>JAODXP020000027.1:24349659-24394659 GCA_027497455.2 Sardinella longiceps
AATAGAAAAGTTCTGAAAATTTGTAAATGTGTCTTACTTATTCACTCTTAAACAAAAGTATGCTGAGTTCATGCTGTGCTTTCTGCAGGAGTCAGTATAGGACTAGGCATACCCCTGATGTAGTGGATTGTGTATTTTTTGTGAAGTCAGCTGTGACAAGGTTTGAATGCTAAGCTGCGCATGCTAATGAGGTTGAATGCAAAACTGTATGTTGCATGCTTGTGTTGTTTGTCAATTGTTTGTTACTTGTTTGTGTGTAGTATTACAAGCATTACTAACAACAAACCATAGTATTGTGAGTGCAGTTGGGGGGTGAAGCCTAACAGGAAAAAATATATAGACATAAGAATAGGTGTAGCCCAGCTTCAACTGACACATGATGGCGGAATCGGCTAGAGGGAATCAGTGAATGCTCCCTGTGATTGGTCCGCTCTTATCCAACCTCAGGCGATAAGGGGTCCGGTGGCAGCAGGTTCAAGTTGCGTCAGTACACTTGCGGATGGGCAAGGGTTGGTACGGCCCTGTGGCAGTCCGCCTTTTTGCTTCTTGAAGCAAAGGGGGGCCAGTGACGGCAGGTATAAATCGTCAGTCCAAGGTAAGGACGGCGTCTGCGTCAGTTCCGCTTTTCCACTCTTTGCAATAGTGGAAGAGGGCTAGGAAGGCAGTTGTAAAAGTGCGTCAGGTCCACTCCTCGGGGAGGAGGGTTAGGACGGCTCCGTAGCGCTCCACCCTTCACGCTAGAAGGTACCCTGGCAGGGTGAAGGGGGTCAGGAGGACGAGAGGGCACGCTGATAGAATAGTACGAGGGGCAGGTTTGCATCCGTGGGTTGAATGGTTGCGCTGTAAATAAAGCTTAGTAGTGAATTATGCTATAACAGCTGAACGCGTGAGGTGAGTTATCCAACCATGGTGGGTATAAGCCTTGTCTGGGTTCAGTTATAATAATATAAATACACGATAATATAGTAATGATATCAATTAATAATAATTTTAAATAAAGGGTTATCCAGTATTATTATTATAAAACACACTAGTCTAATATTGTATACAATAAAGAAAGAAGTTGAGTAAAAAGGATATGATACCAACAGTGTTGGGGAGTAACGGAATACATGTATTCGGAATACTGTATTCAGAATACAAATTATGAGTAACTGTATTCAGTTACAGTTACAGCTTAAATGGGTGGTATTTAAAATACAGTTACTTTGTAAAAATCAAGGGATTACTCAGTGGTATTTTACAGTTTCTCGTGTTTAGCTATCCCCTCTCTAATTTGGGTAATTCCACGCATTGTCGGAAACTAAGCCAAACAAATAAGAGCTATTAAACATCCTCCTAACGATGACGTCAGTAACACAACTGCGCCTAGTAAAGTTAATGCACCCCACTCAGCGGCAAGACAGATATGCCTGTTACACATAATGATAAGCAAGTAGGCCTAGGACTAAATAATAAAGCTGGCACAATTAGAAAAAATATTAGCTAAATAACATGTACACATTCTGTCCATAGACTGAAAACGTGTGTTTATAGAAATCTCCACTTTGCCTGGAGTTTTTGAAAGTAGCCCATTTCAGTGGCTGAAACCTCCAAATGCATGAATGAGTGCTGCAGCTGCATAAACTTCCTTCTATCTCTCACCTGCAATTTGTTTGGGAAAATGCTTTTTGGTTTTGCTAGGTCCTGTTAATGCAGAAGGAAACAAACTTTAAGCTAATCTAACTAATAAAAAAAGTTTTATGTTTCCTGATTTCAAAATCTGAAGCCAGCTATAGTGGCCAAGGCCATACTGCCCATGTTGCCCATTAGGATAACTTCTCCTTGCTTACGTTAACAAACCCTAATATCTCATCTACTGCAAACCAATGTATTGGCTAGGGGCTGAACAGCCAATTTGTTGATAAAAAACAAACAAGAATTTGCAGGATATGATTGCTACATTCATGTAGTTGAAAAAAGGCATAACATTAAAAGTAATCCAAAGTATTCAGAATACGTTACTCATATTGAGTAACGTAACGGAATACGTTACAAAATACATTTTGGGGCATGTAGTCTGTAATCTGTAACGGAATACATTTTAAAAGTAACCCTCCCAACACTGGATACCAACCAGTAAATTAAAGTCCCAGGTTGATGTCTAAATAATGGATATTAAAGAGTTGATAAAGGTCAAATGGGTAGAGTAGGCCCTTGTTCACATAATGTTTATAAAATACGTTACCATTACAACTGCCTATTTTGAAGTCTCTAACTGGGCATTGACTCCATTTCTAAAAACCGGGAAAGACTGCAGCTAAACATTTAAACCCTAAGGCCTTGGTCAAAATTTGTTGAGTGATCAAGTGTACAATCAGGGTTACCTGGTTTGAGGTGGAGCCAAAACCCACAAGGGGAAAAACCAACTACTCAGAACTTTGATTTTCTCTCAAACTGTGAAGCTATGACAACTTTTGACCTTATTGTCACAATACCGAGTTTCTAATTTTTTTTTAATACAAATTGGTGAAAAATTCAAAGTTGAGTCAGTCAACACATGATACAAACTACAGTCAGTAGTAAGATCACAATCACAATTTAATGTGATAGTAAATTGTGGGAGGAAAAAAAAATTCTTTAATAAGTGACTTTGAATGAAATTTACGGGGAGAAAATGTCAAATAGATTTAGGGAAAAAAGGAAGAAAAGAAAGAAAAATGTCAATGGATAGGGAATGCCTAGATTTAGGATGCAAAAGTATAAACATATTGGAAGATATGGGGAATGTGGTGAAGTTCTTAATTGCTGTTGTTTCTTTTGTTTGTTTGGTTACATTCAGGAAAGATAGATGCGTCTGTGATTTGATAATTTGATATCAAAACGTGGGGATTCATTGAGACAATGGGGTAACATTATAAAGGTAAGGGACAGAGACAGGGAAAGACAGTAACTGATTACTAACTAAACATCAAGTTCTGAGTCTGTCCATAGGCTGTGTGACCTCAGAGTCTGGATCCAGGCCCCATCCAAGCCCATCAGCATCATCTATACCAATGGACCTACAGCTCATGCACTGACAGCCTATGAGACTGGTGGACAAAGTGACTATCTATCAACACCCAACTCACACCTTGGAGAGAGAAGAAAGAATATGCCCAAGTGACAATCAGTCAAAAATGAGTCCAATTATGGCAACAATGGAGCCTCAAGCATGAGGCATCCGAACACTAAAAAAAAAAAGGAAAAAGGAAAATCACATCGTCAGTGTGGGGGCCATCCATGAAGCCCTAAATCGTTTCAGGGTGGCTGCTTGGCCTCACCTTCAGACTGTAACATGGCAACATGAAGAATTGTCAATACAAGAGACAACACAAGGAAACTGAACAAAACTGAAGGAAAACAAGCACAACTGAAAGGAAAGTCATCACACATGGGTGGTTGAGTACTCTGAAGGACATGGGCAGTCTAACAAGCAGAAGGGCCTGGGACGGACAGAAGAGGCACACCAGTCGGACAGTGAAAGCAATAAGGTCATGACCAAAGAACATATGCTGCTACTAACCCGCACTACACATGACAAGGGTCAGAACAATTAAGAGCATGTTCTTCAACAACACTGAGGATTGAGGCTTAAGCCAGATGTCTTAAAGGACCTGGCTCTAAATTCGAATCATTAATGATCCATGGTTCTGTTGGCCAGGCCAATTTAGAATCAACTCAAAAATTTGAGTTCATGGTTTTAGGATGTCATGGACAAAGATCCATAGGAAGCAACAACGCAACAGAGCTTGTTCTGAAATGTTTTTGAGGAAGATGCTCACCTAGGGACATCCACACTGAAGTTTATATACACTAATGATTAGGGAAATGAAAGGTCAAGTATTGTAGAAGTCAAAAAATACTAAAAGTTAAATTTAACATTTAGACCAGTTAAATATAATTTTACTTAGAGTATAACTTAGAGGGCCTTAAATCAATGATTCCTCATGTTCGGTAAGACAGCGAAGACAGACTAGTGCAAAGACGACTAAATGCAAAATGCACAAGAAAAGAGATTGAAACTAATGCCATGGCTGGGAGTTTATGGGAACAATGTCATTAGTAAACGATTAGGAGAGCAAATAACTAAATGTGAGAACAGATTCTGAATGAAAGAAGTAGCCACTGTAATTGTAATCTGACTTAAAGTAAAACTACAAGTGCGGATAACTTAAGCTACTTTTTGACCAAAAAAGGATGAGGTTTAATAGGGAAAAGAAAAATTTTAATTAAATAAAAAAATGCTTTAATATCCCATGTAGGTAATAGTAAAAAAAAAAAAAAATAATAATAATTGGAAAAGTGACCATAGTAAGAAAACTATATTGAATTATAGTGATTCAATATACAGTATCAAAAACTCAAGTAAAACTAGAAAAATCTAACAAGCGAATCGAACAAATATATAGCAGCTACAAGCCATAGCTGATAGTTTGCAAAATGAGTAGTATTATGTCTGCAAAGATTCACAAACTAAATGGTATGATTGTGATCTCCAGTAACCAAGATGTATAAATGTAAGTCAAAACAAAAGCAAAACAATAACTAACTAAATAAGTAAATAAAGATAGAAAGATAGAAGGACAAAAGGCAGAGTTATTGGCTGTTTTCAGCACTTGGACCATCTGAGAATAAAGTAACTTGATTGTGCTATTCAGGAGGAACTATTGGATGCAGTATTATGTTTAAAAACAGTCAAAAATTGTATGATGAGTGTGAATGCATGTGAGGCCTTTGAGTGAAAGTGTGTGAAAGAGGTGTGAGAGCATGCATGATGTGTATGAACGGAGTGATGTAGGCCTACCTGGAGTAGGAATGACATTCACGATGTCATTCCTACAAAAATGTGGCCCACCCCATTTTGTTGACAATTAACAATTGTCAAAAGGGGGAGGGATAGGATAAAAAGAAATTAAAAAATTTGGTGAATTTGTTTAAAAATGGATAGACAAAAAATACAAGCAAGAAGACAAGCAAACAATACAAGGGAAGATAAGCCATTAGGTAAATAATGGAGGGCAAATAATGGAATCTGACATGTAATTTGACAAAATTGATAGCAACCTTATTTGCAGGAAAATGTTGATCAAGTGAGCTGCTAGCCTGTTCCTAAACTCACTCTATAGAACAGAATAACTTTAATATTATCTGCCCATTTCGAATAGCAGGTGATATACTGACAAGAATACTGAACAAATTTTTAACCGAGTTGGTACGTAAGTATAAAAAATTGTTGAAATTATGTCATCAATTTTGGTGGGATTACGCACATTGATCAAATTTGTTAAGGTTTAGTTTAAGACTTAATATTTTGAATTGTAGGGCTAACCAAAAGATAGTCGAAAAGGAATAAGGAAATTTGATGCCCTGGTAATGAACAATTAAAAATATGTGGAAGTTATTGTAGCATGATTTTATAAGGGAATAGAAATCTAAATCAGAAAAAATTGATTACTTTGGATATTGTTAGCAAAGCTGACATGTGAAATTAGCGTTTTGTGTTTATCTTTCCACTGAATCATGGTATAAATTAGTTTAATAATGGTTGCTTTGGATGATAAATACATTCAAACTTTGAAACACAAGCCAAATTTATTCAAAATGGTGAATAATCTAAATTGAGACTAAAATATATGTCTTTGCTTAAATACGGCTTGGTGTACAAATTTAAAATAAATACTTACTGTTTAGCAGTAATCTCATGCCATTCTGTAAATGCTTTGGTGTTTATGTTTCTGTATGTATTTGTTGTCGTGTTGCTTTTTGCTTTGCTTTTTTCCTTCTGTTCTACTATCTCTATTAACCTGACCAGGAGTGATGCATAAGATTGCGATGTGACGATCCAACCATCTGATGGAACTCAGCTGCACCAGTTATCAATCTGGCCCATTCTAGCCATCTTCAGCCATCCATGATCTGACTGTCATGATGACATCAAATTGTTCGCCACCAAACCTACCACCCGACAACGGCAAGCCAAAGATCCGGGGATCACCACAACTGCAACGATACGACCGGAAGGAACTAGCTATAAACATCTAGAATCAGTGTACATTTGCATTAAGCATGAATCATGTGCTTTATGATTGATCAGGACTGCTGAGCCAAGCCATTTGCCACAGTTCCAAGTCGCAACAAGACAAACATCTAAAGGGACTTGAATCATTTGATCAGCTGTACTACACATATTCTATAGCAAACTCTCTAACCCTCTATTTGGTGGTTACCTAAGAAATTAATATGAAGAGAGGAGCCGTCTGGAAAGCGAATTCATTTTTATTTTTTTTGTTTGTTTGTTTGTTTTTTCTGTGTAAGGTTCTCAACAATTGGGTGTAACAAAAGAGATCTTTTCCCACGTGTCAACCCAGGATGGTGGTTGAATGTAGCTGTAATTTATGAGACTATGCAAGTCTCAAAGGGGGGAAATGTAGAATAATTTCAAGTATAACACCATCAAGAAATGTTATGATTTATTTTAAAGGAGTTGAAGTTTAAGTCGGACCATATTTCAATCTTAATATTCCAAAGAGAATTTGTCAATACCAGTGTCTAACACAGATGGCACCACTGAGAAGCCAAAGGAGCTTAGGCCATACTAATTCCAACCAGAGGTGGTGCTCTAGAGAATGGAGTAGAAGTTCAACCTGTTGAATGACCGCCAGTTGACTCCAGTCTCCTCAAGGCCACTCTTTCAAGGGCCAGTTTTACTACATCAGCAGTTTTAAGGCGCCATGTTGGAGCCGGCCTCAGGTTGAACCGGAGGGAATCATTAGCATAAAAAGAGGGGGGTAACGTAAATCAGTTGATAACTCATGATTACTGTCCACCTCCATGATTTAGGGATTTCGCTCTTGTACCTGATGGAAACCACACATCAAGGGATGTTGTTGTAAAAGTGTCACCGTAAGAACATAGATGAAATCAAGGGGAAATTACGAATGCCTAGTCAGCAGAATAGAACTGATATGTCTTTGTTTCATGTTCACAACGATATCTCACATATGTTACATGCCGCTTTGATGAAATATGTCACCGCATGTTCAGCGAAATGTTGTGCAGAAGAGCAAACTATTTGATATTGCTGTATGATGGTTCCAAAAGCAGTAGTTAGAGATTTGTGTTACCAGCATTGAAAAAAACATAAGCACCCTGCATGTATAAAAGGCAGACACTTTCTGTGTTCGGGAGCAGAATCTTCGGATCCTTGCTCCGGTTTATGATGTTGGTTCTCTGACAGAATAAACTGTACTTTTTGCACTCGACTTTGCCCGGACTCTTATCTTTTTGGAAGAAGTTTGATTTCAACGTTTATAATGGTGTATTTTTATAACGTCGTGGGTAAGGTATTCGACTCTCATTTCTGGCCCAGAGGTCGTAAATCTGACACAACAATACAAATGGCCACCTGTACTGGGCTTACTCTTTGTGTGTGACAGTTTGTGGTGACGTCAACATATTTTACCCATTTCTGTAAAAGCAGGCGCCCAGGTTCAGATGAATCGAAGGCACATGGTGTTTTTAATAGACATGCTGAAACCATTAGATCAATATGGAGGACAGGTGTCAACATAACAAAGGATTCATGTGGATTCATGTAATCTGGATGTAGCATTGTCTTCCCCATGGGGCTCACACCATCAACACCAGTGTAACAGTGACAGACAGCAAGGAAGGGAACTGTAATAGTAGCCTGAGGCTCACAGGTTTCTATGCAGGACCAAAACACTAGCTGTCCAGAGGGGCATTTCCCAAAAGCTGGTTTTAATTCAAGTTCTCGTTGCCAACTAACGTTTAATGGCGAGTTCACATTACACGATTTTAGCCACAACACGACAAAACACGACACGTCTGTGAGCTCTCGAGTGTTCACATTTAATGACTAGCAGTTTTAGTATCGTGAGTCTCATGGTCGGGCGCGAGGCTGATCTGCGACCTCTGTGTTCACACTACAAGACTTGGCCCAGACAGAGCCTAGGGTGCGCTGGTTGTGTCCACGTTTGTAAAATCAACACCATAACGTTAGCATACAGACTATAGAGCCAGTTTACAGCTAAATATGTCTCTGACTATAGGCTACAGCCATGACTACCACTCATTAGTTTGCCACTGATCTCATGTCTGTAACTACTGTTTCGTTTTCGTTATTGCTGCAAAAATATTTTAGAATTATTGACGAGGTTATCTGGACGGCCAATTGTGTCCGTTTTCGCAAGTAAACTTCACATGGCTGTTTTCAAAGAAGGCTATTGCTTGGTGAAGAAGTGCAACTTCAAATACGGTTTTGGAGTTTGGAAATGTTAAAGATGACAACGTGAGGCATGTTTCTTGATTGGCTGTTGCCTGTGACTTCTCCAAATATCTAACATGCTAGATGTCCCCCGACAACTTGCGTCGAACCCGCGACTGCCCTAAATCGTGTCGGAGAGTTGTTCACACACTTGCGCTCGCAGATCCACTGCCGAGTTTCCTCACGACCACCTGTGATTTCTAATCGACCCTGCGACCTTAGAATCGGCTCTAAAATCATGTAATGTGAACTTGGCTTAAGTCTAACTAAGTTGAAGTCTAACTATGCTAAGTCTAACTATGCTAAACGGACACCAGTGTTGCACTGGCCTTAGGAGACGGAGAGAATTAAGCCTACAAGGGAGCACTGTTTGGTGGAACATGATGTGAGTGGGACAGATCAGAGGCCAAGAGGGAGGGAGATGGGTCACTTATCATTTCATCAACAACCTCCTCAGCACAGACACAACATGGAGTCTCCAGAAAAGGTCAGACACAGCCAGATCCTCGTTCCTCTTTCTCTCCGACAAATTATTCAAATGATAACACTGGCCACTTGGAAACCACCACCATTTCTGAGGTCAGATAGATTTTGAGAGAGGCTATTCACCTTTTTCACCTACGTCACTATGAGGCACTAGAACGAGGCTTGGGTGGTAAAACTTCCCCAGAAGTAGCTTCTGGGGATGGGATGCCCCTCATCTGCCCAACTCTCCACCTGACCATCGTTTTGTCCCCTCTTTATCACACATTCTTCCTAATGCAAATACAGTAAATACACCAACAAAAGTTGGGTGTGTATTTGCGCACTTTTAGAGTGCTACAGTTAGCATACATTCTGGACTGTCTTAGGGACAAACAAGGATATGCACATACACTCTCTCTAGACCCCCCCATCTCCTATGTACATCCACACACACACACACTTGCTCAGGTGAGCTGTCTGACAGTGGCACTAGATAGTTACAGATTAGGCTGATACCTTTTTCATTCATATGTAAATTGCATTATGTCCTGGATCAGAAGCTGGGCAGATCTTAGCATAATACCATGAGGATTTCACCGCCATTGCCTCCATCTCTTTTCTTTTGGCGGTGGCGGCGATGCTGATATCACTCTCCAGGCTGAAATCTTCTTAGCAAGCGGAGGCTATCATCCCCCCCAGCACTGCCAGGTATACATGCTCCATAGATTTCTACAACAATGGTAATTTCCTTTGCAGATTCAGGTATTAACAAAGCAGTTATAGTTCTCTGCTCAGGGGACTTTTTTGTGTGTGCATGGGAGCTCTGAATGCTTTCTAAGGGCAGATGGATGATTACAAAACAATAAGACAAGGTTGATTGCTCACTCTAGGGAGGTGCACACACACACACACACACACACACACACACACACACACACACACACACACACTTGTTTGGTTGTTATGTCTCTGAATGTTTCAAGTTAAACGGGAGTGCTTTCAGCGTTTTGCTTACTTAAGTGTGTTTCAAAATGAATGGAGTCATTTAACCGAACGTGCATGTTTTAGAAAGACTGAAGGCAACAAAGTGCCACTTTTTAAACACATTTCTAAAAGAACTGTGAGTTTGCAAGCAAAGCAAACCATCTCAGGACTCAACAGATTTCGCACCATTTGTAAAACACTGCATCAACTTTGTTTGTTCTCCACAGCAATGGGATCAGCTCGCATTGACTGAAGTTGATGCACCTGGCGCTTCTTGTCCTTGTGAATGACTTTTGGAGTAGGCCTACAGACTTGGGCCATGTATCTGAAATCTCTCAGAAATGACACAGGCTGCCATCTCTGCCGGAAGAAAACCAAGCCTCTCTACCTGTGCCCTGCCACCATTAAAGACAAACAATCTTGCACATCTATGGCTTCACTATATGATTCAGGTATTATACCTAATACCTGCTAAATGTCTGCTGCATAGGCATCCCAGGCTACATGGAATTTACTTACTAAATATTTTAAGGCAATCAGGTATTTACTTTTTTTCCCCACGTAATCACATAACATTCACAAATGAGTAGATTCATTAATATATCCACATCTTCAGGAAGGAGCAGGTAATGAAAGCCTGTCACTGTGGTGCTACAACTCATTACCCATTTTATACAAGTTCTGCTGAACATGTCTTCAAAAATAGTTAAGGTTGAAGTCTTGCCTGATCAACAGCAAGTCTGACATGCTTTCACCTCTGACCCGTCAGCATCTCTGGATAACGTCAGATGCATCTCTAGCTCTGCAGCTCTGCCTAGATTCACACAGCCATTACAGCTCATTAGCCAAATACTAAAATCCTCCATTGGCAGGAGCAACATTGATGCTTTGCTGTCGTCTGTAACCTCTTGGAATCTTAGAGTATTTTGCCTAAAAGTGTACATCCAAATTCCAAGGCCTAAGTTTCCCTCTTGCCACAGACTTGTGGCACTCTGAAATAGTTAAAGGAATTATCTGGAGTGGATCTACATCGCCCTGTTGTTTTATGTGCCAAGAGCTATTGATAGCCACCTGAGACAGCGAAACGACAGCTAACAGTGACAGAATGGGGCATGTCAAAACGAAACCAAATCTTAGGTTTCGTTTTGACATGCACCATTCTGTTAGTGTTAGCTCCCGTTTCGCACACTCGGTCTACGTTGCACGTCGATCATATCAATAGCGCTTAGCACTATAAAACAGCATGGCTACGTGTTGATTCACTCTAGATAATACCTTTAAATTGCACAACGTTACTTTACTGAATCACTGAAAGCTTAAAGGACAAGAACTTATATAGCTCCCAGAGGGTTTTCAGAGGACATCTCAGTATGGAGGGTAAGAAGGGACCACAGGGACTCTTGGGGGCGGCCGGTCAGGGGGTGGGGAGGGTCAAGGGTCTTGACAGGTGATTGAAGAAAACGATGGAAGGCTAAAGAAAAAAATTGGAGGTGAGGAGCTGTGTGAAAAGCGGAAGAGAAGACTAGAATGGGAAATGACAGTTTGGGGAGGTGGGTGGAGAAGAATAGAAAGAGGAAGAGAGGACAGGGCATGAAGGGGAAAAAAAGAGTGATAGAGTCATCCAGGGAAGAACACAGTTAATATAATAGCTTAAACTTTATTAGATTATAGGCTAATGGTATGCTCTGAATGACAATATGTCTGAATTGGGAATAAACATAGACTGTATTGACCTTCTGCAGGTGACGTATTAATAGTTCCCGCCACGGCTGTGGACGGCAAACTTGGCTATCGACTAAGTGAGTTTCAATGAGACGCCTCCAGCAGTTCACTGATTTCAGTAGGATATATGCCTTTTTAAGTCTATTGCTTACATTTCTTGAATAAATGAACTTCTTGAAGATTCATATAAATATCCTTCAATTCATTACCTAAAAGTTTAGTAGTATTTTAGCGATCGTTTTGACACGCACACACCCGATTTTTCCCATAGCAACGCCCGTTGCTATAGACTCAAATGCGTTAATCACTCGTTTTTATCGTCTTTTATTCATAACTTGCCTTCTGACCATCGACAAATCACTTTGACGACATCACAGACGGTATACTGTTACTACCATATTGAAATTGTTGCAACAGATAGCCACAGGAGAATATTTTATACTTCGCTGCACAGGTTATTAATGTACTTCCGCCGTCCAAGACGATAGATCACGTGGTAACAATGACGTGCTTGCAAAAGGTCAATATAGATGCCATTAGGAAAACTGTTGTGAGAAGATAACATATACTCACACAGTTGATCCTCAATCAAAAATGTAACACCATGCCAAGACCTTGAACTCTCTTGGTATGTACCCCTAGAATGTATTTTTCTGCACATCAAATGATGCTTCAATTGTCATTTAAATGATTATCCAATTGAATCACTCTGACATTTTCATTGGACTATCATTTTTACAGAATCCCAGCTATAGACCTAATTATCACCCACAGCCATGGATTCAAGTCAGTACAGAGTGACTGGTAAGTGATGTACTCCTCAGTGGCCTTTGCCAACAAACTCGTTTCTTAAGCTATTGTTTTTCCCCTGCAATGTTGTGCCCTCGTGTTTCCATCTGTTGACTAAAAAAATCAATAAAGTACTATGTAGATTAAGATTAGTAGCTACAAAGCAGATTTTATATCAACTTTAATATTAGCTTCTGTTTTAAAAAAAATTGCAGATCTTGCTACAACATGCCAACACATGTAAAAGACATACATAGGTTTGTTCAAATCTACAAAAAAAAACAATTCCTGTTGCCTGATGTGGCTTGAGGGAGACCCAAGAACAACTGGAGAAGGAGCACAGAGCAGGATGTGAAGAAGAGGGGACTGTTGTGGAAACAGCTGGAGAAAATGGCCCAAGACAGACGAGGGTGGAAACTCTTCATCAATGGCCTATGTTCCAAAAGGAATGTACAGGCCTAAGTAAGTAAGTAAGTGCTGTGGCTTGACATAGCTGGTTGGATGGTTATCTTGACATGGAAATGTATGATGTGTGTGGTGATGCATGATCACCAAGTGTTTAACTGTGTGTCCAGTATGTATCCAATATGACTACATTACATTTACATTTATGCATTTAGCAGACGCTTTTATCCAAAGCGACAGAGGGATAACAATCAAGCTGCAACACAATGCTAGTAAGTGCCTACTGGGAGTGCCATTTGCTAATAGGAGAGCAAGTGCAAGAGTTTAGAAGTACTTGATCAGTGCATTCCAAGTAATTTAACGAACAAGGACAAGAGATACTCTTGAAAGACTACTTCTTCTTCTTCTTCTTCTTCTTTTTTTTACCCAATCAGGTCTGTCTGTTTTTAATTGAGATGTCTCAGACAAATGAATGAGCCCACTGTGGGATCAATTAAAGTCTTATCCTATACTATCCTATCCCTGCACACATGTAAGCAGTGTCCTGGAAAACTGTAGTTTGCACACGTTCTGCGCTACTGTAGTCTCTATGTATTCTCAGGATGCTCAGTGCAGTATATTAGCAAGAGTGAAGAACTGAGATGTGATGCCTATCGAGTCTGACAGCTGAAAATTGCTGACATTCAATTTTCTCCCTGTGAAATTAGACACTCTAACCAGGCTTTCCTTGTGGATACAATTTTGACTGACTACCTCATCCATAGTTCTTTCCACCAAATGTGACAACAATCCAACTCTATTTTTCTTCTCTTTCATCCCCTTTTCTTTCCTTGCTTCTTTTGCTCTGCCGCTTCCTCAACCTTCAGCTGACTTGTCATTTAAAATCCAAAGATTCTGTCTTTGCAATCCCTACCTCTTGAGTTGTTGCCACCATCTCTTTTTATTTATCATCTCTATGAGTAGAGATGAGAGTCTGCCAGGGGTGCTACACCAACATGAGCCAAAAACAGGAGCCAAGTGTGTGTGCTTGTGTGACAGCGAGGGCAGGCAGGTGATGTCTGGAGAATTATGTCTATCAGAGAGAGTTTGCATCACCACTGACAACACAGGATGTATAGATCAACCCTTCGGACGTTCCTCTGGCAGTTTCAGCAGGTGGTGCATACTGGAGTACTCTGGTGTGTGTGTGTGTGTGTGTGTGTGTGTGTGTGTGTGTGTGTGTGTGTGTGTGTGTGTACATTTGAAGACAATGTCATATGCCATAACCATACTGTAACTGCAAAGCTGATGTTAAAAAAAAAAGAAAATTGGGGAAATATCATATCTATCCAAACCATTGATTACTGAGATAACATTGTTGGCCTTTCTTTTAGGCCTATTTTTATTAATTAATTAATTAATTTATTTATTTATTAATTAATTTATTTATTTATAATTTTTTATTCATTTATTTTTTTCTGAACCACTGCACCATTCTGTGGCTATTCCAAAAGAGCTCCAGTACCTCCAGTGGACCATGCCAGGATGTAGGAAGCTGTTTCTGTAAATTATGACAGGATCACCTAAAATGAGCAGCGAATTTGAGCTATTCCACTTTGAGTGACCCATCCAGCTTTGTTGCACTGGGTTGCACAATTGTTGAATTAAAAATCATTGAGAGGATTACACAAGTCACGTGTTAAAAATAGATTAATAAAGTGGAAAGATGTAAGGGTAGGCCCAATATAACAATAACTAGGGGATTATCACTAATGGCTTTAAGTCTTATCCTTATTAACTTCACAAATACCTCTCAGCTTGTGCAATAAAACACAAGACAACCTGAAATATGAAATTCTTGAACAACAACAACAACAACAACAATAATAACTAAGCCTAATCTTTGAAGGCGGTAACAACTGACAACACAAATCCTCCTCCTCAAACAGATTCCCCCTAATTCCCCCATTTCTCTTATGTTTTAATACATTCAAGCTGCCCTCTTCATCATATCAACAAGAACCAGCCTAACAATTACATATTTTCTTTTGTTTGGTTGTCATGCAGCAGAGAGTAGAGTAATGACTCCGGAGTGGAGGTAAAGTTGTGAAACGGATCCCAATATGGCACCCATGCACCTCTGGGACGGATTAAGATGCATTGTGTTTCTGTTAATGACCCTGTTACACTTATGGAAGCATGTGGGAATTAGCTACATCAGATAATCACAGCTAATCTCTCTATTTCTTTGCTCTCCATTTAATTCATTTTGCTGTGAATAACAGAGAAAAATAGAAGTAATTCATTCATTTAAATCCACTCGACTCGAGTGGTCCTTCATTTTATAGCTTAGGAGTATCTGTGGAGCAAGCCCTCAAGGATTACAGAGGTATTGCACTGCCGTCAGACTGACATTTTGGGCCACTTGAGGAAAATTAAGCTGCTAACTCATCCAGAAGAGGAACTGAAGGATGAAAAAATGTAATTTTGAAAGAAAATTTAATATGATGAGAAAATTGTTAATTGAATGACAATGGTTATTACGCCAGTTCCCCAGGCTTGCTTTTTTTTTTTTTTTTTTTTGGTCATATGGTAAGCATTTGCTCGAGGTCTACATACATGTATGTGGCTCCCAAGAGTGGAATATTTTGTGATTCTATGACTCGGTATTGGGCCGAGAATTAAGGTATAGAGAAGAACAGACTAAAGGTTTAGTGTTTGAATCACCACCACCACACCACCACTCAGTGGAGATGTTGATAACAGGCTATACCAGGGGTTGGCAATTATTTTGGCTGAAGGGCCATATTGGGTTTTAGATATTTACTGTCGGGCTGGGTGTTAATCGTCAACCTGTTGATGGAGGTTGATGCCGGCAAATTTGGGTGTGGGGTGGGGGGTCGTGAATACAACCTAATTTGACAAATCTCAGCCCGGATTAAATAACCAAATGGGGCCTTAGTTTGCTTACCTTTGGGCTACACCCATGATTCGTCTCCTGAAATTGTTTATTTTGTGTTCTAGTTATTATTTAATATTGAATTGTTTTAAACTCATTTGAACTCCAACGTTATCATAGAGAGAAAAGCATTTACTTTGCGTACATGTCCTGTTCTGTCTGGCGTGCCTGAGTGTGTGGTCAAATATTCAAGTCAGTGGGTGTAAGTCTGGCTCCAAGTCATGCATTCCAAAAATCTGCTCTGTCTGAGACCTGAGAGCTTTTTAGAGAAATGTAGTAAAAGTGCATAAATACTTAACACAAACTGCACTCAAGTGTATTCTCCACAAGGCTGACTGCCTACAAGTTGTGCTGGGTTTCTTTTTGTAGGAAGTCTTGTACGTTTTAGTGATCTGGAGCATGGTGCGTGTAATGAAATATGGCACCTTGATTTATGTTATGTTCACATTCATTTAAGAGGAACCCACCAACACAGTTTGACTCTGACAACATGCTACTTTTAACTCTGTTTGTGAACTGCCCAATTAAGGTAAGTAGACAAAACAAACAAAAAACAACAAAAACAGACATCCTGCATACTTGCTAAAGCACTTTCCACTGTATAGGGAAGGTGTATAATGCTATGGGGAGAATTCACTCCTTTGTCCTTCGTCCCATTCATACCCATTCATTTCCAAATCAACAAAAAACTACCCAATCACAACTGGTCCTTGGGAATAGGACAGGCTTTACCCAATAACAAGAAAGCTGGCTGGCACCCACTTGTACTGTACATCAATGTTGACACTTGTGACATCATGACATGGGAGACAAAAGTGCACAGACAGTTTACTCAGAGCAATTTCCCCAAATGAGAATTGATCTTGTGTGAGCCGGGCTACTTTTAACACGACCACACACGACTTCTCTGACAGACAGAAATGATTTGTGGTACTGTAAACCCACTTATCACCCTCACCCTGCTGTTCAGGAAGACACTGGCACAGCAGCCGTGCAGCGCATCAGGAAGAAATGGCCAGAGCAATGCTGACAAAGAGGGGCAAAGAGTTGAACAAATGCTGATGAGAGAGAGAGTTAGTGACCAAAACACTCCAATCAATCAAACTCAACTAACACACAATTGCATGATGTGAACTTCCTTCTTTCCTCACTGCCATTTCTTTACTCTACTGATAAACCCACCCCTGATAGAGTACAGATTCAGGGCAGTCGCAAAAGGACAGGCAAAGCAGGCAATTTCCTGGGGCCCCAGGCTGAAAGGGGCCCCCAAGATTGACTGTTTGATTAATTTGGTAGTTTAGTTGGTGGTGTTTTTCAATAAAAAAAAGTCCTATTTGCTTGCGGCCCCCTAAGTACCTTGACCTAACCCTGTACAGATTGAGGGGGGCAGTCCTGTTGTGTGTGGGAGATGTCACTGAATTGACCCACAGCAAAACTAATAGTTTACCTTTAGTTTGAGAATAGCACCAGGAAAATAATGTTTGTTCCACCCCAGCAACGTTATAATTTTTATTTCATTTCTCAGATATTTGTGCATGAAAATTGCATGTACTGCACTGCATGCACTGTGTAATTCCTGAAAATTGCAATTCTAGTTTTTTTTTTGTGCTATTATTCAGCTCGGATTCTGTTACATTTTGACAGTTCTGAAGCAAAAAATTGCATTTAAAAATTCTTGCATGTTGTTTGTACTTTAGCAAGAGATGTAAGATGTTTTGTAATTTGTTTTGTTTGTGTGTGTGTGTGTGTGTGTGTGTGTGTGTGTGTGTGTGTGTGTGTGTGTGTGTGTGTGTGTGTTATTTTATTCCAGCAAAGTGGGGTCTAATTTCAAAAACTGCTTTAGCTCTCCTGAGAAGTTAGTAAAAAAAACTTTGCTTTTCTTCAAACGTTCCCACAACTTTTCCTACTCCTTTAGCTGTATTTTGCTTTGCTTTTTTTCTCACTGCAATAAATCAGTGCTGAATTTTTCATTCAAACCCCTTTCAAGTTACAGTAGATAACATGAATACTTCATTTCTCTCCCAACTGTGAAATTTGCAGTGTTTCAGCACAGTTCAATTGCAAAAAAGAAAAATGTGACTACACACATGAAAAGTTTCAGTTTCTGGAGAGTTTTTTATTAAACATTGTGTAACATGTCTGTATTCTATATGACTCTATATGACTACATTTGAAGTTAAAAGTGTAAAATTTTAATAAGAAAGTTCACAAAAATGAATAACTTTGTTTGAAAAGCTATAGTGCTGTTACCTCCATATGTCTGTATTCTATATGACTCTATATGACTACATTTGAAGTTAAAAGTGTAACATTTTAATTAATAGTTATAATAATAAGAAAGTTTATAAAAATGAATAACTTTGTTTGAAAAGCTTTAACTATAGTGCTGTTACCTCCATATTTATTCTTTCCTCTACTCATAAAGGCTGAATGGGAATAATATTTAAGGCAGCGCAGTCCACAGACAGCAGCTCACTAAAACCTTTCCATAATTGAGCCTTCCAGCTCACTCGACTAATTTGTGTGACTTCGGTCTTTCTAGTAGTGACCTAAGCAACGCCGACAGGGAGGGAGAGCAGTTGATGGTGTGAGACAGAGAGAAAAGCTTGCCTGAGCACAATATGTTAATTGGTCTTCTCTAACCGACAGGTCCAGTAAAGGTCATCTAACACTGAGAACACTGAGAGAATTGTGGGTAAATCTGTAGCCCTCATCAGCACAACCCCCCAATCTCAACTTCTCAAGCGGTTCTAAGTTTGTCGCAGGCAGCCTTTTTTTTTATTTCCACCGTTTCAGAGAGGCGCCATACTTTCCTCACTGAGAAAGGCTGTCAAAACAGCTTCAGGTGCCTCCACACGTCAGTGAACTCTGCCTGCTGTTTACGCTGCCAGAGATCTTGACTGGTCATAACGAACCCCTGGAGCTGGTCCAACATACAAATGATGTTGCTGGCTTATGTTGTGTACATTTCAAAAACAATGCTGCACCCACTTGGTGGTTGTTGTTGTTGTTGTTGTTGTTGTTGTTGGAATAAGCTCAAGAGAGATACCACACATTTGTGGTATTCGCTAACATCTTAATTTATTGTCATGCCTCTGCCAGATCTGGTTATATTGTTACTCAATCATGCTTTATGATTTATTATGCATTTAAAACAAAAAGGCAATTTGGCCGTTCCACACTCTCTCTCTCTCTCACACACACACACACACACAAACACATTCATGTCTATCCCAAAACCCAAATCTCTTCACTAAGGCAGGGGAATGAAAAGACTCACAACTGATGTTTTAAATTCCCCTGGAGGCTGCCAGTCCCTTCTCTCCTCCCACAACACCCCCCCCCCACACACACACCTTGTCTGAGGATGAACTATGGCCAATGGTGGCAGAGACATGAGGAAGACCCCAATAATTCACCCGCGGCGCTCCTCTCTGGCCTTCGGGGGGCTCGTGTCTATATCTCCCCCACCAATCAATAATGCCGAGGCACCCCTGGGCCCAGGCAATAAATGGGTTCAATGCTGGACTATATTTCACCACACCTATGCCATGGGTGATATGGGAGCTCTGGGCAGGTGGAGAGGTGTGGGAGGGGACACACTCAGCATCCTCCAGATCTTTCAAGGAGTATTACTGAGAGACAGGCCCAAGGCTGGGATGATGGAGGAAGTGGCTCCGGCAAAAGAAGGATCATTGTTGGTTGTTGAGAATTTTTGGCCGGTGAAGCCAGTTCATGCTGAAACAAAAGGCATACATCACCGCCAATAACCCACTATGCACTGTGACACAATAGCATCTGCTGCAGTCCTTTCACACAACCATATGGATTATACACGTGTGTTCTCTCTCTCTCTCTCTCTCTCTCTCTCTCTCTCTCTCTCTCTCTCTCACACACACACACACACACACACACAAATAGAACACAGCTATTTGTTTTTTGTGAAACAGCCTTGATGATAATGAAAACAGTAGTAACAGCTAGTTGCCAACAACAATAAAATCTAAAGATCTGTCTTCATTTATTTGTCCTATTTACTTTTACATTTAAATTATACATACCTACTGTACCTACATAGGTATGGATGTCATGGATGTCACCTTGACAGTAGGGGATTTTAGAAGTCGGCATGACTGATGTCCACTATAGAGGACAGAATTGAACTGTTGGGGTCTCAGGTGGATATCACAGAATTGCAAGTGCTTAACATTCCCATGAATTTGACCGTACAATTTAGATGTATTTTAAATATTATGTAACTTGGCAATGAAAATCAATTGTATACAACTATTTCAATTTCTGCCATTTCTACCATTACCTTCTGTCATTTCAACTTCACTTTTGTCTTTTGCAGAGTTGTGATATTTGACAGTTTCTCCTCTGGAGCTGAGAGCTATGCAAACAAGGCAAGGTGTGTGAGTGTGTATCAGTATGTCTGTGAAAGAGAGACAAAGACGACGGTGTGTGGATGCCTGTGTGTGTGTGTGTGTGTGTGCCTATGTGTGTATTTGTGAGTGTTAGTGTGAGTGAGTGTGTGTGTGTGTGTGCCTATGTGTGTATTTGTGAGTGTTAGTGTGAGTGAGTGAGTGTGTGTGTGTGTGTGCCTATGTGTGTATTTGTGAGTGTTAGTGTGAGTGAGTGAGTGAGTGAGTGAGTGTGTGTGTGTGTGTGTGTGTGCTCACTAGTGTTGCTGTGAGAAACACGCACAGTCACCCACTTCCCCCTCCACACCTAATCTGACTTTTATCCCAGTTGCAGAAAACATCCAATTACCATGTCTACACCAAACCCCAGTCCTGCTGTGGAAGGAACATAAAAAGCTCTTCACACAGTCACATGATACGTGTAGAGCGGAAAAATTCACATAATTGACACGCAGTGCAGCTTCCCCAGCCCTGTTAGTTCTTCCATTTGGTTTGTTCCTCGTACTCCTGGGAACTCTGTCGACTAGCCTGGTACACCACAGTGTTCACAGGGGTTGGCAGCAGAGGCTTTTGTTTTGAGTAAAACTCTTCGGAAGATTGGTTTTATCTGGGCATGTTTGAGTTTGGTAGTATGCTTTGTGCTTCCTACAAAACTGAATAAATGTTACACATTTAGCTGTGTGTTGAATTTGGTATTGACACACCCGGTTACAAAAAAGTTTGGACACTGTTGTCTAAACTGAACAAAAAAAATGCTATAATTCTTGACTCATTAGTTTGAGAATAGCCTAAAAACAGTGTATCAGTTGCAATTGAAACTTCTGAAATTTTATTGATATATAATTTATAGTGTTTTAGAATTTGAGGTTAGACATGAAACAAGTTGATGAAAGTTCAGATTATTTTTACTGGAATACTTCTGAATAATCTTTGACTGATGTAGTAACGATTTCTTCCATACTTTGAGGTGGTATAGAATATATTACTGTACCTGCAACCATAAGTGCATTTGGCAAAAGCTGGGCCAAGCTTCTCATTTACCCGGACCTCGCCAAAGACTTTTTCATTACTATACTATCCTATATATACTATTTCATTAGTTGTTGTATTCTCTAAACTCCTCTGAGTATTTCTGGAAGAACCAAAGCTTTGCTGAAGAGTGTGTGTTTGTGCTTAGCTGGTGTGATGTCACGTTGCATCTATAATTCTCTGGTTTGTGTGGCAAGAGATCAATCTCATCACTAGAGAGATGCACTGGTTGAGATTAGGATTCTCTTTCCTCCTTTGTAATACTAGACATACACACACACACACACACACACACACACACACACACACACACACACACACACACACATTTCATTGTCAAGGATGACGACAGGTGGGGACAGACATCTTTGTCATAAGGGGCAAGAAAAGCTTTTCTAATCCTATTGCTTTTATTCTCTCTCTCTCTCTCTCTCTCTCTCTCTCTCTCTCTCTCTCTCTCTCTCTCTCTCTCTCTCTCACCCTCTCAAAATGTACAGATGATTGGGCAACAAAAGCCATCGAGCAGAAATGCAACAAAATTGGATAGTGAGACTCACAAAATGACACACAAAACACACCAGGCATCAACCTGACAATACACTGATCAGGATCAGTCTATCTTGGCCTATGGTTCAACATTCCCTAATCTTTCACATCTCCTTTTGTAAAAAATGTATGCAAGTGAAACACTTTCAAGGAAAGGAAAGACAGGCACCATCTATAAGCTAAGTAAAATCTATTTATAAATGCAAGGAATGTTTGTGGGTGTAGTTCTTTCTGTCTGTGTGTGTGCTCCACGCATAACTCTGCAACCATTTGTCCGACTGACCTCAAATTTGGTACACATCTCACTTAAGACACAAGTGAGTTGAGTGCCAAGTTTGTTATTTGGAAAAATAGTAAATATATCATTAACCCTTCTATTATGTTAAAATTTGCATGTTGGGGTCAAATTGACCCAAGTGATCATTTTAACACTTATACACAAAACAAATGTTACAATTTTTATAAAACCAATTCAATAGATTGTTTCAAAAATATTTTGACAAAATTTTAAGTCAGTGATGTTAATTGTCCTCTGCAAGATGACATTTAACAATGGGTGTAATCTTGACATCTCTGTCTCTCTGCTAGATGGTATTACGTGTAGAAATGCATCATCATATTTCAAATTCTTCATTTATGTTGGATAGACATAAGCAGAGCATCAGTACAGAACATGTGTCTTATATACAAGTATATTATTGATTTCTACATTCAGGCTCAGGCATCAGTAGAATTTGTAATCAGTGTATTATGCTCTACACACATCATGGAGAAATTGACATAGCACTGGAATGAGAAAGAAAACTACAATTGTTTACTGTCAAATTGAAAATGAGTATCACATCTCTCCCCTGCAGAGAGAGCTTTTGCTCTCTCTTTCCCTCCCTCACCTACCCTCCACTCCCAGGACCACCCACTCTCTCTCTCTCTCTCTCTCTCTCTCTCTCTCTCTCTCTCTCTCTCTCTCTCTCTCTCTCTATCTCTTTCTCTCTCACACACACACACACACACACACACACACACAGGCCAATAATAAAAAAAATGCAATTATGAGAATGGCAAAGCTCCGAAGGGGTGAATCCTTCAGCGCCCAGGACTTAAGACATGAAATGAATGCCTGTGATAAAAATCCCCACTGAGACGTAGATTAAAACCCTCCAGAAGAAAAAGGTGTTTCATTTCAGCTCTGTGCTCATAGGGTTATTAACGGCTGGAGCATACCAAGGGATCCATCGGAATTGATTATAGATTACCTTCCTTTCACCATCATCAGTCCTATCTGAGACCCGTTCTCTATCAAGGGACTAGTCAAGTTGGACTTGGGGGACATTTGCAATTGACTGTCTGCAGGGCTGGATATGATTGCACACTCCATGTGTGGGTTTGTTAATGATCAGTTGATATTGGCTTATCAAACCATAGAGCCAGCCAGCGGTATGCCTCTTATGCAGAAGCGCCTGACTACAGTCCAAAAAAAAAAAAAAAAAAGACCTGAACAAGCTGTCATCACTATAGGTCTAAAATGAAATAAGAATAATTTTGTTGTCAGTTGCTTCTAACAACCAAGGTATCAACAACTGTGCTGTTTCTAAGCTATTTATACCTGATAGCCTAATACTGGCTACCACCCTCACACTTCAGTACATGAAAAGACTGACAGATAGCTACCCACTCTCTCTTCAGGTAGTTTCCTGATTTGTTGACAAAACACAAGATCATCTGAAAAAAAGCACAAATCTTAAAAGTGCAATTTCATCCTGGCACTGATGTGATGTGATAGGACACTTCCCTGTTTACAGAGCACATTTTGGGCTTATTTATTTTTACAGTTTGCTGAAATTCCCCAACTTTGGAAGAGCTTATCTGTGTCTGTAGAGTGTTTTTGCTGTGTCTGTCTTTTAGCATATTGCCACTGACCTTAAGGACACACTTATCATATTTATTTTGCCACCAGCTGCCTGATAAAAAAAGACTTGCTGTGTAGTCATATATGTTTTATGTCCACACCCTGCCCAGGGACACACATATTTTTTTAGATGAAGTTAAGCTTTCTAACTGGGTAGAGTGGAAATCATAAGTTTTATTCTTCATATTTATCCATTATCCACAGAGAGGAGGAGGAGATAACTATAGTGTAATAATTAATGAAAACTTCATTTCAGAGCAATCTTTCATCACATGGACCAATTAATCAGCACTAGTTTGTTAAGCAGAATTATCTCCTTGTAGTTGGTGATTCTGAACATAGTGGCTGACATCCTCCATTATGCATACTTTTGTAAGGCATATAAAAAATGATTACTTTGGATTTTCAAAAAAGTTGAATACAAAAGTAGCAATATTTATGTAGTTATTAGATAAGCTGTGATATAAGTTTGAAAAGGTTTTTTTTTCTTCTTTTTTAGTTCTCCCATCATCTACATTTCTCCCGTCATCTACTGAATATTTGGTCAATGATTCCCGGGACACCGTAACACCAGGGCACATGAAACATGGCGGGTATGTAGCCCCTGTAGACTTTTACGGAAAAATTTTGTTTGGTCCCCGGGGGCTACTCCATCTTTGAACTACCTGACCCGTGACATTGAGGATGATGAAATGTTTATGGAATGTTGGTCTCAAGAGCCCAAATCAACTTAGCTTTTAACCAGTCATGGTACAAAATGAAAATGCAATAATATACTGCTTTAATTGCGCCTATCTTTAGATTAGATGTTATGGACCGTACAAAATTTAATGTGTATGATGAACCTGACATCTTGTGGGAAGTTTTGTGGAATTTCATCCGTGGGGGGCTATAAAATAAATTAATTTGTATGGACATTTAATGACTGTACAACCATCGACCTGTAGATGGTGCTATTAAGCGAAGGCTTACTGGTTTGTGATGATAGGCCTACTGTCTTGTGCCCATCACATGTATCAAGTCTTTGCAAGAATTTGGTCTGACTGGCACAAAAAAAAAAACATAAAAAAAACAATGAGTTTCAGGTATGTGAACGTATAAACTTAACAGGCTACAATCTTCAGGAAAACATGCTCAACTTGCCCTGTTAACATAAAGTGCTTGTGCTGATGGAGGACGAACGAATAGAGACTAGTGCTCTCCCCTAATGTCTCTCCAGTCCTTCCTCTCTGCGTTTTGTCCCTGTGTTTTGTCCTTACTTCCCCTTGGCCTTCAAGCTGGACAGATAAGGGGGAAAGAAACTGAGAACTTTTATTGCAATAATTGGGGTGTGCTCCGGTTCTATGAGATGTGCTCTTGAAGGCAAAACAAAAGACACAAAGCATGGTGGCCTCTGGGCCTACTTCGGGCAACACTTGTATCGAGGAAAAATAGCTAAAACACTTAAATTAAGACAAGGGCATGTACAAAATGTAAATAAAGAAATAAAACGGCAAGCGGTTTCAAAATCTCTTTGGGAAGATTATCAGGGCATGTTGAGAGAGTACCATCAGATGGAGAACAGATACATGGATGGTCACATGATTAAACCTTGGTAAAGCGATGGTTCGGCATTATTCAAGCATAGCCCTGCTTAACGATCCTGCTGACTGCTCTAGATAGTGAGTGCAACGAAAGAATTGAAAACAACATAGCCTTGCTGTAGCTTTAGACCGAGTGTTTAGTGGCTGGTAAATATTTTGCTGTTGTTGTGTTTGTAGTTTTCATTTCATGCAACAGAATTATGGACTGCTAATTACAATTTTAATTTTAATTGTAAAATAAAGCCACACATGCAACACTGACTCTTTTTTGTTAAGTAAAAACCAAGTACAGTGTAATTATTTAAATGCCCCACCAATACCCATAGCTACACTATAAAACTGGATTGCAAGCTGTAAAATGAACTAGCATTCGTCCCTACCTTCTCTAAATATAAGTATTCCACCTATCTTGTCTAGTCAATTATTTTAAGTTCCATACAGATAACCTCTTCATTTCAGGGTTAAAGTGTGTATATATCCACTGACAACCGGGGTATGCAAATCATGTCCATCCATACATTGTGTCATATGGAGCCGGTATCATTGGCATGTCTTAATTTCAGTTGGCTGCAATTATAGAATAAAAAATGGTGTAATAGTTTTCTTGCAAAAAAAAGGTCCTGAACATTATTTCCTAATCTTCAAAAATGTATGTGCAAAATCTATTTTCAAAATCAGTGTTTGATAATCCCACACATATTTCAGTGGGAAGGCATTCAAATAATCAAAACGCCTCCCCCCCAAAATTGGGTGACAATCATGCAGTAATTTCCAGTGTAATTTTCCTGAAGCATAAGTGAGCAGAACATAGGATTGCTCAGTCTTGACAGAATTAATATAACAACAGCATCTGGGATGCTTAAATTTCCCTAGCATCTGCAGATAACAATAATCCCATCCAATTTCATCTCATGTGTTATTACTATAACTATTTTCTTCTATCCTGATTTTGTTCCCCATATCTTTGTTGGCAGAGGTCCTCAAGACAGAGCTTCTCAAGGGTTATTACGCAAAAATCATTTGTACTTGTTTGCAAAGTCATGGCACTGCTTCTTCTTAACTAATGACCAGTAAGCTTGTAATGAATAGGGTTTTGCACAGAGCAACATAACCTGATAGGTTAGACAACAGTTACAACCACTGGTCTTTTTGCACTGGCTATACAAGATACACCTCCTGGATGCACTGGGGCCTATCATCAGTGATGTATCCTGGGGTCCTTTGGTATTTCAGGTCTCGCAACATCATACACCCTCACCCAGGCAACCCAGCCGATGGTGATCAGGCTCCGACTTGCGTCCCAGTAGTAGCCCACGGATCTGCCTTCTTCATCCAAAGCCACCTGGTGGCCTTTTCCGCAGCTTTTCTTGCAGACTTGATAGACCTCTTATATGCCGTTCCTACGATGCCCTGGCGGCTGAGGACCTTGCACAGAGACCTCCCTGCAAATCCCCTGCAGCCTACTTCTATGGGCTCATAGAATGTCTTCCAGCCTGCTCCCCTTGCACTCCTCCACCAGCTCCTGGTATTTAGCCATCTTCCTCTCGTTGGCTTCCTCGATGTTTTCTTCCCAGGCCACTGTTAACTCCAGAATGATCAGGTGTTTCCCAGACTGAGAGGTCAGGATCATATCTGGGCGGAGAGTTGTTGTTGCTATATGCTGGGGGAACCTCAGCTGCTTACCCAGGTCGACCTGCAGCTGCCAGTCAGATGCTGTGTGGAGTAGGCCTGTTGTAGCCTGTTGGTTTGCTCTAGTCTAGGTTTTTCTCCAGCTCTGACAAAGGAGATTGCCTTCTTTGGAGCATGATGGTTCTTGTTGGAGCTGATGGCTGAGGCTATCTCAGCGACTGCGTTAAGCACAGCAACAATAATGAACTTGTCCTAACTTTATTTGCAGTCATTTTTCCATAAGTTCCTATAAGACTAAAACTAGCTCAATGTAGCTCAATGTTAACAGTGGGGATCATCGCTGCCATGCTGCATCTCATTGGAGGCTGGTGTAAACATAGAGAAAGTTAGTATAGCACTAAAAAAAAAAGCACTCGAAAAGCGCAGAGCTTTGCCAAGGCAATGTGGTTACAGACACAACATAAACTCCAGATCTTGTTCTGGATCACCAATCAACACCGAAATGTATTCAGTTGGTACTTGTCCCAAATCCGTGCAGCACTTTTCGAGTTATGTTGTGCACAGACAGACAGACAAACAGACGCCGGCGAAAACATAACCTCCTTGGCGGAGGTAAAAAATAAAGTTAATAAAGTTGAAGCTTTAAAAACGCTCCATTGATTGCAGAATGAAACAAATCCGCATGGATTCATACATCTGTGTGTGTGTGTGTGTGTGTGTGTGATCATCATCATCACTATAACTTAGTCTAGTTGTGACTTTGGGTCTCCCCTTCCTCCTCTAGATTTTTCAATTTATTAAATTTAAATTTAATCTCTCTCTCTCTCTCTCTCTCTCTCTCTCTCTCTCTCTCTCTCTCTCACCCTACAATACTCCTCGCCTTTTCACTTTCTTAAATCTCAACTCATCATTTCATAAAATGGAAGTGTAAAAGGAAAAAAAAAAAAAGAAGAAATCATCCGTACTCAGAGGAGCAGAAGAATAGGTAATTAGAAGCAGTGAATTAATTTGTGATAAGAGCATGGTGGAGAGAAAGGCCTTTACACATGCTCTACTGACGATCATTTGTTCTGAATCGCACTGAGGGTTATTGTTTCATCCCCTCTGCAGCATCAGGACCAGACGCCAGAGATTAGCACAGACCTCCCGTGGAAAGCAGCAAGCCAGGCTGAAAGAGTTTGAGGAGAAATCATTCTCATTACTAAATTATATTGCAGTGCAGGGCCCGTGAAAACTATGGTATGTTTTACAGGACAATGGTGGCTCAGCAACGGTCTTTGGTATTTTTTGCCCTCAACGGTGCCTTCCAGGCAGCGCTGCCTTCAAGGCACTACTCCACTCAGTTTAGGGTTAGGATGAGGGTTGAGGGGGTTAGGGTTAGGAATAGGGTAAGGGTAGTGCCTTTTAGGCTGTGCTGCCTGGAAGGTGCCGTTGGGGGCAAAAAACACCAATGAGCCTCAGCAACATGTGTACAGGTGCTGTAGGTCCAATTTGAATTTGTGATTATATGGATTCATGTTTGCCTTGAATCTGTGATTTTATAGATTCTGGTCTGTGCAGTGATAAGTTCCAGTATTTGTTTCTGAAGGCTATAAAGACGGTTAAAGTAGTGGAAGTTTGGGTTGCATGTGAGGTAATGTGTTGGGGTGATTTAACATGCATTCTATTTAACAGTTTAAAAATGTGACTTTGTATCTATCAATCATTGTCAGACTTTCAGTGTTATCATACAGCTTGTCAGGCTATCAAAGACTGCTTCATCAAAGACTATCTTACTGTAATGTTGTCATACAGAGAACAGCTGCATTGTTTCACTAGTCTCACAATCTTCTCACCTCCTTATAAGTGTGTGTGTGTGTGTGTGTGTGTATGTGCGTGTGTCACAGTGTGTGTGTGTGTGTGTGTGTGTGTGCACATAGGCCTACAGTATGTGTGTTCACTGCACGCAGCTAAACTGCTGTTGTTTCAATAGACTCCCATTTCCTTAATTCCCTTTACCTGTGTGTGTGTGTGTGTGTGTGTGTGTGTGTGTGTGTGTGTGTGCACATAGGCCTACAGTATGTGTGTTTACTACACGCAGCTAAACTGCTGTTGTTTCAATAGACTCCCATCTCCTCAATTCCTTTTACCTGTGTGTGTGGATGAGTGTGTGTGTGTGGATGTGTGCGTATGCATACTGTTTGCGTGTTTCATGCACACAACTGCTGTTGTTTCAATAGACTCACACCTCCTCACCTCCCTTTACCTGTGTGTGTGTGTGTGTGTGTGCATGTATGATGTATGTGTATGTATGATGCATGTGTGTGTGTGTGTGTGTGTGTGTGTGTGTGTGTGTGTGTGTGTGTGTGTGTGTGTGTTCTCTAATTCTCTACACGAACTTGTGACTTTTCAATTGAATTGCAAGTTCAGATTTGATTTTTCCCCATCCTATCACGCCTGTGCAGCTGGCCCAGCCTTATCAGTGCTGTTCACATCTTGTAGATAAGACTTTGCCTGCGTGGGCTGCAGCAGCAGCAGCAGCAGCAGCAGCAGCAGCAGCACTGTACTGTATTCAAATTGGAGCCAGGAGTCGGGGTAGTCCCTGGCTTCAGTAAGCACTCACATCACCTGCAGAGATCAGACTCATTCACCAGCCAACCCAGAGGTCGGGGGAAAGAGGAGGAGGAGAAGGAGGAGGAGAAGAAAGGTTTGAAAGTGGGGGTGGAGAGCAAAGAGAGAAAGAGAGAAGAAAATGAAATCATGGTAATGCATTTTAAAAAAAGAATATCCAGAGAGCAGGTAGCACAGGCAGGAGTTAAAAGGTGCCATTTTTAATCAAGATCGGAGATGGAAATCATGACTGAAGATATGTCACCTGCACCAACATCAAGTTCCGGAATCAAAATCCAGTTCAAAATGTTCAAAATAGGCCACTTCTCATAATAAACTGCATTGCTTCTGGACAATTTGAACTGTGTTGGCATTCATACTGCTGCTTTTGCCATGCATTTATAGGCCACCCCTATTTAAGCCACAACATAAACAAAGCAGCATGATGTAATCTAAAGTGCACAAAATGGGTGACTTGTTTACAACCAAGCATGCCCATGGAGTCATATGCATCTGTATGTTACTATATACATTTTGGTTTATATCTGCAAGCAAGACGACCTTGAGGCCATACTCTATGTTTGGATTTATATGTAAGGGATAACGGCTGACGAGGTGACTGGTATTTGATGGGAAAAATAGTGAGGTGGAGGTTTACAACTCCAGCAACATGCACAGCACGGAGACAGAGTTACCTCCGCCAAGACAAACCAGTCACGTCGAAGGCTGTTATCCCACTTATCTCCCTTTTGTTGAAAACCTGAAAGAAACATGCGACTCCAATTTAAAAGAAGTTAACTTGCACTAATTTCTTGTGAATGTAGATCTACGAGGTTGCTTACTGTTGTTACAGTTACCATTCTAACCCCGTGGTCACACGGGCGATAAATTCAAATAGTTAAAATATTTGGTGAACATCACTGACTAAGCAGGTGTTTGTTTGTCTGAGATTGCTCATGCAGTATGTGTGCACCTGAGGTGCGTCTTCCAAACATTTACGAGCTATTTACGGGCTAACTGGGGCTTACCAACATCGTGGGAACCATGAAACTACGAGAGAGGTGTTCCCCAAAATGCTCGTCCATACTATGGAGGTGAAACCTCCATGTTACGATGTACGTAGCTACTATGTCCTTGTTTCTCGAAATCATGGTTCCTGCGCTATATCGTAAACAACATCGTAACTTGATCCGTACCTACGAGAGCTCTTCTCCTCCCGTAACAAGTTAGTATCTTACTACAACACTGTAGTCAACAGAGGGCGTTGAACATCCCATAGTTGGGTAAATTTGGAGACAACGAAATTGTTGATTAAAAACACTTCAATGATGAGTAAGACTTGGTTATAAACTGACAATGTGATTTCCTGTTAATTATTAATATTATAGGCCACGTTAGTCTCCTTGAGTATTGTCATGATTTAAATTAGGCAAGAGATAAAGAGTGTATTGAGATGACTGGTGGCGTAAATGGATAAGCCAGTGCGCCTTTGAGGCGTACAATGGTGATTCCTGCGAGTTCAAAACCACCTCAGTGAACGTGTGTGGGATCTGTTTCTGTTGTCCTCTCCTTTATTATTTAGGAAGAATTTTGATTTGGAGAAAGTTTCCAGGTGGTGATTATTGGTGATAACAGGTGTAATGGCAGGCCTATTCAATTAGGAAATTAGATGGTTTCGTTGTTAATGTGAGTGTTATCAATCAGTAGACGTTCAAATTCAAAGATAATATTGCATGGAACAAGCGGGGACAGGCGAATTGTTATAGGCACTAATGCGTAAACTATGCCCAAGCAAATGGATAATAATTTCAGTTTATTTATCTTGTATTGTTTTAAATATAATAATTTAGGCACAGAGTAAGAAGATATTCTGTAACAATCACCTGGCATTGAACCTTCGACTGCTCTAATGAATGTGAGTCAAAGCTGTGCGCTTAACCCACTAGGCCACCTGCTGCACGCACAGGAAGGTTCCTCACATCTAATTAGACTACTTGCCAATATAATTTCCTGTCGTTATTATTTCTTGTATTTTCACTCGAAGGTGAAGATAAACTAGACCACTTTTGGCATATGACTTGATTGAATCTTATATTGATCACAGGTCCATGTAACCGCCGTTATTAACTGACTATATCAACATAAATGTATAAACGGGACTGGCATGCTTCCTACCGCGAATGCGCCCGAATTGTCTCCGAACACTTCCGAAAACATCTGCAAACATGGTCGTAGCCGTAGGAACTATGGTGGTACATACCAACATGGTAGAAACTTACATAGTAGTCTACCATGTTGGTAGGCGTTTTTGGGAAACACCCATAGCTGAGCACCTACCTAGTTCCCACAAACATCGTACTTTGATGGTAGAATGCTAACATTCGGGAAACGCACCCCTGATCAATAGAGATCATTTTTATATCCAGCCATGGGCTACAGGCCTATGTTCTAGTTTCTGTCTGACAGTCAGGCCTCCTTTCTACTGCAACTTAGACCACTGTAGATCCTATAGCCAGGATCTACAGTGCCAATGTTTCTGCAAATGATATTGGGATCATGTAACTGAAATTGTAATTCTGAATATTTCTTGAGGTAACTGTAATTCAATTACACATTTTTTTCAAAGTAACTGTAACTGATTACTGTTACTTTTATTTTGTAATTAAATTACGTAATTTCGTTACATGTAACTCGTTACTCCCCAACACTGGCAACACCTCAGGTAGCCGGTTATACAAAAGTAATGGCCACCCCATCAGCCGATCAGAGAAGAGAACCGCATTCTGAAGGGAGATAGCTCCACATCATATGACCTTGAGACCATTCCTGTAGCCTACTCTACAGTACATTTGGGTTTATATTTTCACAACACACAACCTTGAAAAAATACTCTACATTTGGGTTTATATCTATGACCTTGAGCCAATATCATCATCACAATATACGACCTTGAGGCCATACATTTGGCTTCACATCTTCACACTAACTTTGTGGCCATACTCTACGTTTGGGTTTATATCTTCACAATATACAAGCTTGAGGCCCTGATACGCTAGGTTTGGGTTCATATCTCCACAAAATACTGCATAAAGTCATGTTTTATTTCCCATGCCTCTACAGGCTGACCACTGATCACTGTGTGCTGTCTAGTCCAGTGGTGCTGATTAGCCTTTGCTTTGCATTGATTCTGTGTACCTGGTATGATTGCAAATACATTTTTTCTGAGCCCTGTGTGAATAAACATGTTTATTTTGCACACACAGTCCTCCAGTGATGCCCGGAGTCAATATCCTTTTCATCACCTCATCCCACCATGGGACCCGGTGGCCTCTCATCAGTAAGTAACCAGTGAGAACAGCTGTTGGGAATATGATACTGGACTTCCCACTGGGTTTCAGACGATCTTGTGCATCCAAATGCTGTTGGAAGTGTCTATGAGGAAATGCATTGCTCTTTTTGTGCTATAGCTTTCCTATGTATGTTCTATTGAAAGTGTTTATGTCGAAATGTACAGTATTCCTACGTGTGCCCTACAGGAAGTATCTACTGTATGTGGAAATGCATTCCTCTGCATGTGCATTTGGAAGTGTCTATGAGAAAATTGATTGCTCTGTGGTGTTAGAAGTCCATGTGCAAATCCATCTCCTTTCCCTCTCCTTTTGGATGTTTCCCTGATGAGGTCTTAGGGGCTGTTCAGACTGAACACTGTATTCACCTCCAAAAATAACAAAGAATAAAACAAAACTAAACAAAAATGTTCTAAAGTAGTGAGTGACATGGCTAAACTGCTAATTCCCTGACTTAGCTATGATTGGCAGCTAGGCAACGGCAAATTGTTGAAGAAATCGTGACCTCAAAAGTTAAACTATTTTCAACTTTGAGCACCTGCGTTATTTTCCACCATGCAGACAGATTTGTGGGAAAGCAGGATGGACATCTTTTCTCTGGTTAAAGGGGGAGAAGTGCATTAACCAAAATGACTTAGACTTAAGCAAAAGCAGGTTGTGATGTAACATTTAGAGAAATAATTTAATTCCCATCTACAGTATAACCATTTCCTATACAGTAAGCTCAAAACTAAATACGTACATCTTGGCACAATTCATGTAGGAGTCCGGAATCAGTGTGTGTTGGTGTGTCTGCCTGCACACATGTGTGGGTGTATGTATCTGTGTGTGTAAGAATATGAAGAGATCAGAAAATAAGTGGATGAAGAGTGATTGACTACAGGAAGAAGAAGAAAGGGGTGTTTGAGTGTTGGTTTGAGTACCACTGTTGAATGCACTATTCTCCTCTGCACTCTTGGCCTGCTGGAGACTCTAAATCAGGGGAAATAGATCTGCCACATCACATCCCTGTATCAGCCTAGCAAAAGAGGAACAGACTGCCTTTGTTTTCTGCTGCACATCTCTTGCTGTTTACTTCAGCCAATCTATTGACCTTCTGCAGCGACGTCATAATATCACGTCACGAATTATGCTGGACGGCGGAAGTGCGGAATTGTAAGCACAGAGCTAATGGAGAGTAACGCTATTCTGACCGGCAAAGTTGTATTTCTCTGATGATTTCGCTATGTCTTTGCAGTCTATGTCTGTTCCGTTGTCGGTAGAGGTGGGTCACCTTGTGAGTGTCCACAGAAAGCGATATATAGACAAAATTAATCTTGCTGGATTAGAAAAAGATCCCTATCTTCTGCTACCAGATACATTCACTGACATAACCAAAGCTCAGACACTGCCTGACTTCACACCACATGATTTGTATCAGTATGTAGTTAATGGTATTTCCCCGTACACTGGAGCTGATCTGAAGGCTTATAAAAGCCTTGACGCTTACCAGTTCTTTATCGCTGGCTGGGTGACATCTGCTAGATGCTACAGTGATGCCGCCGCGGGCAATTTCCTGGTCATGGCACAGGTAAGGCTAATTTAAATTATCAAACGTAACGTTACATCCCATTTTGTTAATGTTCGGTTGGTGTGCGGACTTTCCTCCTTATACTTTATTAACACTATATACTGTACTAATCTATTTTGCTTGATCAATCCTTACTTTTCTCTTAAACGATGCCTACTGCATAGGTTAACTTATGCTAACGACAACAATAACTGCGCTAACGTTACCAGCATGCATGACTGTGTGGGTGAGGGTGCTTTTACGTTACACCAATGCACATAAAACAGAGAGTCAGCCGCTCCAAAGTAAAAAACCGGGAGTCTTACCTTCATGCAGTTAACTTAAAGTACGAAACACCTTGCTCTTTTAGCAGTGCCATAACAATCCTACTAGTAGTGCTGATGCTAGAGCAGCTAGCTAAAGAATTTCACGCATTTTCCACTGTCAGTCAACAGTGCTCTATTTAACTTTTTGCTCCGCTTCCCCTCTTGTCTCGCTTGATACCCCGGAAAAAGAAAGCTGGCTGTAATGTAGATTGACAAATAATTTGACAGTGACCCCGACTGTAATGTAAAAATGTAAATGTGGTATAAATATTGATCAGATTGGAATAAAGTTGAAATTTCAGTAGCAAATGCACATTAGGAATTATAAGAAATGATGAGGGTTGTAATTTTTAATGACTGGGCCTCGGTTTAAAGTACAACCTAATGGTCTCACAGCCCATACAGGACAGCAGCTCTTCTACTAGCCTAGACCGCCTAGTCCTACTACAGCTGATTGTTAAACTGGTGTTATGAAAATATGTTAGGCCTAAATAAACGTAACCTATCCAATTTATCTGTCATTATGCTGTGTTCATACTCTCTGCCACACAAGAATTTAATTTGTTGCTTTGTTTTTTCTATCATTTGCTTTGTAAGGTTCATCATAGTCAGTCTCTGTCAGCACCCAAACTGAAACCATGGGTTGCATTGAAGAAGGACGGGACGGTTCTGTGTGGCCACTGCACATGTAAAGCTGGCCTTGGTGAGGTGTGCTCACACATTACAGCCTTGTTATATGCTTTAGAGTCTGCAGTCAAGCACCTGGAGGATAAAAGCTGCACTGATGGACCTAGACAGTGGGGACTTCCTCCGGTAAAACCTGGCAAAGATCTGTTTGAGGAGGGATCAGGAATTGATTTCTCAAATCCTGCCAATCGTTGCTCAAGTCATCACAGAATCCATCCTAGCAGCACATGCAAAGAAAAGGTCAACATCTCCACGGAAGCCATTGAAAAGTTTTACAGGGACTTGGATAATGCAGCACAAAACCCCAGCGAGAAGAGTGGCCTCTTACGAATACTGCCACAGTATTGTCAACAGTTTCAGCCAAAGGTGGTGTCTCTGGGGCTACCACAACCTCTTACTGAACTGTACAATGCCCAGTTCCGCAAACTGTCTGACCCTGAGCTTGTGGAAAAGTGTGATTCTGCCTTCAATGATATTAAGGTCACACAAGAGCAGGTAGGCCTACTTCTTCCCCGTAACCACAAATGATCATATCATATGAATTTACCATGTTACTCATATTATTTGTGATGATTTTGAATGTTGTAGGCAGTTACAATTGAGGCAGAGACACGGAGCCAGGGACAGTCAAGGCTTTGGCATGACTTGAGGGCTGGTAGGGTGACAGCTTCCAGATTCAAAGCAGCTGCTAGGACAGATCCATCAACCCCTTCAAAGTCTCTCATTAGGCAGATTTGCTACCCAGATACATGCAGGTTTTCTTCAGCAGCAACAAGGCATGTTTAACATGATATAAAAGGAAACTTTCCTAAAATAATTGCCAGTCATATTTTGTAGCCTTTTGTTTTTGTCTAACTCAGGGAGGGGTTCTCGAAGTTTTGTTAGATGAGGGGTTCTCAAAGTTATGTTGGACGAAATTCATTGGAAGTGTCACTATGAGTGGTGACATCTGGCAACCACACAATGTAATGACTGAATTCTGTAATGACCTCCTGTTTACCTATGGAGTTTCTTATTTACTGTACATATTAATGACATTCACTGTACTTGACTGTCATCTACTGGTCAATATCGATATCACAGACTGTTTCACTGAATTAGATTAGAATTCCTAAAAAAAAAAAAAAACTCCAATTCTACGAAAGTGACAATATACTAGGTATAAGTTAGATTTTTTTTCTAGGAGGGATAGGAATGTGTCTAGATTAGATTAGTTCCAATAACATGTTTTTCTTTTTCCTTTAGATGGGGATGTCAACACGAAAAGGTCGCCAGGCAGGCTTATGTCACTTGGGCTTCACAGCAGCACCCGGGCCTGATAGTTTCTGATTCTGGTCTCCACATTCACCCTCACTACCCCTTCATTGGAGCCTCCCCTGATGCTTTGGTTTGCTGCAACTGCTGTGGTAATGGTGTCCTTGAGATTAAGTGCCCACACTGTGCTAAAGATAATGTTCTCAGTGCAACTGCAAACAAGCATTTCTGCCTCGTCAAAACAGAAAGTGGATTCGGACTGGACAAAGATCACCAGTACTTCTATCAAGTGCAAGCCCAGTTATTTGTGACAGGACGAAAGTACTGTGACTTTATGGTGTGGTCTGCTTCAGATTTTTTTCTGCAACGAATTTTGCCAGATGTTGATTTAATGACCAACGCCTTGGAGAAGGTAGAGGCCTTTTTTAGGTTGGGGATTCTGCCCGAGTTGTTGGCCAAGAAACATACTTGCCCAGAAATATAAAAATGGCCAAGAAATATGTGTGGTAGGCTTACAAAGCACACAAACAAAGAGAATAAATTAATTGTTGTTTTAATAGACAACAAAAGTTTAATTATATGAAATTGTCAACCCCCCCCCCCCCCAAAAAAAAAAAAAAACACAGATATATCTCTCCTTCCTTCCCCAACATCACTTCTCTGTACATGAAAACAAATGTACTTGTATGCGCAAAATAAATGTTTTATAACTTTGAATAAATTGATTACTACAGTACTACATTGTACATCACAAGAAATATAGTTATGTGTTCATGTTTCAATCACTAATCAAGAGGTACCACTGAGGGACAGAGATTCGTTAATGCACAAGCTACTCTTACAATTTTGTCCAGAGTGGTGTAGCCGTCTTCAGAGGTTTGAAGCAGAGTTATTGGCACAGGCCCTTGCAACATTCTGTATTTAGATCTAGTAAGTCCAATTACTCTCTCCACATGTATGCGGACTGCTGCTAGTCTCCTGGTGTCTTCTATTTCAAATGCACTCAGTTGTTTTTTGCCACGTGTGAATGCCGGCGTTTCTACTCTTGCACAGTATAGTCCAACCTGATCTTGAATGGTAAAGCCTCTGTCAGCCAGGACCAAGTCTCCAGGTAGTAGATTGTCCAGGAACCCACTGTTGGCAGTTATGTGAGGGTCTGTTGTCCGGCCACCCCATCCCTTAGAGATGAACGAAATCACTCCCTGTGGTGTAATGCCAATTAGGTATTTCATGGTGTTGTGTGACTTGTACTGGGAGTACGTCTGTGCTCTAGCTTTCAGATCCTTTGGTTTGTCGGTGAAGACCTCGAAACAGTCGATAATTGCCATGCATTTCTTAAAGCTTTTACGAAAACACATCGGTAAGGAGACTTGTACGTGCTCTCGCAAAGGCCACACAACAGACACAGGCACTAATCGCTCATTCAGGTGACCAATTACATTTGTAAACACCCTTGAAACAGTAGAGTTGTGTACCCCAACCAGATAAGCCAAAAACTGAATTGGCAAGTTAATTTTCAGTCTCATTAAGGTCAATACTAATTGCTGGAAACAACTCAATTGTGGTTTGTCTTTGAGACATGGTTTTATCAGATTAAACACTGCCATCAACACCATCAAATTTGGGAGACCAGTTATGGCTTTCACCTTCTCATCAGATTTGAACGTGTCCTCGTCAAAGAGATCTGCAGACGCACACTTCTCTTTCAGTTCGATGTTTTCCTTGCGCAACTGCTGGCAATCAACCAGCAGTGTAGAAATGTCCTCTGATGACAGGTCTGTCTGACATGCTGCATCACACACATTGCTGATGACTTCTGATGGGTCTTCACACTCCGTTACATCCTCAGCAACAGCTGCTGCTTCAGATCTTGATTCTTCCTCTCTCTTCTTCTTCAAGTTTTCTCGGAGTTGAAATTTCTCAAGGTTTCCGAGAGCTTTCCTCTTCTCCGGTGACTTCGTGTGGGCAAAGACCGTGGGGACATAGTTAGGGGAGAGTGGATCATCGCTCTTCCTGCCTGGAGAAAGATTAGAGAAAGTCTGTCACTGTCTGTTGGATCCAGAATGAGTTATCATCATATTATGGTTATATTTATTAGGTTCATTTCAAACAAGAACCAATTCACCAGGCTAAGACCAAATAAATATTATTACCCCTATCAAGCCCACGTACTCAAAATCAGCTGTTTTCATTCACAAAAACAAGGCGCGCATTGCATTGAATTTACACCGTCAACAGAGCCTACCAACATGCCTGCCATTTAGACATAGCATAATATTTTGAGCTATGAGGAAAGACTTGGACAACCTCGGGTAAATATCTCCGCATAAAAGGGGTCTTGTCAATTTAATCAGCACCACCACAGATAAATAATAATTCGTTCATAAATGTCGACATGGGATGGCACAATGACTGATCAGGCAATGTTGACACTGTTGACACACATTAACGTTATCCTGCATACAAGACTAATGCAGACATTTCATGTGATACAACAAATCTGTTGGTCTGTTTAAAATTAGAATTAGGATAATACCCCTCAGACAGATAGCGTTAAATTGATGGTTATGGTTAGATTGAACCATAGATCTCAGCGGACATAGCCTAACTTTTGCGTTAACGTTAGCTTTACGTTAGCTTCAACCATGTACTGAGGAGTAGTCTGTGGTTAATCTTATTCCCGATACTAAACTGAATTAAAAAAAACAGTTTCCGGACTTAACGTTTCTCAAGTGATACCATAAATATCTAGCCTAAATAAGATGTAAATAAAAACTTACCATATAAAAAATGCTCACTGCATAGCCTTGAGTAGCTGGACGCCTGCCAATCTTTGCGATTGATAGCCGCAATCCACCTCAGCCTTCTCTCTGGATTTTCGGGGATCCTGTAAAAAGAAACTCCTGGCTTGCAGCCTTGTCTATTTGTGCAGCCGACAGCACAACAGGAGATAACCATTTTCCTTTCTCTACCGAATATTACTGTGGTGAAATACAATTTTGCTCAGTGCTGCGCTAGCTGTCCAATGGAAAATTCTTTTCTTTTGCCGTCCAGCACTTGAGCGCGAGATCACGTGACGTCACCTGCAGAAGGTCAATATTTAACTCTTTCCACAGTTTGTCTTGAATTAGCTATTTGGAAAAGGTCTTCAAATCCCGGCAGGAGAGACCCTCTCTCTCCTATCCATGAGTTTTGCACTTCATTCCTTTAGTTTGTTTCCTCGAGGAGGTTTTTTTTTTTTTTTTTTTTCTCTCTCCCATTTTTGCTGACGCCGTTATTATTTAACTAATCTCCAACTGTGACCGAGTTGGAGCCTGACGTCCTCAATGACAGATGCGTGTTTTATCTCCGCCATACTCTGGGCATCTGGGAAGCTCGTGCTGCAGCCACATGCAGAAAGGCCTGATGAAAGCTGAGGAGGCTTATCATAGTGGACAGCTGGAAGTCACATTTTTGTTGGTCTTGGCGTTGTTGTTGTTGTTGTTTTTGTTGTTTTTCAAATAGCCCTGAGAAAGCAGAGCATCTTACTCCAGTGCAGCAATAAACAATCGAAACATTGTCAACACTGAACCACAACAAGCAGCTTGCCTCACACACTGGAGTGTTGAACTGAAACTTTACTACACTGTCTGCTGATATAAAAGCAATATGAAAGGAATCCTCTTCAAAACAACAAGAGTGCTATATGATCCTTCGGGAACTCAAAGAGCATAGATGCAATAGCTGGCTGAATACAAATAAAAGGCCTCCCAGAACATCTCCTTATTCCCACAGGTCTCTATATGTGTACCATCACATTCTGTGTTAGAGAACTTGAATGTTTATTGTCTGTTGGAAAAGGATAAACGGTAATTACCCCAAATGCCACTAATGTCTCACCAGTTTCTGAGGGACTGTTGCATCTCTCTTCTTCTCTGCCCTCTCTGTTTTTTTTTTGTTTTGTTTTTCTCTGTCTGTCCCAATTGTGTGCTTCATCTTCCATTCTGTTTGATAGCACTGATGTTGCTTTTTCGTGTTCACTGCAGGTTGGAGGAGAGCAGGAAAGGCTCACATCTTAATAATAACAATAATAATTCTCGGCAGTGCTGTAGAGAAGAGCGTCAGGCAAATTAATCAAGTAGGACTGGTGAGAGAGAGAGAGAGAGAGAGAGAGAGAGAGAGAGAGAGAGAGAGAGAGAGAGAGAGAGAAACATGGGTGCTCTGTAGTGTGGAAACGTTGATGTCAAACATGGTGGGGTAACCATGAGCGTGAAATCTAATTCTGACAAGTGTCTGCTTGTCTGATGTTGCGTGACTTACAACTGCAGGAGTTTTATTTGTATGTTTCATTAATCGCCAATATGGACATACATGCATACACACACACACAAACACATGCACACACGCATACACACGCACACACACACACACACACACACACACACACACACACACACACACACACACACACACACATTGCATACACCACACATGCAATACATCGTCTACTCCACAAATAATCTACCCCTATGGCAATGGATTGCTGTTACCTGATAGAACAATTATCATTGTGTGTATACTAAATCTGTCCTTGATCTGGATGCTCTACATTCTTTGCATTATGTCTTAACACCCTGCATCTTTCTGCAGAGTTTTACCGCACATGGCTGCTATATGCTATCTGGACCACAATTCACCAATCAATCAAACAATCAATCAATCAATTAATCAATCAATCAACTAATTAATAAATAAATACATAGTAATAACACATTTTCTTAGACACTCAGATTACCTACAGTACCGAGGATTCTGACACTGGCGATGTGACTTAATAGAAACATTAGCTCACAAATTTCAATGGATACAGAGTCTATTAGTGAAGGTGGAACCCACTAAGTTCACTGTAAGAATAATCAAAACTGCCATGCATGAAATCCACAACACGACACTGGCAGTCTCTCTGGTATTGGGCAAAAAGCAAAGCCTGAGCATAGGCCCAACAGAGCAAAACAAATGTGGTCAGCTTGGCAGAATAAAGACAGCTTCGACATGTCTATTCTCTTTGCAGATCTAGGTGGTGAAATGGTCTAGCCAAAGCATCACTGTTTGATGGGAAGTTTTCATTGGCTCCCTTGCATGACTTCTATTTGATGTGTCTAATTGCTGGCTTTCACTTTACGTCACTAACGTATTTTTCTAAGCGTTCTTCTGAGCGCGCAAACCTCAACTGGTGGGCTACTGGAGCTGGAGCCATTTAAAACACTGTGTTTTGGCTGCAACTTTTTTGTACAAAAAGCCTCAGTTTTGTGCCATTTTTGGATGTTATAAACTGTCTAACCGAGAAAAGGGAAAGGGTTAATATCGAGTACCTAAGGAAATCGCCCGTAAAGGTGAGAAATGAAAAAAAAAAAAAAAAAAAAAATCCCAGAACAATGCCGTAGTTCGTAATGCCCACAGCCTCACTCTATTTGAAGGTACCGTCATAAGACTGACATGACATTGTCATTAACCATGACATGACGTTGTCATGAATCTGTCATAAACATTACACACCTGTCATGATTAGGGTTAGGGTTAGGGTACATCAGAAGTCATGACAGGTTTATACATTTTATGACAGATTTTTGACAGCATCATGTCATAATTAATGACAGTGTCATGTTAGTCTTAGACGGTACCTTAGACGGTACAAATACATTGTTACCAAAATTAGTGATTCACCCTCTTACCTGGAGTTATATATATAGGAAAAAGCATGCACTGAGAGCAAAGTGCTTTTGTGCACATATGTAATTCTAGGTAGGACGGTGAATAACCAATTTTCATGAAAAGGTGGAATACCCCTTTAAGAGACTAGACATAAACAGGGAGCCTACATTTGACATTTTCTGGCCACCATGCACAGAGATAGTGAGGATAGAGATGTTTCCTTTTTTTGCTTCATTATTTCACTTGAAAATAAATCTATCTGCCTCCCAGAATGCTTTTATACATAATGAGAGTAATGAAAAATGCATGAACACAAAAAATTGTGGTAATGAAGAAAATTATATTTAATGATGTTTAATTATAGCTGACCAATGTGGTAAGACTGCATAGACCTCATCTGGGCAGAACTGTGTGTGTGTGTGTGTGTGTGTGTGTGTGTGTGTGTGTGTGTGTGTGTGTGTGTGTGTGTGTGTGTGTGTGTGCGCGTGCGTGTGTGTGTGTGTGTGTGTGTGTGTGTAGAGAGAGAGAGAGAGAGAGAGAAATTGTGTGCTGTGTTCCTTTCAACACTCCATGAGAACAGTGTATTCAGATGCTCTCCAAATGAATGTGTTTGAACTTTAATAGGCCAGAATAATATCCAGCCTCCTGGTCCTCCCCCAGGCTGACCTCCAGGCCCTTTGCTTCGGCCTATCCGACCTCCTGGTCTTCCTCTCCACAGCCACTCTTCAGGCCCACCTGCCTTTTGCCCCATCTGCCTATTCAGGCAAACGCGGACGGAGATGTGATCAAACAGTGTACATTGACTGAACGCCACCAAAATCTTTCAAATTCCAAAGTAAGAGTAGTGGTACCATTAAACTGCTCATTCATATTTGCGTTTGGTGTATGTTGTTCCAATTTTTTGTTCCCTTTCCTCACTATGGCAATCAGTAAAATAATTCTACAGGACTATAATTTGAATGATTGTATGATAATTACACCAAACTATCACAACGAAGGAGGCCATTATATTTCTTCTCATTGTTTTTGGGTTGGTTGCAACCCAACCAACCCACCCTGTGTTTTTTTACCTCCGCCAAGGAGGTTATGTTTTCACCGGCGTGTGTGTGTGTGTGTGCGTCTGTGTGTCTGTCTGTATACAACGTAACTCGAGAAGTACTGCACGGATTTGGATGAAATTTTCGGACAACATGTGTACTGGGAACAGGAAGAGCTGATTCAATTCTGGTTGCGATCGGTGACCCAGAACACCATCTGTGACCACATTGTCTTGGCGGAGGTCTGCGCTCTCTGAGTGCTTTTCTATTTTTTTTTGTTTTTTTTTTTACCTCTTTCACATTATAAGCTAGGCTATCACAGAAATGCCCAGTTAGAAAGGAAACATCCGCTCATCTAAAAGACTTTACTAATCCAATTAGCCTATACACTCCATGCAAGCTTAAATCCCTGGAGAAAGACACTCTAGGTTATGTCTGTCCTTTGATTTCTTCACATCCCATTAAAACTTTTCACATTTCAACTGTTTGTACTGCTAACATGACACAGTGAAGTCATGTCACTATATATGACACTCTAAACTACAGTGAACTGGCAATGCTAAAACTCAGAAGTTGAGTAAAAGTTAAATATCAACTTGTTTTTTTTTTTCTTCTTTTTTTTCTCCCCCAGCCTTAACAGCAGAGTGAGCAGTCCAAATTAGGAGGGGAGCGTAAGACCTTTTCCCCCTGCAGGTTTACCCACCCCCAGTCCCTCTAAATCCTCTTGTCATCGCTTTGCCCTGTGGGATATGAGCATGTTCATTTGGAGGACTTGGAATGTTAATCCATTCAGGGCGACTAAATTCCAGACTCTGGCAGAGAATGGTGTGCAGCCACACTGCGTAATGGGTCCACAGAGACTTCCCTTCAGGCCGGCTCAGAAAAAAAGGTAGGTGTGTGTGTGTGTGTGTGTGTGACTGTGTGGCCAAATCGTGGGGGCTAGTGTGTGTGTGTGTGTGTGCCTGTGAGTGTGTGTGACTGTGTAATTGTGCAGTCTACCTGTGAGTGTGTGTGTATGTCTGTGTGTGTGTGTGTGTTTGTGTGTGTGTGTGTGTGTGTGTGTGTGTGTGTGTGTGTTTGCTCATACAATTCTGTGTGTGATGACTGTGAGTACATATGAGAGAAGAATATGTATAAGTAGGCCTATGTGTAAGTGTGTGGGCGTTCATTTCCACATGCACAGTGTACTGTAACGACGGACATCAGCAGTGCACCAACTCTGTGGTTCCTTAACTCTCATCAATGAAGCAATAAAACTGTTTCTCAGCCCTGTCCTCAGCAGTTTAGCCATTGTCGACTTCGGCAAGACAAACAAAAGTAATTTCCTCCCTACTCACACGGTACTGTTTCCTGGCATAGCTGCTAGAACAGGGCCTGGAGCTGCCCGAATGCAGGGACGAGCAAACAAGCCTCTGATTGCTTTAAATGGCCAATTAAGGCTTTAGCTGAGAGGAAAAAGTCCACCTGCAGCCCCTTCTGAATTTGAGAGGAGTGTGTGTATGTGTGTGGGTGGGAGTGTGTGTGTGTAAGAGGAAAAGTGTGGGTGGTGGGTTGTTGAATCAGGCAGAAAGAAAAAGTGTTTCTATTATTTGCTCTCCTCCACCCTTGGTAGCATTCTGTTCTTTTCTTTTCTTTTCTTCTTTTTGTTTTCTTTGGGCTCCCTCTCAGCAGTGCAGTGGTCGCTGCCTGGAGGTAGCTAATTCTCCTGCTGCTTTTCTTATTATTCTCCAATCAGGTAGTGCTGCAGACTTTTAGCCATTCTAATTGGTCTCTCATTAATCTCCAAGCCAGC
>JAODXP020000027.1:24407159-24420092 GCA_027497455.2 Sardinella longiceps
GGCTTAAAGCTACGTAGTGCATCATCGTGTTGCATCATCTGACTGAGTTAGGTAAGGAGGAGCCTGTTGGATGATTGACAGTCATATATTCATCCCGCCTTCCAGGGGATTTCGCTCGCCTGCACTTCCTCTCACCACGTGTACTTGCATTACACCAATTACATGAATAATATAATGGTTTAAGATAACATTATAATTCTTTATAACTTCATAGCTTCATAACTTTTAATGTTTTATAACTTAGGGTTAAGTGTTAGATTTACTTACATTTACAATTCCATGAAAATGTAACAGTTATATGGCTGTGGGAATACATATGCCCTTTATAAATGTGTTTTAATTGTGACTGGATTGATCTGATGGGCTAATCAGCTTTTTTTTCGCACACACATATCAGTCTCTGATTAGGGCAACAGGGGAAAAAGATCACTTCTTAGATATACAGTATTTTATGTAACACATACTTGCAATAACTCCCAAATCACTGGAGAATGATGTGCTGGTAAAAATCAGTATTCAGAAGTAAATGTGCTGAAAAGGCTCTTCTGCCATGGCAATCAGCCCTGCAAAACAAACTGCCTGATGACATCAAAGATGCTCCCTCTGCAGTCAGTGTCAACCTTACTTAAGACTCAACTGCTTTCAGCCACTTTACTTTGTTCACCAACTTTCTACTCATATACAGTATATGCCATGTATGGATACATTCTCACTAGGAAGACGAGAATCAGGTGGTTTGAGGGGTGGAGGGTAGATGTGAAAGATGTCAGATTTTAGATGGAAAGGAGTACAGGGTGAAAAGGGTGATTTATTTAATGAATTGTTTTCTCTTAATTCATTTAAGCCAGAGTTTTACTATGTTTGGTGTATAGGCTATTTGGTTTTTGGAAGGGAGGAAAAATGGGAAAAGAGGAGAGAAAAGAAGGAAAGGGTTGCAGAATTACCACTACAACTGCTGCTGCTACTACTACTACTACTATTACTATTACTACTGCTACTACTACTACTGTTTCTGCTGCTACTATTACTACTGCTGCTGCTCCTACTACTACTGCTGCTGCTACTACTTCTAACTACTGCTGCTGCTGCTGCTGCTACTAATACTACTACTGCTGCTACTGCTACTAATACTACTACTGCTGCTGCTTCTACTACTGCTACTAGTACTATTACTACAACTGCTGCTGCTTCTACTACTACTACTACTATTACTACTGCTACTAGTACTACTACTGCTCCTGCTGCTGCTGATACTACTACTACTACTGCTTCTACTACTAATGCTGCTGCTGTTACTACTACTACTACTACTACTACTACTAATATAATCACTACTACTATTACTACTGCTGCTGCTACTATTACTACTACTACTGCTGCTGCTGCTGTTACTACTACTACTACTACTACTACTACTACTACTACAACTACATCTGCTGTTAGTAGCCTACTACTACTACTACTACTACTACTAATAATAATAATAATACATTTAAAAAGAAGTATTTTAAAAGAAAGAAAGAGAAGAAAAGAAAGAAAAGAAAAACAAGTTTGTATCTTGAGATAACAGCTTCTCACACAGAGAGAGAGCAAAGGCACAGAATGTAAATGATTGCCATGACAACTTCTCAAATTAAACCTCTTTAATTTCTCACATCACCTGCTCTGACGACTGTGTGTGATTTCAGCGTAGATTGGCCTTTTCTCCCAGACTGATTTGGTGGCATTCTGTGAGGACCGCCCCAGGTAATGACATGCCACTGTTCATGTTCTCCTTTATTGAAGTTGTGATGAAGTTCACTCTGAAAGACAGCACTTAGATTACATTAGAAGAAAGCCCGCGGCACTTTAGTTTATTATTTAGCTCCTTGGTAATATTGGCCTTATTTCTTCGAGGAAAGAAAAAGCCTCAGCTCAATATTGACTCTCCGCAGTGTCATATTTTATGCGGGGCCCCGGCACTGAGGCACCCTGCCTTGGGCCAGGAAGAAACTGAAACAATAGTCTCTGTAGGATTGGCATATCGGAAACAGGATATTGTTGGGGTGAAATTTGAATGTTTTGAAACACACACACAAGCCATTGTGGAGTATATTGTGAATTGCCTTGGATCAGTTTGAGATTGACTGACGGTAATGATCCCCAGGAGGCTATTATTGATATAACTGATTTTAGAGTGTGCAAAATGCAGTGCCTATATAGAAATGTTCTATATGTGGTTGTTCTTCAGTGGAAGCTACAGACTTATTCAGGTAAACTAGCATGCAATTATCTAATAGAGCAACATGAACAGGTTTGTTCGCTAACAATATTAAATTAAAATTGACAATCAAGAAAGTAATACATTACAGTATTAGCCATTTATAAGTCATTTCAAATAACTTAGGCTACCTTATTCTGCGTGACCTTACCGTACCCGTAGCAGACAATTAATTAAGAATTTCTCCACTATTACTTCCTAACTTGCTGCTTATTTGTTGTAGGTTAGCTGTTGAATGATGATCTCAATATGCCAGGTCATTAAGAGGCTTATAAGTAAGTAGAACAACGGGCAAAATGGTTCTCAATGATTATGACAAAATTAGGATTTAGTAGGACTTTAGTAGAACATTTTTGTTTTGTCCCTGTAAATAAACCAATGATCAACCTTCTTTTGAGAAAGATAAAAAGCTGACAACCAATCGCAATACATAGAATTTTAGCCCTCAGTTGCATTTTACGTCGCATGGAGGCTCTGGTATTGGCTCTGAGCTATGTACAGACGCTATGATAGATATTCGTAGCGCTCAATAATCGTCTCTGGACAATCGTAAACGACGCCTCTGCTATGATAAATGCAATAGGTGGGTCTCCAGACTAAATATCACTTGTGATTTTGATTTGGCGATCGCCAGGCTGCAGTTTTACAGTAATCAGTAAAGATATTATTACATGCTTGAACAGTTTGGTGTTACATGTAAGACATTTTTGAATTCCCTCCCAAATGCCTTTTTTCTCTTTTTTTTAACAATAAAATGAGTTATTCATTAAATTACATGTCCTCAGTCGTAAACTTGCTTTTATATTTTCTTACATCCATGGCATGAAAGTTTTTGAGTTTTTGAAATGAATGTGATGCTCGCCAGTGAAAATGAAAAGAAATCGGAAGAAATGCAATCATTAGATGCTATTACAATCTTATGTCAGCAAATAGTTGGAATTCCTCTCTCTAAACCACAAAAGGGGACATTCATCATTAACTAACTTCCCAGCTCTTCAGTGTCTGTTCTAACCTTGACTGTAGTGTGTGTCTCACTTCCAGGACATTAACTTTTTGGATTCTTTTGAAATTAAGGTGAAGCTCACTGGTGTGTTTTAATCATGGCCAGCGCTGGCATTGAAGTCAGCTGGAACTCGGATATGAGAGACCCAAATGAATTCTGCACGTGGCTTCACACAGGCTGGACTGATGCTGCTCTTTTATCTTCCCGAGAAGAAGAAGAAGAAGAGGAAGGAGAAAAAAAAAATGTTTGATGTGATTCTACAAGGCACAGGGTTCCGTTATACGTTAGCTGATGCAAGAATGAGAATAAGTCTGAATTTGCCAGCCAGCTTGTTGTAGGGGTCACCATATTAAATGAAATGAAATCCGGAAAGTTCTGCTTTTTTAAAAAAAAAAAAAAAAAAAGAACAAGGAATAATGAGCATCAGAGGCTACAATAACTCGGCCAATTTAAACAATAAATACGTTGGCGCTAAAGCAAACACTAATGATGCTATAGGTGCCCTGAGAGAGTGTGTGTTTCTAGCTCTCACAGCCCTGCTGTAGGCTCAGGCTGCTAAGCGTGGGGAGCATTTCATTAAAAAAAAAAAAGAGTCTGACTATATTACACCCAGTCCGTATAATGAGGGGAATATCAGTGAAAATCAGTCCAGTTACTGTAAGCTTGAGCTTCTGTCCAATTATTTGGGCAAACCCTCCAACATGCCTGTGATATGGAAATGTATTGGACTTCTGACTCCATCCTCCATCACATCGCTGCCCACTTTTTACTGGTCTAGAAATGTACAAGCCTTCCGTCTTACATCTTCTGTAATTGGTTATTTTACTTGATATCATGTTGTGTGTGGTTGTCTGTGTGTGTGTGTGTGTGTGTGTGTGTGTGTGTGTGTGTGTGTGTGTGTGTGTGTGAGAGAGAGTGAGAGAGAGAGAGAGAGAGAGAGAGAGAGAGAGAGAGAGAGAGAGAGAGAGAGAGAGAGAGAGCCTGTGTTTGGGACATGTATGTGTATGTTTGCGTGAGTGTGCAAATATGACCCTTTTTCTTTCAAAAATTGTACTTAATGTAAATGGATGGACACACCAAACCATTTTTAATCATTCTCATAATATTCAACTTTGTTACACCAGTGGTGTTCTGCTGAAAAAAGACCAGATCAGATCATAAGAAAATAAATGGACAAAAACTACAGTAACTGTACGAAAAATATTTTCGAGCTTATATAATACAAACAGTCCTCACACCCTCACCTTTAGCTTCCAGTGACAGCCTACACCAAAAATCTGTTTCCAATAAAATATCTCCCTCATTGAAAAACATAGGTTTGGTTCAGTTAGACCTGCAGGCCAAAATTAATAAACTAAAGTCTTACATTTTAAAAATTCAAGAGAATATCCATTGATACAGAGGTCTCTCTCTTTCTCTCTCTCTAGCACACACACACACACTCACACACACGCACACCCACTCTCACACACACATACACACACACACACACACACACACACACACACACACACACACACACACACACACACACACACACACACACACACACACACACACATACATACACTCTCATTGCACATTCTGTCCATGTTCCTGGTCTGTAATTCAGTTGCATGTTCAGTTGTCATGTGGCTCGCCTCCTCTTTCCCTGAGGGTGGTATATGGTCTTTAGTTACACACGTTTACTTCCTAATTACCAGGAAGACTCGCTCTGTCTTGCCAGATTGTCTTAAAGATTGTATCTTTTTCTCGAACCACCCCCCACAAAACTCTCTCTCTCTCTCTCTCTCTCTCTCTCTCTCTCTCTCTCTCTCTTTCTTTCTTTCTCACTTCTCTCGCCCCCTCCCTATCTCCCTTTTTCACATTTTTACATTGTTTTTGAGAGACTGGCTCATTAACAACACTACCCCACACACACACACACACACACACACACACACACACACACACACACACACACACACACACACACACACACAGACAGACACTACATTCAGCTTTGTAAATATGTTCTTGCCACATTATTTGATTATCTCAGCATATGTAATAATGATATTGGGTTGTGTTGTGGTGTGTGTGTGTGTGTGTGTGTGTGTGTGTGTGTGTGGGGGGGGGGGGTGTGGGTGTTTGTGCATGATTGGGTGTGTGTAATAGTGAATATACAGTGTCCTATGCATTTAGCACACACTTCTTTTGTAAGTAATTGAGCGTGTATGTGTGCGTGTCTGTGCGTTTGTGTGTGTGTGTGTGTGCATGATCACTTGCTTGGTATTGTAGTGTCTGCCTTTTGCATCTTTGTAATTGTGTGTGTGTCTCTCTCTCTCTCTGTGTGTGTGTGTGTGTGTGTGTGTGTGTGTGTGTGTGTGTGTGTGTGTGTACATGATATATTTAGCTCATACTTCTTTGTAAGTGTGTACGTGTGTGTGTAGCTCATACTGTGTGTGTGTGTGTGTGTGTGTGTGTGTGTGTGTGTAAATGCATGCATGATCACTTATTCAGTATTGTATGCATTGCAATAAGTCTACTCTCCACTACTCCAGTCAGTTCCACTGACTGCTGCTTGCTTATAGGAGGTGGGTAAGAAGTAAGAAGTAGCATAGACCCCCCGACATGCACAGGCGGAGCATACACCCCCCTGTCCTCCCTGCAAGACAAGCCTTTCTCATTTAGCAGAGGGAGGCTCAATCTGCCGCCTGACAGCGTAAGTGCTCGGGGCACATTGGGGGCAAGTGTTTAAGTGAATGAGTGCACAAATCAGGGAGTCATTGAATTAATGAGAGACTGAATTTGGTTCAGAGTGTTCGACTATAAGTGCTTGTTGGCTTGCATGAATGCATGTGTAAGTGTTTGTATATGTGTGTATGTGTGTGTGTGTGTGTGTGTGCCCATTATACGTTTGTGGTATTTCAACCCATGTAGCTGTCTGTTTTTATACCTGTCTTTGATCACCTGTAGATACTTCATTTATAAAGTTCATTTCCAACCTTACTCTGTGTATGTGTGTATCTGTGTATATGTGTGCATGTATTGCTTGAGAGAGAGAGAGAGAGAGAGAGAGAGAGAGAGAGAGAGAGAGAGAGAGAGAGAGAAAGAGAAAGATGCAAACATGTGACACAAATATATATATATTGGACTCACACCACACATCTGTACTGTACCCTTAGTATGTTACAGGTTTTTTTAATGTGTTTTTATTACTTGTATTCCATTGCTTTGGCAACACTGCAATTAAAAAAACATGCTATTAAAGCTCCATTTGAATTAGAGAGAGAGAGAGAGAGAGAGAGAGAGAGAGAGAGAGAGAGAGAGAGAGAGACAGAAGGGGGCAGTTGACCTTCTCTTTGTCAAGTACCTACAGTGATGGCCCAGCCCAGCCCAGCCCGGCCCGGCCCAGCCCAGCCACCCAGCCGGCCCGGCCCAGCTTAGACCTGTCTGCTTTGTCCAGCCAGCCTGCCCAGCCTAGCCCAGCCCAGCACAGCCCAGCCCAGCCCAGCCCAGCCCGGCCCGGCCCGGTCGTCTCAGACTCATCGCTCTGCACCTACTGGCAGATGGCTGTCTCTCACTACAGGCTGCCAATAACACCTTTTTATGGACGAGATATAGTCCAGGTACACACACACACACACACACACATACACACACACACACACTTATCACTCACTCACACACACACGCACGCACGCACACACACACACACACACACACACTATCACACACACACACACACACACACACAAACACACACACACACACACACACACACACACACACACACACACACACACACATTAAGACTCACACACTGTTTGTCTTGCAGTCATAAACTAGACACCCTGCTGTGGTATTTAAATGGCTTTCCAACAAAGAACAAACAGAGAATGGTGCAGTATGGACGCAAGTGAACAATAGGCAGGAGCAATGAAAAGATGAAAGGATCTAGAGGTTGAGAAATCAGACTCTGCAGGTTACAGGTAAGGAAGACTTGAGTGTTAATAAAAGGCTCACAACTGTCAATCCCCCAAGCCCTCACACACACACACACACACACACACACACACACACACATGCAGACACACACAAATGCTAGCACATGCAAACACACACACACACACACACACACACACACACACACACACACACACACACACACACACACACACACTCACAGACATAAATACTTGTGCATGCACACACACACACACACACACACGCACACATCACACAAGCACACATACAACACAGTCACACACACACACACACACCAACACTATCAGCTTCTCTGTTCCGCTGATGGACTCATAATCTTATTTATACAGGGATAGAGAGTTGAGTACCACACACAGAGAACACAGGGGGTGCCTGGCTCTACAAGATCCTCTGCCTTTGTCATTTTCACTGGCAGTGCAGGACTTCACAGGCCTTATCAGCACTATTGCAGAGATACACACCGGAATGTCTGTAAACACACAATCAGTCTGTAAGGCAAAGACTGAAGTGTGAAGGTGTGACAAACAATTATTGTGTGTTTGTTTTTGTTTGTTTGATTGAAAGGCAAAGTAAAGGGGAGGTATGTGAGTGGTATGTGGTGGTGGGGGGCGGGGAACAAAGATTTGTGTGTGTGTATGTGTATGTGTGCATACATGGGCGCATGTGTGTGTGTGTGTGTGTGTGTGTGTGTGTGTGTGTGTGTGTGTGTGTGTGCCTGTGTGTGTGTTCATATTCATGTGTGTGTGTTCCTGCTTATGAACGAGAAGAGAAAAGAAAAAAGAGTGTTTCTAGGGAAAAGATTTGAAGAGACTTGTAGCAGCTTTGAAAAGCAGACCACAGATGGGCCAACAGACACGGAGAAGGGAAGGGAGGGGAGGGGAGGGGATGAGTGGAGGGGACGGCGGGGAGTAGCGAGGAGAGGGGACGAGAGGAGGGGAGGGGACGGTGGGGCGGTGCAGACAGAGGGACCAGACGAGACACAAGAGCCTGGGACACAGACAGACTGACAGGCATTCCCCACACACTACCCTCGACACGGCCCTCACCCCGCTCCCCTGACTGGCACACTCACACTCCTTCAGTGGGACAGGAGGAGGAGGAGGAGGAGAAGAAGGAGGGAGAGGAGGAGGGAGAGGAAGAGTTCATTTGAGGTAGTAATAACACAGAGCTTGCCAGTCCCCTGGCTGGCACACTCACACACTCCTTCAGTGGAAAAGAGGAGGGCTGGATTGTTGGAGAGGAGGAGGAGGAGGAGGAAGAGCGAGGGGAAGAGGTCAGTTGAGGCAGTGATAACAAGCTGAAATCAAATGCACCAGGAAGAAGAAAGCTAAAGCTAATTCAATGAAAGCACTGTATGTGTGCAGATGGTATTGTCTGCAGTTGGTTCTCCATATAGAGAAATCTGGTGTGGATCAATATAAACAATCAATCAATTAATAAACAATCAATATATAAATGTTGTTTGAGTCCATTAGAGCTGTCAGAAGGAGAAAATTTGATACAATGTTCACCAAATAGTGCCTGGACAGTTGCCACTAACTGAAATGGGCACAAGGATTCACTTTTACTTTTTTTTTGCTATGCCCCATTCAGTTAACATTGATTATTGGTAACAACAGGGCTATTGATTCATTCACAGCGGATCTTTCCTTAACTGAGTTTGGTGTGGTTTAGAAGTAATAGACTGGCTCATGGTTACACCTTGATAGAGGGAGCCCAATTGACCCATGGCTAAGGCCTGTCCATCATTTGGAATTTCAATGAAAACAATGTCAATTTCCTTTTACCTTCATGGGTGACCAAAATGTAGCTCCTGCCCCTTCGATGAGAATGTCCTCCACTTGCACGAGTGTCATTTCAAAACGAAGTTTCAAAACGAAGTTCACTTGCTAACGAAGTAGAAGTGATTAGGGACTATAGATTTTTTTCTCTCTCTCTCCCTTGAGGTTCTTCTTGAGGAGCGATTCTTGCTTGGTTGATCACATTTCGGCACAATGAGCCATGCCCTATTGGCCTCCCACAACTACCCATTTCATCAAGCACAACAGACTTTCAATAGCACTACTAGCCTATTCAAAAAGTGCAAGAGGATTATACTAAAATAATTGGTTTGATGGTTGGCTGTTTCATTTTGACACTTCTATATTTCCAAACACTGTGTGTATTTAACAGGCAGAATAATAAAAAATGCTTAGTTAACACTTATGATCTGATGAATATCATAAATAAACCAGCAAAGCTTCAAGCTGAATAAACTTCACTACTTTCCTCATTTCCTAAAGCTATGCTAATCAATGCAGGGTTCCCTGCAAATGAATCAAATCTTTATTTTTCATGAATGAAATAATTCCCTGACTGAATCAAAAAATCTTTTCTTTCTTTCTTCTTCTTTTTTTTTTCTCCAGCCGTAAAGAGAGATGAAATTGGGCACCAATTTCTGAGCCGCTCTAATGAGCTGGGTGTCACCACTAAGGCCAAGATCTCCACTAATAAAAGCACACTGTCCACTAATTACACTGGTACTCACAGGTCCGCTATTTGACTATGTGCCACCACATCTGTGAGCTAAACAATGACACGTATAAAGTGCGCTTTAAAAAAAGGGGCTAAAGATCAGACTAGCCTACACTGCTGTAATTAACTGCTACAAGCACACTGGGCTGTGCTGTCCGAGGCTAACGAGCGCGGCAGCTCAGGTGTCAGAGCCTCCTGACGGAGCGTGTTCTGCAGGTGGCATTGATGGCACAAGAGGGGACAGCGGGCACGGCAGGCTCATCCCCCTCCTGCCTGATGCAGCACCTGGGCAGATGGAGCTCAGAGCAGCTGGGGCCCTTTCAGCCTCAAAGGCCACTGGGTAAATGAGGCGGACATGGACAGCATTGGGAACTGGTGGCATACATCGCACCTGATAGAAGCACTACAACTCCCAAAGGCTATCTAGTTAATGGAGCTTAAAAATACAGTGTGGCAGAGGACAGTTTGATTGGAGGGGTGGGTGGGTGGTTGTGTGGGAGGGTAAGGTATGAGAAGATGGACATGAATGAGAGAGAGAAAGAAAGCCCGCTTGAAGAACTTCTCAAAAAATGTACTTCTCAAAAATGTTTCAGCACAAAAAATGCAGTCGTCTCCAACTGAAAACCATTTGAATAAAACTGGAATGCCAGAAATGTATAATGTCCCAAACTTATTCTGATGGTTCTGTGTGGTTGTACAGTGGACTGTGGCCTCGAGAATTTAAACTCTGTATGTTAGCAAAGCCTTAATGTACAAAAGTTTAACATTCTTCATTCTTACAGTGTTCGTGTTCAGAGCAATGCTTATGGGTGACCATGGAGGGCCATTGTTTTCACTCTACTTACATTTGAAATCACAGCAAAAAAAATCGCTGCAAAAAAGTAAGTACATCTCTGCAAGGAAATTCAGTGGACTATACAGAAAGTGTTATATATCCCAGATCAGTGCTAACACCTGGATTATGTGTGTTTAGCTGAACGGTGGAGCCTTTCAGCCCAGTGGAAAATATGTGATGCTTTCTGTCCTGGCTTCCTGACAGGAGAAGGAGGGAGAGAGAGAGAGAGAGAGAGAGAGAGAGAGAGAGAGAGGCCCTGGTTCAAACATCCTGTCAGGCTTCCTGGCCAATCTCTTATCCCTTCCCAGGGTCGTTTGCCAACAGTCCACAACACAGCATTGCATTACTGCAGATAAGAGCTTGCTGCACCCATTTTGTTAACCTCGTAGCTGGTTCGGTTCTCTTTTTATTGTTTTTTTTTCCTGTCTACACCTTCTGACATATTTATTCACAGTGCAAGAACATTGTAAGGTACGTTGTAAGGTACTATTTTTCTACTTCCAAAACTGAAGAGATTTGAATCCCACAGTAGAAAAGAGTTCCTTTAAAAAAAAAAAAAAAAAGAATAAGAAACAAACCTTCAGTGTCAGTGGGCGATGAGGGTGTGTTGGCTCAGTGTATAATTACCATTGTGATGGAACTGTGTCTACTTCAGTGGGCAGGCAACAAAAATGACATCTGGTGAAGCCTGCTGACGGCATAAACACACACACTGACACACACACACACTCACACCTGCATGCACATATCCACAAATACTCATACATGGCTAAACAATTTAAGGACAGTGTAGGCACTGGTAAAGAGAGATGTGGCCACATTTTGTTTACATGTAGGGTTTCTTACTGTAGAACAGGCAGGAAGGAGATCAGCTTGAAAAGATGGCTGGAGAGAATGTCTAAAGAGAAATGCATGAAAGATGGAAGTGGATGCAGTGCACTCACTCCATCACAGAGTACAGTTAACTTGATAATAACATGCTTATTACATAGTTACAGACAGTGTATAAGGCATTTGTAAAGACATCATGATCATGATTTTATGGAAAGAAAGTATACAATTAGTCAACATGGATGTATTAAGAACAAGGTCATTCTAAAAAGCATGTCTTCTATTCATTCTATTTTTCCAGCACATGACCTTGTGATGAAATGGAAGGTCAAAAGTGACTAGAGAAAAAGTTCACAGTAATAGGTGGTGTTCAGGTCATGGAGATGAATGATTGCGAAAGACCTTACAGTTCCATCACACCTCAAACCTGGCACAGTGACCTTTTCAGCTTTTGGCTGTGGTGATGTGCATGTGTGTGTGTGTGTGTGTGTGTGTGTGTGTGTGTGTGTGTGTGTGTGTGTGTGTTTAAGAGGGATGGAGAGTGACAGTCACAGAGAGAACAAAGGCTTTTCAAGGACCCAGCCTCTTTTGACAGAAGAGGCACACATCTAGACGACGGAAAGCCGTGGTGTGATAGAGAGCCATGGGGCACTCCTGGGGTTAGCATATCGTGTGCAATTAGGTGGGAAGACAGGAATCAATGCCTCATAATGATGATGGACAACCCCACTGACATACTGTGTGCCAAAAAGGACAAACTAGTTTCAAAGAACTATGGGGTAGTTGGAAATATGGAAGGACCAGGTTAGTGTAAGAGATGCCATCCCTTTGATTGCACACTGTTTGGGAATGTAGCCTGTGGTCTGGCTGTAGGGGTGGCAACAGCAGTTAGGGCTCATTACTCGTGAAGTTGTTTCATCTGGCAGCAGGTGAAACTGATGTGCAGGCCTCTCTCTCTCTCTCTCTCTCTCTCTCTCTCTCTCTCTCTGTAACTCTCTATCCTTTCCTCTCTCTCTCTCTCTCTGGTCACAAAATTACATATGCACTCTAATTCTGCACGTTTGTTTCAGTTTTACCCTAGAGTAGAGACATTTGTGTTACAATAAAAAATTAAAGGCTGATCTGTGATTCTTTGTTATTGTTAAGGGACAGGCTTCTTTGTTGTTGTTGTTTGCTGCAATGAGTCTAGTGGAATCTTTGGTTTGCAGGAAGAGCCAGTAGTCATTTAGAATGAGAATGTGTAATGTGTTCTGTTATTGTTTGGGGAACAGGCTGCCTCAACTGTCTTTGTTTTCGGTTTTAAGAGCCCCCCCTCCCTTTTTTTTCTTCGAAGAGAATGAAGAGGTAGCAAGATATATAATCCTGATGTCATTAAAAAAAAAATAATAAAAAAAAATAAATAAATATTAACAAATCATTTAGAATCACTTGCCATACCTTTAACGTTTATTTGAACTCAGGTTTGTGTCGTAACACATTTCAATAAGTATCAATAAATAA
>JAODXP020000027.1:24420192-24470192 GCA_027497455.2 Sardinella longiceps
CCCCCCCCCCTCCTATTTCCATGAGCACCATGAAAAAGCAGAGAGTCAGGGGGCAGCAGCAGTTAGGGAATTCTTGCCCTGGCCGAACAGGGAAGGATAAATATTTCCCCCATGACCAGAACCAGGCAACTTGACAAGAGAACATGTCATGCACGACAAGGCGAAGCAGGGGAGGAGGTGGGTAGCAAAAACCACGTAGCATACGGTTGAGGGGAACAGGGTAGAATTTAAAGGGCTCGCCAAGGGTGCCAATCGCTAGGGAAGAAAGATAATCAGCTGAGGGGATACACCTGGATCAATTAGCAATGGGATGAGAGGGGAAAGTGGCAAGCCTCTTGACCACCATGGCCTGGCCAGAACTAATGTTTAAACACTCGATTTGTTGAAAAAAGAAAAACTAAGTTCTTCAGGACTTACTCTCAAGTCTTTCTCCTCCCACAGTGGGCCAAGACCCAAGCCAAGACCAAGTATTTCAAGTCCGAGATGAGACCGAGAAGGCAGAAAAATAATCTTGAGATCTAGCTTAGAACTCTAAACATACAACTTCGGTGGTCGGTGGTGTTTAGCCAATTACAACGCTCTAGGTTGTTTTCAGACAAATCACAAAGCTCTATTTGAACAGGGAGTCACTGGGCGGGCTTAGCGATGTTTGAATCAGCTTGTCCGTTGCTCTGATTGGTTGTAGTCTATCTATTGAGACCAGTCTTGAGTCAACAGAAGTTGATCTGATTGATGATAAGAATGTAACAGAAAAACTTTGCTTGTTTATGACACAATAGCTGTCTGTCTGATTGCCTTTAACCTTTCTGGAGCATAATTCCATGAATATATGTAGCTAGCACATGTCCTCTCTCTCTCTCTCTCTCTCTCTCTCTCTCTCTCTCTCTCTCTCTCTCTCTCTCTCTCTCTCTCTCTCTCTCTCACACACACACACACACACAGGCAAAAGATGAGAAGTTTGTGTGGTCAAGGCACTGCAGTGTAGAAACAAAGGAAACCTTGGATCTCAAACAGGCTAACAGGACACGTCTTCCATATTCTGTGTGAAGTCAGATCAGAGAGACCAAATGCATAAATCAATAAATAAACAAGCATACATGAGATAATAAAAAAAAGCCTCTGATTTGCCCTGATGCAACAAGAAAGCAACCCCTTGTGTATGCAAAAATGGTTCTTTGTTTGCGAATCATCCACGTGCTTATTAACACACTTTCCTGTGCCACTATGAGTGTGTTATTGAATGTTTATGTTTATAAATAACCCTGCCATAGATTCCAACTCATTCTTTAAAAATAAGTCTTATGTAAAAGGCCTTTCTGAGAGAGAATGAGAGAAAGAGGGAGAGGGAAATATCATGTGGCATGGGAATTGGATCTCAGTCACATAACACCCGACTGTCTCTTCAACATGGGCGAAAGTAAGACGGTTCGGTTCGGTCCGATAGTCCGCCAAAAGATTCAAAGAGGGTGTGTAGTACTGCCAAGAATCAGATCTGCCATCTGAGCGCACTGAACATGAGACCACTTTGAAACTCCCGTGCCCTTCGTCTCACTGTTTTTTTGTGCTTTCGTACAATGCAGCACTTAGACTGCACCTTAGGTCTGTCTGAGGTGGCTGAAGCTCAAATGTTAAACACCTAAAGCTAGGGCTCAGATTAGTGCATGGAAATTCATATTTGTCTCTGCTAAATTGCTAGCTGTATTCACTACATAGGCTAGAGATACAGTAACATCCTTAAACTATAACTGGTTTAGATGAAAGGTCTTGAGTGCTCTACAACTACATTTTATTTATACAATTAGTATATGAAAGTATGATGAAAATCATTCATCTACCTATTCAATAGCACCAGCAAGTATATTAAACTACTTTCACCTCTGCCCTGCAAGCATACTGCCTTACTATCATACTACCCTGCATACCACCTTGTGCTTATGCTTATAAAATGTTGATTATCAATCCTGAGAGGCTCCTGCTTGAACTGAAGACTTGAACTCTTAATTGGTCATTGTGACCAGTTAAAGTGAAGACAAGAGAGTCAACAAAATCAAGTACTTTCAAACCGACTCTCTCCCACTACCCTGTTTTATGCTTAAAACACACACACACACACACACACACACACACACACACACACACACACACACACACACACACAGACCTTTATGTCTGCTAGCGTCACTTTCAATGGCAAACTTCATTTGTGTGGTCAGCCTTGAGACAGGGTCAGGTGGAGTTCATGCTGGGAAGGGCTGAGAGAAACCCAAGGCTGTGTAAATGGTAATGGTTTGACCTGTCAACCACAAAGGCCTAAATCCTTTATTCATGAGCCGCCGGATAATACGACTAAGAGCGCTGCTCCCGTGACCCCGCCCACTCATCACCACCACCACCACACTCAGCCAATGAGATACAGGGCCATCCATCTCATTCATCATCCCCAAGCCCTGAACATCCACCTGTGTGAGAGCCATCTCAACCCCATCAGCACACAATCCATTCACTGCTTTCAAAAACACTCCTCTCTTCCTTCAGAGTGTAATTTTAGCCTTACAATCACTAATTGCATTTTCTGCCCTCTAACGACCTGACAGGTCACGGGGTTCCGAATGGCTCATTTTCAATACAAATCCTTCATAACTGGAGTTTGAAGTCTTTGGGAACACGATTATTAATTTTTTATATAAACATTGTAGGGATGTAGCATGTACGGTGTGTGTGTGTGTGTGTGTGTGTGTGTGTGTGTGTGTGTGTGTGTGTGTGTGTATGTGTGTGTGTCTGTGGGTGGGTGTGTGTGTGTGTGTGTGTGTGTGTGTGCGCGCGCGTGTGTGTATCCCAATAGTCTTTACTGTGTGCTTCTTCATAATACTTCTACTAAGTCAGACCAAATGAATACATTTAAAACACATAAATATGATAGACATCATATTTCTTCAATATTCCAACTATTTTGGTTGAAAATAATTTGGGCTGAAAGTCATTGTCTTTCCCTTTGTATTTCCCTTGTGTTTCATCACATGTTTGAACATTTGTTTGAAAAACTAAGGACAGATAATGACTCCATGGTCAGAGCCACCAGACAGTGTGAATAACACAGTAATTATTTGGAATAATATTCAAGTTCGCTCTCTTTCTCTTTCTCTCTGTCTGTGTGTATGTGTATGTTTTACTGTGTGTGTGTGTGTGTGTGTGTGTGTGTGTGTGTGTGTGTGTGTGTGTGTGTGTTTGTGTGTGTGTATGTGTGTGTGTGTGTGTGTGTGTGTGTGTGTGTGTGTGTGTGTGTGTGTGTGTGTGTATATATGTGTGTGTGTGTGTGTGTGTGTGTGTGTGTGTGTGTGTGTGTGTGTTTGTGTGCTTTCTCTCTCCCTCTGAGCAGTCTCACAATAATGAGTTCCTCAGAGAAGAGAGGCCTAGTTATCACTTGTTACATCAGCTTAGACAGAGCGAAACCTTTTTGTCTATCACTGTGTTTGCATCGGCAAAAAGTAAGTATCTACCTCTGTAAAACCACACTTTTCTAAGTGCTTCAAATACAGTGTTTCTAGGATATTGAGTGAATATCGACATTCTTAAAAGCTCAGCATGTGTCTAAGGAATGTATTCTTTCCATGTGTACCTGATGAGAATACACTACTTAGACACTCAATGAGGTATGGAATAATTTGGCCTCTTACCACACCAATACCATGTTCAGTGCACAATGCATTGTGCGTCAGCATAATACCACATCTTTTCTTCTTCTTTTTTCTTTCTTTTTTTTTCTCATAGTGGAATGACTAACATCAAGTCAAAGACATGGATATTGAAGAAGTCATGCAATGAATGGATGACAATATTGTCTTGGCCTTGTTGAATTAGGTGAGATATATGCATAGCCACAGAGCTGTCATGACTGAGAAACATGGTTGTGCCCTTCTATGTAAATCATGAACTTACTGTGCGTTCAGACCGAGACCGATAAATTGCCAAGAGTCGCCGAAGACTCCCAAGAAACATCGCTTGAGCACAGCAACCAAAAGGCAAATTTGCCCATGACGTTAGCTTTCAAACATTCAATCCTGCTTCTCTACAGGCATCTCCCCAGTAAATACACATTCTGATTGGTAATCGCCCAACCGCATCATAGCTCATTACATAAAGTTAACCGAAGTTTAACTTGATTCAAACCGAAGTTTAACTTGATACAAAGTCAATTACTTCCGTTGCATGTCGCCTGAATCGGTCTCGGTCTGAATGCACAGTTAGACTTAAAAATGGGTGGATAGGTGAAACAAAGCCTGTGATAGCATATAGGCAAAAGTATTGTTCAACTGACCCTTTGTTAAGCTACATCCTCATGCAGATAAACCAATGAACAGCCAGGTCCCGCCACAAAGCAGACAAGGTGAGTCATCTTCCTCTCACAATTCCATAGGATTTCCTAGGGAAGGAGAGTGAAAGCCAGCAGTTCTGTTAGAACAGGCCTAGATGTTATTAGCATGTTTCTTGTAGCTTGGACTAATGAAACATTTGCAACATTACTTTAGAGCTTTAGTACTTTAGTGGTTAATTGAAACATTTGAATCAGTAATATAGGAAGTGCCTCCACTCACAACCACAAAAGCAGAAATACTTCATCTCAAAACAGTATTTCTCAAAAACACCTCTGTTTGATATGATTTTACTACAGTGTGAACTCCCAAACAGGTGAAAATAGCCTAGGAAGCATTTCACTCTTTTTTTTCTTTTTCTTTTTTTTTTTATAACACCATAATATAGCAGAATTAGGTCATGATGCAATGAGGAAGTATATGCAGGAAAATAGTAATAATATTATTTATTTGCACACCATGTTCCCCCCTTAATGAGTCACCTGTAAGATTTGGCAGGCTAGGCTTTAGTGAGCTGATCTCATCGGCGCTGCGGTAGCCACATGTTGCCCTAACCACAGACATCCTGTGTCTTGTTACCTTAATGCTGTAAGCTTGCCTTTGCCAACTTGCTGTCAGCTTTCAAACTGAGTGGCCCAATCCAAAAATACTTGTTCAGAGGTCTAGTGTTAGGGTTTGATGCATTTTGTTTTCTATCCTCTTGTTGACTTTATTTATTTATTTATATTTTTCATTGTGGTACATCTGTTACAACATTATGTCAAATTTTCATAAGCCATCAAATGAGTCATATCCAGGCAATTTAGAATTTTATTTGTTTTGGCATAATCAGAGAAAGCTAATTTGCCTTCTAATGCCTATCCTTCTGGATTATTTTTCTCTTCGACTAACTGATTATTTTGGTAAAACAAAATTGATGGCTTATAAGGTTTGGCATTGAGTGAAGGGAAAGAGTTATTTGTTATGTATTGCATGAACTCATGCAATCAGGCAGTCTAGGCTGGTGCATTGCAATACAGTAAGGTATTAGACCTGAGTGAGAGATGCGTAAATCATTCAAATATGAAGTTTTTTCCAGATAATTCCAATTAAAGTATTCACAGTATTATATTTGCCTTATAAGTACCTACAGCTTTATAAAAAAAATGTTGATTGCATAAATACAAGGATCCAGAAAATCTCTTTTTTGTGTGTCTGAAATTCAATTATTCACACACATGGCCATACATGTAAGGCTTTGTGAAAAGGGAAATTATGGTCCTTGGATAACACATAATAGAGTTGTGTTACTCAAGACCAGTATTGAGACCACTTTTACATGGGCGTGGTCTCATCTCTGTCTTGACTGTCATTGGTCTCGGTCTTGTCTTGGTCTCAGACATAGAGGTCTCGAGGGGGTTTGTGCTTAAAACAACAATTAGACTTATCAGTAACCCTTTGTCATGTCACTTGTCATTTATTACATATTTATGCTAAATCAATTAGGTATTTACGACTCATTAGACAGTATTGTCTTTGAGATACTGAAATGTTGAAACATTTTTGAATCAAATTGAATTGTAAACTTCTGTTTTCGGTCTTGGTGTCAAACTTGGTCTCACACAGACCTGGTCTTGGGTCTCGACTTGTCAGTCTTGGTCTTGGTCTCGTTTGTGGTCTTGATACCCTCCAGTCTCACTAATGTCTTGGTCATGGTTTAGGCTGTCTTGACTACATCTCTGAAAGGACAGAACAAATTGAAGCTCACACTCATTTAAAAAATGCTTACAAAGTTCAAAAGTAGAGATTCCCATTGAGGGAATTTAATGATCTCCCAGATACCCAATGATTTACAGTGTGTAAACGTTTCAGATGACCCCATCCTCAGTGCCAGACCAACAAAGAAAATCACAGAGTTAAAATGGCAGCGGCATCAAAGACTAGGTAGGTACAAAATATCAAACCAGCCAATCTGGGCCTCCTTTCAATTATCAAACAGCCAATCAGGATTTACATACAGCCAGAACAACTAAAGGTGGCTACAGACCATAGATTCGCAGCGAGACGGGCTGCAACGTTCTAAAATTTACTGTGACTGTGATTTGACATGTTAAATATTTTGTGACGGCTTGCAACAACCTGCGATTGATTCACACCATCACAACTCCTCTCTAAAACAGTCTCAAGTGCATTATGTCACAAAAAAAAAACAACTTTTTAACAATCTTTCATATCAGCTTGTGAGAGCACAACATTTTGCTCCGCTTTAAGACTGTGTGAGAAAATATTTCATTCATCCATTATATGTCTTTTTACAATATCCAAGTAATTTGGATGGTAATGAACCGATAGGGATGATAAATTATGTTCAATTTGTTAAAAGTTTCCCACCCTAACAAACTCAGGTGAGCCTTGCATCACTTGGCTAGTAAACAGATTTGGCTTGTACTTTAATTTGGCTTGAAATTAAAATGTTAAATTCATTCAAATTGATGTAAATTGAAACAATTTGATGAGTGAACTCAGTAGGGAACAAACAAAAAAACCCTCACAAAAAAAAACAAGCAGCCCAGTTCCACTTTAAGGAGATGGGAGACTCCATTGTCCCAGTAAGGAGATGTAGATCACACACTGCTCTGTTTGATGAGGGCCAGCGCTCTGGAGACAAAAGCGCTTCGACTCCCGCCCTCTCCACATCGCCTTCAGTGTGGGGACACTATAATGAGTCCTGTAGCTCCGTGAGCACCAAAAGCCCAGGCCTTTGACAATCTTTAAAGGAGATGCCTAGTGTTTGTACAGCAATTCACAGAGTAAAGAGTGTGTGTGTGTGTGTGTGTGTGTGTGTGTGTGTGTGTGTGTGTGTGTGTGTGTGTGTGTGTGTGTGTGTGCGTGTGTGTGTGTGTGTGTGCATATGTGTGTGTGTGTGTGTGTGTGTGTGTGTGTGTGTTGTGTACACAGACTCCAAAAAGAATCAATCACTCCGAAAACAAGGTAAAGCTGAAAGGGAAAAGGAGGTGAAAAAAGACATGCAGGGAATTTAGTAGCAAGAGGACTTTGTAGCTATGTAAAATCAGACACTAACCTTGGCTACCAGTCTTTGGGATGGGATGAAGACTCTCGAGAATAAAGGGTTGTTATTTTTCTTGCGTAGAGACAGAGCATAATTACTCCTGATCAAATGTTTTGCTCGTTAACATCAGCAGTAAAAACACAAGGAGGCACTTTGAAACTTAACATTTCTGTGACTCTCGGATGGCCACTGAAGCTGCTTAATCGTTGATACTAAAGGCAAATACAGAAGGAAAACCAAAGTTAAGGAAGATTATTTAACCATAGACACCACCTAGAAAGCACATGCATATTTTTTCGAGTCTCCTGTTCACCTGCCTCTTGTTCCTTGTCCACCTGTGTCTAATGATTCTCTAGTCCTGTGTATGTAATCCCTTGTATCTCCCATGTTCTTTGCTGCGTCATTGTTGTATGTCAAGTTCTTTGTGTCTCGAGTAAATCTAAAGTCTCAAGTTCTAAGTCTCAAGTCTGCCTGCATTTGGGTTCCTAAAAACCTTGTTCTCAGAAGAACCTTGACAAAATGTAGTGGATATGAACTATATTTAGCTTGAAAATCTGTGTGTGTGAGAGAGAGAGAGAGGGAGAGGGAGGGGGGGCCCAGACCTGTGGCGGCATGTCTTTAACAACAAAACAAAAACAAAAGGCTTTTGAATGTAACATTAAGTAGGCATATTTGAAACTGATGCACACAATGCCACACAGCTTTGCCACAATAAATGTTCTATACATTAACAAGTTGTCTTAGGTGCTTAGGTTCTATGCATTAACAAGTAAGGCTTAGGTGAGACAGTAGAAAGAGGTGTATTTTCTTCCAGTTAGGCGTGCTCCACACAATCAGGAATGTTTACTTAACATACTACTTCAATTAGAATTCATTAAGTTTCACTCACTTTAACGTTATGCTGCACTTGGCTTGCTTTTATCCACGTTGCAAATTGCAATCGAACAAGAGCATTAAGCTAACTGGTGCTCACGTTAATCAATATAGATTGATGAAATGACTTCAGCGCATTGCCCAACAACTAATTTAGGAGCCAATTAAAATCTATTTTCTGCCATTGATTTGCTAAAAAGTGCAGCTGGAGACACTTGCAGACATGTCTATCTTGAGTAACGGCGCAACAGAACGGATAATGGCTGTATCCTATCCCTAGCTCTTAACTGCTTCTTGTATGTGAGAAACTTTAAATAACCCTACACGCTGTGACATTCATAAACGGTGTGCTTGAACAGAACAAGAACACAAGGACAGTGCTTTATTCGCTCGCCCAAGAGAAATGATCTTAACTGATTATGCTGCATATGGGCTTCCTTTCTTCTTTTGAAGTAGGCTTTTCATATTACTTGAAAGGCAATGCTTCCTAACACAGCATTCAATGTTTGGCTGAATACTTGAAGTTCAAGGATTCAAGAGTGCCTACTAGTTTCTCCCACAATTGTGCCCTGTCAACTGCCTTGCTCTTAACTCTATTATCTCCAGCTCAAGCAAAGAATGTAGCTCAATACAGATGTAGAATATTCCTCTTTATATATCTTCAGTGGCGTATCGTATGCATGCAAAGCCACTAACAGTACCTGTTTCTCTAGTCTTTTCTTTCTGCTTCTGCATGCTGTTTCTACTTTGGTTTGCCAAGAGTCTGTGAACTCTCAATAGGTTTTTTTTTTCATCATGGCAGCTGTAGAGTTGCAGGAAACAGCCCTGTTCCTGTGTGAGCACAGGTGTTTCCAATTAAAGCAAAAGCTTGGTGCAATTCAAGCATAGCTCTGTTATAAGAGTCTACTGACTGCACTACATAGTGAGAGTAGAATGGAAAAATTTTAAACAACATAGGCCAAATGCGTATGCAAACAAACACTTTATATTGAGTCAATGGAACTTCTAATCTTACTTTTGAATATCAAATGTTTTGTGCTCCACTGACTTGAATGAAAACCGCGTTTGATCTATGTTGGTCCAAATTCCTTCATTCCACCCACTATTTAATGCAGTCAGCAGACTCGTGCAACAGGGCTACGGTTGAATTACACATATAACCTTTGCTTAAAGTGTCAGATTCAGTTTCAGTTACTTTAACCAGAAGCCTTGTTAATTTCTTTAGAAATATCTGTGCTTACCCCGCCCACAGGAAGAGGAATGGCCCAAAACTTGTCGTTATCAAGGTCTTGTACTAGCATACAAATCATATCTTTTAACAGCTGCACTCCCATTACCCATATACGGCAAAATAGCGGCAAACACCAGTTGACTGCCCCAGCTACCAGGGCTGTCCTCCCCAAAGTCCAAAAGCCTCTGAAGCCTGGATCTAGGACTTTTGTTCTTCTAAAGGACAAACTGTTTATAAGGTCAAACTCTCATCTCTAACTGGAGCTATAGACCATGTTTCAGAGATCCACACATCAGCCTATAAAAGGTATTCCACTGCGTAGCCCTGTCAAAGCCTGATGGCACGTAAAATTCACTGTTCCCTTTGGATTTTTATTTTTTCTCTTTCCCCAGTTTCAATCTCTGCTTTACTTTTTTAGTGTGACTATAAAATCTAACTTCTCACCTGAAGATGCTTGGAATATATGGCCGAACTGAAGACTATAAGAGACTTCTCCGAAACTGAAGTCTTAGTTTCATTTGCAACTTCTTATTACTCTGAACCTCACCCCACTCTCTCCTAACTTACAGTAAATACTTGTGTGTCCTGCATAACTGCAGTGCAAAACAGAAAAGAGTAGAAAGAGGTGAATCTCTCTCTCTCTCTCTCTCTCTCTCTCTCTCTCTCTCTCTCTCTCTCTCTCTCTCTCTCTCGCTGATTCTTTCCCTTGCTTTCTTTTTTTCTATACTTTACACCCTTGGTCATTCATACACCCCCTCATGACCCAGCGAAAACATGGAAGAAATCTCGGATTGCAATGTATTTTCCTGAAACAGATAACACTGATTACTCAAATGGCCATTTAGGAACATATTTACAATATCAGATATTTTAGATTGTAATATATGAGGACATTTTCCTAAATTATGAGGTGTCATTTAAAAATCTTTTCTTGAACTTGTTTTTTTTTCTATTATTGCTCTTCAACTTGTTTGTGGTGTTATTTACTTGTCTTTAGTCGCAGTTGAAGTGCTTTAGTAAATGCTTAAATAAAAAAGACTGTAGATGTGTGGTGGCAGGAGCTTGTTGTCTCTGTGGGCCTGTCCTTTCCTTCTTGTGCCTTAGTGCCTCTGAGTTTTTGGGCTGATTTCTAAAATTACATGTTTTCCTGCATCAACTTCAGAAAAGTTCTGAGCATTCATAAATGGTGTTGTGTTTGATGTTAGCTGCGTTCAGCAGTCACATGAATGTCAAAGTTAGAGGAAAGAGTGCAGGAATGGAAGGCACAGTTTTTGGGTTGATTTTTTAAAATTACATGTTTTCCTGCATCTACTTCACTAAAGTTTTTGGCATTCTTACATGGTCAACAGTGTTGCGTTTGATGTTGGCTGCATTCAGTCGTCACATAAAAGTGAAAGTTGGAGGAAAGTGTGTGGAATAGAATCCACAATACATTTGATGAAGGCCACAAAAAAAGGAAAGTGAAGCCTGTATCAGCACAGAAAAGTATGTCTGTCTCAAAGCTATGCCCCAAGTTAACCCTACTGTACTTAGAGAAAAGTGTACAAAAAAACATATTTGCCCTTTTGTAAGGCATATCCTTTTGATATGTCTTTACAATTTGAAGTGTCACACAGTAGACTGGCCATGACCATGTCCTTGGTCTTCGCCTCGATTCGTAAAAAGGTCTGGGAAAGTTTCACAAGGAAAGTGAAATAAGCACATAATTACTCATAATTACTCTGACAATAAGTAAGGTGTTTTTTTTCCCTCTTTCGAAAAAGGACAAAGAAGCTGATAATGTTGTATGTTACTTCACGTTGTATAATATCATTATAATGTTTCATAAGGACAATCGTGAGGATGTGTAAACAGTTATGACTCAGGTCCATTCCAGAGTTTGTGTTGTGTTCACATTATGTTCACATTATCAAAATGAACTAAACAGTCAGTACAAAAGAGCCAGGTTACAGACCAAAGGACCAAGTGTGAATGTGTGTGTGCACAAATCATTCCATGTGGAAAACGATCAGTTGTCTGACATTTCTATAGAGACTGTTCATATTTTAACCATATCATAAAATTTCATATGATGACAACTGAGAGAGATGTTTTGTTCTTGTAGTATAACAATTTCTTTGTCTCCAGTTATATGAGTGTGATTTGACCCAAATCGAAATATATTTAACCGTGAACAGTCTCATTTTGGGCTGAAATGATGTATCGACTTGGCTTTTAGCAAAGCATCACATTCAATGTCAGCGTGACTGTCCTTCAAATAGCTTTAAAGTTTCATCAGGACTAATATGTTTTTGTTCCACTAAAAAGGCCATGGAGAGAGATGTTATTTCACTATGTTTGCAAGAGCACTGCAATGCAGCGCCACTGATGCACTCTTCATAGGTGTGAAATCTTTATGGATCCTGTGACCTGGTGTCAAAGATCTGCTCTGGAGTGTATCTCTCTCTCTCTCTCTCTCTCTCTCTCTCTCTCTCTCTCTCTCTCTCTCTCTCTCTCTCTCTCTCTCTCCCTCCTCTTTCTCAACCAAGCATTCCTTTTAGTTTTACTTTTTTGTCTAAGAATTTCTATTGTACAGAAAGTAAGAGCAGCCATCACCACAGCTTAGCTTGCTGATTATTAAACCATAGCCACTAACATCATCCATTATCACCACAGGCTGAAGTTGATGAACACATAAGTTTTGTCTGACAAGTGAAACACCTCAGAAAGATACCCATTATTGACTGTGGCCAATTCAGCTCTCACAACAATTGGTGATATAAAAATATATAAACATTAATGATGAAAACAGGTTTTGTTTTTTGTGACACTTTTCACTTGCAAACTGGTTATTGTTTGCAAGGCATCATTATTTGTGTGTGTGTGTGTGTGTGTGTGTGTGTGTGAGAGAGAGAGAGAGAGAGAGAGAGAGAGAGAGAGAGAGAGAGAGAGAGAGAGAGAGAGAGAGAGAGAGAGTGTGTAGAGAGAGAGAGAGAGAGAGAGAGAGAGAGAGAGAGAGAGAGAGAGAGAGAGAGAGAGAGAGAGAGAGAGAGAGAGATGCAGCAGCCACGACGAGGGCCATAGAATTATGATAAGATTTGCTTCATTACATCTCTGGTATTACTCTTTATTTTTATTACTTTCACAGAATTCATGGGCACTCTATACTGCTTTATTGGCAGCACGTACCAAAAACAGTCTCATTTTTGGGACATAAAAAGTGGTTTTAATGTCCCCCCTAGGCCACCGTCCCCCAGAGTGAGAGATGGCAATGAAAAAGTTTCCCTTTCATTTTCCATGGCTCATTGAAGTGTCCACTCGGCTGCCTGTAGCATGAAATTAAACCAGACACTATTTCACTGCATTGCTTTGTCTTGAGGATTCCCCCAACAAAGATTGTCATCATGTCAACGAAGATGATATCACTTTCTAAAATATCTCATATATTTATAAACTATGCTGTTATATACATATAATACAGAATATATACTTATATTCAGGGTTGTATAAAGTTGCATTTGATTAAAAGTACAGATACCCTACCAAAAAATGACTTTGTTACTCAAGTGAGGTCTCTGCTGATATGAAAGATGATCAAAAAGTTTATACAGTGTCATATATTACTCACGTAGACTGAAATCAATCATGTTTGCTTCTCTTATAACATATTATGTTGCTCTATCTTGTTCAGTTGGCTTTTTAATTCATCTTTGGAATACCAGCATGCAATGGAATCCATGATGCCACACCATGAAGATAATAGTCTCATGGGTGGGAACGATAGGCCTAGAGAAAGAGACCTAGCCTGGGCTCAGGTTATATTTCAGGATCACCATTCCTAAAATCATGAAGAGCTGGGTCAGTAGAGGTTATTAAAATACCATGAAGGACCTTCTAATTTGCTGTGTTAGTGGCAATGATAATAACGCCATAACTGCAGGAAGCTCTCAGCTCTGCATGAGAATGTATAATGAATCATATAATAACCCAACTCCTCATAGTTTCTCGCTCTCTCTTTTTACTCCACCTCAAAGTGTTTGGAAGTTTAGCCCACAAATTCTTTTGAAGAAGTGTCACTTTCTAGTGTGTCCAATTATGAGTGGGTCCTCTAGGCAGGCCATGCCGGACAATAGAGAGCCTTGAGGAAAGGAGAGGAACGGAGAGGAGCACATGCTGTGAGGAGCTACAGAGATGTGGCGGAGACGTAGGGTCAAGTGCAGGGCAGGAGGAGACAAAGAAAGGGAGAGAAATAACTTGAGATGGGGGGTGGGGTGCGTTGGATTGGAGGTGGAGGTGGAGAGAAGGACAGTGCAAGACGACATCTCTGACTGAAGATAAACAAACAATGAGAAGGTGATAAAAAACAGGGCAAGAGAGAGCGATAGAGAGAAAGAGAGAGAGAGAGAAAAGAGAGAGAGATGAGACAGTACAATCATTTAGTTTGTTGTTGTGTCTCCTCCTCAGACAGTACACCTCCACTTCATTTAGATCAAATGAAAACTGAGTCTGAGGCTCAGGCTATAAGCCCCAAACAAACAAGACGTGGATAGATCTTTGCACTCTCATCCAATCCAGTGGACAGAGAAAACACACTTAAAAATTACAGATACATCACTGAAGTGGCACTGCCACCCCATGGATGGATTCTCACAGCTTCCACCTTGTCTCTTAGCTTTAGGAGCAGAGAAATGGTATTGATAACAGCCAGCACTGTAAATATTGGTTTATGCGATTCCTGAGTTCAGCACCACGGACAGCGGCCAGGCTACACACAGGCTCCAGAGAAAGAGGGGCTTTGAGAGACAGCGGTACACCGGCTGGTGACCACATGATGAGTGTGTATCTACCGAAGACTTTGAGCAGGCAGGCTCAAGGAAACAGAAATAAAAAGCAGACATGTGTGTGTGTGTGTGTGTGTGTGTGTGTGTGTGTGTGTGTGTGTGTGTGTGTGAGAGAGAGAGAGAGAGAGAGAGAGAGAGAGAGAGAGTGTGTATGTGTGTGTGTGTGTGTGTGTGTGTGTGTGTGTGTGTGTGTGTGTGTGTGTGTGTAAAATCCTTGCCTTCAATCTTCAACTTTGAATTCCATTCTTTATAATGTACTGAGGTGAATTCTTTGTAAAATTCATTACTGCATATAATCTTTCATAAACGCATCCATAACATTCTTAAACCAGTTGCCAGAGAAAGTGTTCACTGTGAATGTTTATGCATGGTCCAGTTGACGAGCATTTATCACTACATAATCAGAGACTGGTAAATGTTTACAGTTTCTTTGTCTGCATGAATGCTCTCCCAGTTCCTCTCACTGGTAAGCATTCTGTAAGTACACTATAGAGAAGCTCTCGAAAAGAATATTCAGTAATTGCTTAACGTGCCGTAAACACATGCATAACACAAACATTCAATGATTTCCTACATGCCGATAACACATTCATGACACACAGTGTTGCATGTGTGTGTGTGTGTGTCTGTGTGTGTGTATGTGTGTGTGTGTGTGTGTGTGTGTGTGTGTGTGTGTGCATAAAGAGAAATACATATATACAGTAGTTTCCAAAAGTTCGACTATGAGGAATCCTGCACACAAAAGAGGCCTAATTACTGGTGTAAACAAAACGATAGAGAAAGGATGGAATAGTGTGAAATCCACCAGTCATTAATGAGGCTGGAATTCAAGGTAGTGTGTAGACTAATATGCCTTCACTTCAGGCAGAACGAATAGGCGAGTTCTCCTAGACACAGAGAGGAGAGAGATAGTGTCAGAGCGATGTGGAGATAATTATCCAGCGCCCTGAAGCATATGATATGGCATATCTATAAATTGTTACACTGTTGAATTTCCTTTGTAAGTAATTTTGCTCAAGGTATAAGCGCTGCTGTGCAATACGGCATAGCACTAATTGAACTTCTGCTGTACTTTGAAACCTTGCCAGTAGTGGAGCAATTCCAAGACTGATTTGAAACATCACCAATAACCCCTGAAGACAGTGTAATACTAACTCTGGCTCTGAATCCTAATGTCCACCCTATGCCCTATGCCAGGGGTTCTCAAAATTTTGATAGGTGAGGGCCAATTTGGGGACTCAAGACTGAACTGAGGGCCGCCAAAGGGGTGAGGGGAAGAAAAAAAAATCCCATTTGTAATCCTTTTAATTGCCAGGTTGCATCTCTAAAGTTTACATTTATTGTAATAAATAAATGCCTATATAATATATCGTTAAACACCACTAAATGGAGAATCATTCTTTCACAGTAATGTACAGTTTTAACAGTTTTACAGATATTATCTGATATCTGTATCAACACGGGCCGCCAGAAATGTTTCCACAGACCGCCGTTGGTCCCCGGGCCACACTTTGAGAACCCATGCCCTAAGCCCTAAGCCCTAAACCCTAAACCCTCAATGACTTAACTCACATGAGCTGGCTCATTGACTGACTGATTCATTCTAGTTAAAGTCTTTGAAGGTTCAGGGCATAGAGCTTAGTGAGGACATTGAGATTCAGCCTTTGTCCTGTTTGTGCACTTTGTTACTCAGTCCACATTTGCAAACATATTACCTCTTTGGTGGAAGGGTCAGACAAAGGTCGTCAAGTGTACACAGTGTTAGGTGGCAAGGCCACAGACAAATAACCCACAGCTGTTTTCCAGACAGAAGAGACCAAACAATTATGTGTTGTTTACCAAAAAATGTTATTTTTCTTCAACAGTAAGAAAGGGTATTACACTACAGGTCCTTGCTCACCTTGGCTATCCTAATCTATATCTGGTAAGTCAGACAGCACAGTTTGGAGCTGCAGACTATTTTCTCCTGTTGTTCTTCACCTTCTGCATGTCAAAGTAGCAACTAAATGAGGTCTCCCCTTATATTCAGACAGCTATGGACAACCTTGGAGAAGTGAGAAGGAAGGAACACACGTGTCACAGCATAGGTACTATTTGGAGCCCACCCTTGAAAGCATATGCATCCATTATGGGGCATTAAAAATAATAGCAGCCCACAGCTATTACTTTCTTCGGCTTTTAAGTGTCTGGCTCTGTGGCTGGGCATTCATCAGACATGACACTTTATTTTCCTTTACAAAGCTGGAGCATTAGTTTTTCCTAATGCTCCTCTGGCTTTCTCAGGCCTACTCAGGGGAACGTTACATCCATGTTAAGTATATTTGATGCATTTATTCCCCTCTCATTTGTTATTTCATGTGGCCTTTAAAAATGTTGCACTTTCAGGGCAGAAAAAAACAAGGTCACAATCGTTGTTATTTCAGGGGTGACTCTGAGAAGTCAGTCTATGTTCCTACAATTCTCAGGTGCCAAAATGATCCCATGGACCATAGCAATGGAATTGTGTTGTGAATAGCACGTAAGACAGAAGAACATTTCAACATATAAACCACTATGTTTGAATAGCAAGACAGTGTTTTAGGGACATTGAAGTGTCAAACAAACAAACAAACAAACAAACAAACAAACAGACATACATTGTTTGTTATACATTAATACACATCATGATGGAATGAGAAAGTAGATTGAAGACATTAATTACATTTACATATTTGTTGTACCAAATCAATGCATTCTCTCAGTTAATAATTGCAGTATATTTCTGGAAGTTTCTTGGTCTTGCTATATACCTGGGAGAGCATCACTCTATGCCATAATGCATTGCTGAACTCTGTCAGTACTACCTAGCACAGCATGAAGTCATTTGCCATTAGTTTGACACTCTTTTAAAAAGTGTTTGTTGTTGTTGTTGTTGTTGAGTGCTGCCTTCATCTGGCATGTGAATCAATCACATGGAAGTTGGTCTCCTATATATATATATATATATATATATATATATATATATATCGTTTGACAGCACTAATATATATATATGGGCAATTCCACGAAAAAGTAAACCTCACCTTAAAACTTTAAGTCTCACCTACATGGACATACAAATTCTTTCAGAAAACTTCTAATACAAAAAAGTATTGTCTCGATGTAAATATTCAACTGAGCAAGTTTCGAAAGGATATCTGTTTGTTAAAATTTTTACCCTATTCAGCTATAATGTAAGTCTATGGAGGGGCTTATAATGGGCATAAGTGGGTGATAACACACACAAAGCTGCAATACTATCAGTTATTTTTCATTGTTATATTACTATTTATCTTGTTACAGGTTAAAATCCACCGTTCACAATTGTTTTGTATCGTTTTGGAGGGTTTTTCCAGACGTCACGTCCATAACGTCACATCCATAACGCCATGTCTCCCAATGAAAACCAACTTTTTTTACATTTACATTTGAAATTAAGTCTTTCTCTGTCTTTACTGAGGTGTCCTGTTTGGTATGAATGTAGTAATATTTACATTTCTCTAGAAATTTCACACACTTCACAGCAAAAACTATGCTCTCTCAAAAGTTTGTCCGTTTTTCGTCACGTCCATAACGCAAATTGAAAGGCTCATATTCTTATGATGCAAATCATGATATTATTTTTTTCTGTTTGCCTGTATTCAGCCATGGAGTTTGCAGAAGAATATGAAAAAAAATTGTGAAATACTGCTAGGTTTGCAGAGGTTATCTGGCCTTTTGTTCATCAATAATGCACGAAAATGTCACGTCCATAACGCTGGAATTGCCCATATACATATTAGCAAAAATACTGTAGAGGTAAGTCCCCTATAGATATAATAACCCTTGATGTATGAGATCATGTTATTGATAAAAAAAATAAATATGCACAAAATGCATGTACGTAATTCCCATTCCCCAAATTGCCTCACCCTCTCTAACCACAATAGCAATGACACCAAACCTTGCCTACAGATCACTATTCAGACATCTCCACTCTTCCACTTCACCTCAGCTTCACTTCAATCTCTCCACTGCTGTCATGTTGCAATCAGTGCCAAAGTTTCCCCAGATGTGCACTGCACACCTTGGCTTATTTCATTCCAATCTGGACTATTCCCTGATCATTCTCTGGACTGCTGCTTTGGCAACACAGAGTCAAAGATCTCCAGCTTGTATTGTGTTGTTTGCAGTGCCATTCTGTGGTCCACTGTTCCTCAAATCAATGCGAGCGCTGTCACGTCTGCTGTCCATGGTGCTGAAATGATGAAAGCCTTTAGGCAGGGGGCACTGTGGCCTAACTATCTACAGTGCTGTGCTGTGGCATGAAAGGACCTCATGCCCTGGGGGATCCAGTTTCAAAACAGCCCTGTGGTGATTTTCTGATCCTACAGTGTCTCTCTACCTCTCACTTGTTTTCTGTTTGTTTCTGCAGTCCACATACAGGGAAGAGAATTATGGGCAAAACACATACAGTACATTGTTTGGAGTTACATAGGGTTAAAGGCATATATTGTATAGTATTATAATTTGTACAGAAAGCATTTAAAGTTAATCATTTTGCCCCGAATGAAATCTTAATGCTTTTAAAAAAAAGTAGAGGGGAAAAAAGTCAAATAGGCTACCTCTGTTCAACTATTACTGCAGCCCCTACATGTGTCAATGGAGCCTGCTGCCTTTGCTGACCACCAGCAAGCTAACAAGTGTCCACTGCCAGGGCTCCTTCTGACAGAAGCAACTAGAGCAAGATGGTGCACCACAGCTAAATGACCTCTTTCTAGGGGTTATAGTAGTTGACTAGCATGTTGCCCTGATGAAAGCCGAGCCTAGCTCACACTTCAAACACATGCAGCTCAGTATGGTGAATGTTCTGAGGAGGCATTGCAGGCAGTGGGACCTTAAGAGCTTCAGAGGAAGAGAGCACACAGTGCCTGGATAGGACTTCACAGACAAAGTCCTTCTGTGAGACACAGGGAATATTATTCTTCCAGATGATGCCGTTGGAATATCCAGTGCATGCCGTGTCTGCGGTCCTCCATCTGGGATGTAATGATGGGGATCCTGAACTCTGAGGCAGAAATGACTCAGAATTGAATGGTGAGGAGTCATATGATAGTCGGCATAATGTAGTTGTTAAATAAGATGATAATGCCACACTAGCTAGCTGCTTAGCCTACAACCAAACAGGGTGAAAATAAATAACATTATTGAGTTGTTGAATATGTTTGACATATTTCTCTGCAGTCTTCTTATGCAATCTTGTTTTCCTATTTTTTAAGGCAAAGCGTTGAGTAACAGTCTCAGACTAAATATTTACAAATCCATACCAAAAAAATCAAAGTGGGTTAGAGGTAAACTAATGCTTTATATACAAATAACATACAGTAACAACCTTGGCATGATTGTTTCATCAGATGGCAAATTACCTAGCAGCAGGTCTGGCATTTATTGTTAACTGGTCAATTTCACTGTAATCACAAGCCATACCCTTCCAAACTGAAACCTATTGTCTAATGCTTATCTTGCCAGCACCCTGATTCATTTGGTTTAATGACACACTCGTCGCCACATTTCTGGGTTTCGGACACTAGTAATTCATTCCATATTCTAATTTTCACTGTGTATGTACATCTCTGTGTGTGTGTGTGTGTGTGTGTGTGTGTGTGTGTGTGTGTGTGTGTGTGTGTGTGTGTGTGTGTGTGTGTGTGTGTGGTGCATGTGCCTCACAGTGTAACTGTAGTATAATTTCTATTGTGTATGAGCATGAGTGTGTGTGTGTGTGTGTGTGTGTGTGTGTGTGTGTGTGTGTGTGTGTGTGTGTGTGTGTGTGCGTGTGTGAATGTGCGAACCTCCATCTGTGTGAAATAAAGTCTGAAGCCAAATGAGACCTGCTAGTATTTGTGCAAGGCAGATTTACAACACAAGACACAATCTTCTCACAGAAGCGCAGTGAAATTGCCTCTTTACAATGTATACAATAATCACAGGTTTGGGCATGACAGAGAGTGTCTAAATATTGACAGAAAGTAATGAATTTGTAGTTGTAAGTGTGTGGCTAAAAAAACATCCATGTGACCCACTGGTACTATTTCATGCATGGAAAACTAAAACACACACACACACACACACACACACACACACACACACACACACACACACAACCATACACACACACACACACACACACACACACACACACACAGGTGTGTTTCTTCAGATGTGCAGGGGCTCTCTTATGGAAGTAAACATACCTGGAGAGGTTAAATAGGAAGGGGGAGACAGAAGCCTAACTATTTAAAGAAATGAAAAAGTTGACAGAATTTGCACCATAAAAAAAAAAAAAAAAAAGAACATGAGACCGAAAGCCTATAGCACAACACCTTGCTTCATTTTTGTCACTCTTCAAGTCTTGGAAAGCCCTTGGTAACTACGGTCTCCTACAGTATGCTGCCTTTCCATTCAGGTTTGATGAGTGAGTAGAGGATTCTGGTTGGTGTTAAAAGGGGTCTAAGTGTGTGTGTGTTTGGGGTGGGGGGGTAGGAATAACTCTCAGTAAAAGGCCCATTCAGCGCTCCAACTATGGTCAGTGCTTCTCCGTAGGCACATGCTTTTTACATGAAAAACCCAGACCCTGGCCTGCTTGACCATGGGTTTTAAAAGGCAGGGCAATTTTATTAAGCTTCGCTAAGCACAAGAAATGGATTTAATTAAAGCTGGCCTAAGGTCATAAACTGATTTTATTATGAGAAAGATCAAGAATCCATTTCTGGTTTTCATCTGAGGTTAAGTGTTTTGGTTTCATTGAATACATTCATTATGTGGTATGAGCGAATTAAATTAGGCTTTTGTTAATAAATGCAGAATCATATTATGTTGTGGGGCAATGTTGTAATTGAGGGAACAATTTCATGACGTCCTAGAACAATTTTTATTAACAAAATGAAAGGCAAGCGCGGTCAGTTAATTGTTTGCAACCACTGACACACTCAAATGTACTCAAGGCACTTTCCTGGAAATGTGCCATTGGGAGAAATAAGTTTCCAACAGGAGCAGAGAGATCAATTAAAAATATTTATTTCCTAAAGTTGATCGGAGTATTCTCTGCTTTGGGATCAGATTGGAGCCTAACAGGCTGGGCTAATGTTAAATCCTTGAACAGACAACTAAGATTGTTAAACTCTGAGACCTTGCTGCAGTAGATGAGGCCCAAATTGTTCTCTAAATCTTTGAGTGCCTTGCAATAAAGAAACACTGATACAGATACAAAGGTACAAGGAAGATTAGTTGTCACATGCATTGAGTTACTGTGTGTGTGTGTGTGTGTGTGTGTGTGTGTGTGTGTGTGTGTGTGTGTGTGTGTGTGTGTGTGCGTGAGTGCGTGCGTGCGTGCGTGTGTGTGTGTGTGGAGCACCTAACTGCTAACTGTCCGGTGTCATGATGGTCATGTCAAGTTGTGGTGTGGGGGGAGCATGCATTGAGTTACTGTGTGTAACTGTGTGTGTGTGTGTGTGTGTGTGTCTGCATGTGTGTGATGCTTTGCTGCGCTGTATGTACTGGATGTGGGGAGTGGGCCAGGTGCTGGCATTCTAAATTTTCTGTGTGTGTGTGTGTGTGTGTGTGTGTGTGTGTGTGTGTGTGTGTGTGTGTGTGTGTGTGTTGGTTGGTGGGGTGTGGGTCATGCTGATGATGGGAGGGGAGTGGTGGTGTTGGGGAGAGGGTGGGTTGGGGGCATCTAAATCAGTGCACACAGTAACCACATAAACTACAACATGGTACAGTGCAATATATTGTCCTTAAAGGTAATAGAATAAAATCACCTGTACCGAGCCTCAGTACCTAGTGATGAATTTACTGCACTGTAATGGGGCTCTGATATCCCAGATAGTCACACATTGCCCCAGACAATAGCAACCTTGAAGACAATAAATGTAGCACATGAAAAGCATATAAATCACACGTGGGTGGGGGGTTCTGAAAAAGATTCCTAGAGGACAAAACATAACAAAAACAAAGACTAGAAGAAAGGTGTGTGGAGGTGTGGAATCTTTTTTCTTTTTCTTTTTCTTTTTTTAAAGAAAGAATGAAGTAGTAAGTGTGGAGAGGATAGATAGTTCAGGCTTCAGTGGTGAAAATAAAGCTCTTTTCAATGAAACAATATGCGCACCGAGGCCCATACTGTAGAAAGTCTCTTACTGTGTAGAGCACTATTTGCCATTCAGTTTATCAGCAACCCCATACATCGCCAGTCTGTGGTCACAGGGTGGCGGAGAGGCTCTCTGGCTTGGTGGGCTTTGATAGGTTCAGAGGAATTTCCTCATTCTCCTTTGTCTATTATGGTTATTGAAAATGCTAATTCAAAAGGAGCAGACATCAAAGAGCCCCTTTGAGACAAGGAACCAAGTTCTGTATAATTTACATGTGGATAGGGAGACATTCTCATCTCACTTAAATAATGGAAGTAGGAAAGAAGGTATGCCTCTGATAATTTGTTGTCCAGAACATCAAATCACTGTTCAAGGGGTGAGACTCAGACCACAGTTTGGAAAGGAGGAAGATTAAAGTGAAAAGGAGAAAAATAAACCACATATAGTGAATGGTCAAAATTGACTTGAGGATCATGGAATTGTATAAATTGATGCTACGCCCTTGCTAACAGCACTCCTCCTGTCAAGCTCTGGACCAGACAGGGCCATGTCAATGGACCTAGGGGGCCCCAAGTAAACAGGACATGGGGGGCCCTTCACCACCCCATAGACCCCCACATTGTTATAACCTTCCAGCATGTTTCATTAATATAATTATTTGTGATGGGCTTACAATTTTCTAATGCTGGCCTGAAGTCATATTGTAATGGAAAACCCAACCAACTAAAGTGGGTCAATCATGTGGGCCTCTTTCAGTTGGGGCCCCCAGGCAAGTGCCTGTTGCGACGGCCCTGGTGCCAGAGGCCCTTAGCCATGTTAAAACCAGCATAACACCATGCAGCCTCTCCTGGTGTATTGCTTACATAAGTCTGTCACTGTACACAGTGTGCTTAGGAAACACAATCCACATCCACAGGTTGCTAAACCTCGTCAGATTTACAAGCACTGTTATCTTGTGGTTCCCTCTTCCGATATCCAAAACCACAAGCCTGATGAAAATGTTTCCGCAGGTCAAAACCTCAATAGGCTTATGAGTTGAATGCTTCGATGCTCATTTCAGTTAAGGTGACATTTATGCTCTGGTTTCTTACCCAGATGCTCTGATACTCTGATCTTCAAAGCTGACCTCCCACTCTGCTGATGGATGGCCCAGGTCCAGCGGTGATGGCTGCATATCCATCAGGCCACGTCGGCCATGATGAATGAGTCTGTCCTCTATCAGTCATGCTTTACCTCGTGAGATATTGTCCTCCCATGAGAAGAGTATAAATCCTTCATCGTCCTCCAACCTATCACCTGTAATAATGTGTGGAAGTCTGCCGTTATGATTCCATTGTTAATCAATCCTCATCGAGCTAGATGAGTTGTCTATGATGGTGGTACAGTATACTTGCTCCTTCGACACACAAGGGCCTGTGACTTGCACCCATTGCTGACATTGAGGTGTGTAGTTCCTGCTCAGCTCTGACATCAATCAGGACGGGATTCATCCCCTCTGTCTCAACATTAGTCATCTACTCTGTTTCAATTATTGGACTATATGTACAGGCTGTATATTTTCATTTAAGAGTCATTTACATGTGGACCTTAGAGTAGTCGCATGGTGTTAGTCAAGGTTAGAAAAATGAGACAAGATTACAAACGTAGCCTATAGTTGTGGTATCTTTATTTCTAGCAATAAAGTCATTCGGAGTAGTGCAGTCTAGTAATTTTGACAAAAAAAATAAATGTTGGTTGCTCTTCAGTAAAGTGGAGGCATTGGACAGCCATGAACTCACTGCACTGCCTATTACTTTTGCATCAGCATGCTTGACTCAGAGCTTGGATAAACTTGCCTTGGCCTCATTAGGTTGTTTATGCAACCCAATAAACCCTTTTAACCTTTTTATCTGTAAAAATATATATAAAAAAAACATTTAAACATTTCAAAACAAGCATACTGATTATTCATGAGGAGTAAGACTCACATAACCCCACTGCAGGCTCTTTATTAGTTGAGCATGTGGTGAATTTACCATTTCATACATAATAAGAGATTTGTGCTGTCTAACTAACTCTGCAACATCGTTTACAATGCCTTAAAAAAACCTTCTGGCTACAGGCACAAGGGGCTGCAGGGCAAGTTTGTGGATTCAGGTTGGTCAGTACAGGGCTAAGATGTGAGGTCATTAACACCAATCAGGTTACTTTGCATCTCCACTGTTCCTTATGACAGCAATTATTACAATCTAAGCTGCCATTTAAAGGCAACTTTCTCATACAGGCAAAATGCGTAGGATTTTCACCACCCAGAAAGTTTCTCAAACTGAAGTGCTTTTAACTACAAATGAATGGGGATTTGGTCTGTGATAAGCACACAAACTGTAGTCAAAAAGAATGAGCCAGACAAGCCTCAAGCACTGCTCAAAATGACTACTGAAGTGGTCAATAATACCATTAGCATATCAAACAAGTTGCAGATACACATCACACAGAAGTGTTGCAACAATTTACCAAGCACACATTTTATTCAATGACATTTATGAGCATATGGTTTGCCTGAGAGAAAACACACCAACACCAACTCCAGAACTGTGAAAGCTTTGTCTGCCTTGGCCTTTTCATATTGAGTTTCCCTTGAGTACTTCTCAGTAAAGAAACTAAGCCTATGTGCACTGCCATGTTAAAAAGTGAATTGAAAAGAACAGTCTGAAGGAGAATCCCCACCGAGTCTCTCAGATCCCCCATACTTCTAAGTCCCTGTACCAATAATTTATTACTTACCGTTTGCATACACACATCTTGACTGTGAGTAAGGATGTATAATTGGTTTCTCTGAAAATGACAAGCCTTATTTTATCACAGGGTTGGCGCAGCGGGTTGCATCTTGAGATAAATTGGTCTGGTAGTGTCTGCCAAGGCTGATGGATGGCATCGGGCCTAATGTATCCAGTGGTGACATGAATGCAGTGGAGCAATGGCATTGATCTCTTTCTGCTTGTACAGCTGAGGGTTTGTGTTTCATAAAAGGGGCCCACCAGCATGACCTTTGGATTGGCTAAGTTTGACCAATGGACCTCAATTAGATAAGATTAGATTTATAAGAGTTTGTGTTTTAATTGGGAGACAACATGCTTAATTGTGAGTTCCTCTAGCTACAGCACGAACATTATATTATTTCTTAGAGGCGAGAGAAACACCCACACACAGACACACACACACCCAGCCACACACATGACTGTGCATGAAAAAGCTAGCTAGAATTAGCCTTTATTAAACCAGACACTGTAATGAAATAGTCCAATTATTGTTGGATATCCTCAGTCTAAGAGCGAGGATACTGGTCAGTTTAAATGGGAGACCCTACTGTGTATCAAATTAAAGCAAATCCCGATAAAGTGTGTGCCCTGTTGTCATCTCAGAATCATAGCAGTCACAAATGACTTTAATGCCGTAAGTCCTGTGATGAACGCAAGACAGAGGAGCAAAGAGGATTAAGTGGAAATGAGCCTTTTTGAGACCATGTGGAGCTCCAGAATTCATGGACCTGGTTAAGTCCTTAATCTCAGCCGTGTCTATCTGTGATTTAGCTGAATGCCCAGTTTTGTTTAGTTTTTTTTTTTTTTTTCTTGTAACTGTTTCAAAGTGGAATTAGTGTAAGTTTAATAACACCTGTAGTGTTGATGGTTGACCCTACCTCATTATATTGTAGCTTTAAACACTCAATGGTCCAGGATATTTCAGACACTCTGAGACAGTCTGCTACACCTGCATGAGGTAGAATTTCAACATTTCCTAATTATTATACCTTTGATTCTCCCACCCATTCCACCCAGTCCCTGACCTACACAATGCTTTTAGAAAGCAAAATATCAAATCAGAAACATTTATTTGCAGAGTAACTCATTCACCTTTCCTTCTCCTTCACCTTTGTATTGCATTTAACCCATCATTGACAGCTGTTTCAGCTCCTTAGTCTTTGGTATTGTTTGCCCTCAATGGTGCCTTCCAGGCAGCGTTGCCTTCAAGGCACTACTACCCTCAGTTTAGGGTTAGGATGAGGGTTGAGGGGGTTAGGGTTAGGAATATGGTTAAGGTAGTGCCTTTTAAGCTGTGCTGCCTGGAAAGTGCCGTTGGGGGCAAAAAACACCATTCAGCTGTTTCCTTAGCATGGTTTATTCTTGCTGATGATAGTTCTAGATACAAAATGTCAAGCAGTGTGGATACCCAGTTTTTAATTGAAAGATCATGAGGTGGAAGTCATTTCTGTACCTCCAATTTCTTGGTAACAGGCTCACAAATAACTTTTAACGAATGTCCTCATTCTAACTTTTCTTTTATCACCATGACAACACAACACATTCACTAGTCAGATGAGTCCAATGTCTCAAATAGGGAAGTTATAACACAACCAAATAATATTTATAAGTACTAGGTGAAGATTCAATTAGGTTACACAAATATTACACGTTCCAGTTAAAAGATGCATAGGTATTTGAAGGAAGAAATGACAGACATTTCAGGAAATGACAGACATTTCACGAAATAACGTTTTTAGACAGTTTTTAAACATGTACGGATATGTCAGTGCTGAAGTACTTCTGAGATCAAGGATCACTTAAAGAGCTCGTACCAAAATGGGAACAAAAACAAATACCTAACCTTCTAAACTTTGAATTATACATCAGATTCAAGTGCCACTTGGGTTGCAAGGAAGGCTGTGAACTGTGTGTGTATATGTGTGTGTGGGTGGCTATGTGTGTGTGGTTGGGTGTGTTTGTGTATATGGGTGTGTTTGCACACACACATTCCTGTATACTTGTAGGCGAGTGTATGTGTGTGTGTGTGTGTGTGTGTATTCTATGCGATTTTTGTGTGTATTTGTGTGCACTCGGTCGTGCATGTGTGTGTGTGTGTGTGTGTGTGTGCTCAAACTATGTGTGTAGCCTTCAAGCCGACGTTTCAAAAGACCACATCGCTCTGGGTCCACTGGCAAAGTGCATGCAATAAACAATGTCAAGCGCTCAGGTCAAGGCAGACATATGCTAATGTGTGACCTTCTGTTAGCGCAGGGGGAGGATTAGCTCTTAGCTGCTCTTAGCAATCTCTCAGTGCCTCAGAGTCTCTGTGACAGCTCTCCTTTTATGAAAAATCCCCTTGATACTTTCAAATAGTGTGCACTTAAAGCGCTGCATAAATTCCATCTTAACAAATGCGGCTTTGAAATGCCATTCAAATAACTACACCCATCTGGTGCTGCTGAAGGAGACTTCCATTTATATATTTGGAATCATTCAAACTTTATGCACTATTTACACCATGATTACATCCAGTGCATATACTAATACCGCTACTACTACAGCTACACTACTACTACTACTACTACTACTACTACTACTACTACTAATAATAATAATAATAGTAACAATAACAATTGATCGTCTATTTTATACAGTCTGAAAAATGGATTCTCAGCACTGGCTGTCCAGTAGGCTGCTACTGTAGCAAAAGGTGAAGTTTCCCCTTAGAGAAGAAGAAAAGGCTGTAGGGATGCAGTAGTCAATTCTTTTCTGTCCTGTTGTGATACTGGATCGTCTATGGATGTACTGTAGAGGCCACTGCAATGCTGACAGGGAGATGGAGAGAAATGGAGTGAACATGACAGTAACTCTCCCAATCTCACAAATAGTGAAAATGACCCATGACTGATTTCTCACAGCTGCATACAGTAGAGCCTACTGTACATGTGACTCCTTGACAGTTAAGAATGTGGCGTTTGTTATTAGTTATTGTGAGCTGGGACTTCACTATTTATCATGGAGCAGGACTGGACTTGGACCAAAAAATGACCCGGGCATTTTTTACCATGGCGGATCACAATTTCATTTAGTAATAACTTCATGGCAAGCTACAATAACACCGTAAGATGAACTTGCAACTCTGTCAACTACAACTAAGTCAAACGCTCTAACCACTTAGCTGAAAAGCCCTGGCTTCCAACTCAGCAGTTAGAAGCGTTCTTGAAGGACTAGGGAATGTGAAGATTTATGCGTACTGCTGCCGGTTAGTTGAGCTAGTTGGCATCTGTTACATGGCCACCTGATGAAAGGTTTGCTGATCTGGAAAAACGAACAAAGGAAAACGACAAGAAGAAAAGAGTGAGTTAGGGATTGCGTGTATTTACTGTCTCTTCCCCACCATCCTTTTCTTTTTTTCTTTCTTTCTTTTTTTAAGATATTTTTTGGGCTTTTTGCCTTTAATCAGATAGGACAATATAGAGATGGACAGGAAACAAGTGGGAGAGAGAGATGGGGTGGGATTGGGAAATGAATGACCTTGGGTCGGAATCAAACCCGGGTCCCCGGGGTAATTGTCAGACGCTCTAGCCACTGAGCCACGGCGCCCCCACCCACCATCCTTTTCAAATCTTCCACGTCAGGATCATACAGTACAAAACCTCCCACCTGGAGTTAGAAGTCAGAAAACCTCACAACCTGAAATAAAAGGAAATGTTGAAATCTTTGAAGATCTTAAAACCAGCCCGTGGGCATGGAGTGTAATGGTCAAATTCTCATTTGGCACAGTAAAGAATGAGATGCCAGGCTGACTGAAATTACAAATGTTTGATTTCCTTTCCTCCTATGAGCAACTATTAAACATTGCATCAAGGCACCCTGGTGACATTGGTGAGGGGGTAATTTCTATTAATCCTATGGTATGTAGGGGGTTAGGGTTAGTGGCTGAAATGCAATGTAGGCCTAAAGGAATATGCTATTAAACAGACCCTACTTCTTTATTGGCCTTCCCTTTTTTCCTTTTCTTTCGCTTTTTCTTCCTCTTCTTTTGCTCTCCTGACTCTGTGATGATTATTCTTTCATTGTTGTCTTTCTTCTCTTTGTTCAAAAGAACATTATGCAAAATGAGATTCATTCCTTTGAAGGTCTCAAAAAAAGAAAGAAAGATCTTTCTCCATCGTGTGCCCATTGGGAGTGTTCCTCCACAGTGAATAGACTTCTATATTTGTCCTGCTTGCATCTCTGTGCATTGAAATAATGTCATTATTATTGTCCATCCCTGCCTACATCCATGATAACTGCTTATCTTCAGTGGCTCTGTGCAAAACATAACTCAGTTGCCAAATGTTTCCCTTTTTTTCTTAAGTTTGTTTTATATCATTCCATTCAGATTGACTTTTATTTGTGCTGATCTGTGAGACTAGTGTAACACTTTCACAGGTTTTTTAAAAAAATGTTTACTCAAACCATGTTATGAGTGTGATAGTATTTAATTCCATGTGACAGTATATTGTATCAACTAAAAAAAGAAAGAAAGAAAGTAAGAAAGAAAGAAAGAAAGAAAGAAAGAAAGAAAGACAGACAGACAGACAGACAGACAGACAGACAGAAAGAAAGAAAGAAAGAAAGAAAGAAAGAAAAACAGCCAGATATAATTCTATTATAATTTTGTCCTTTGGTCATTCTGGCAATCACTCAGATGCACACACACAAACACATACACACACACACGTGTACACAGTTGTGTCCTGTGAGAAAATGCTCTCCATTGAGCCCTAGTCACATGGACTTGCACACAGTCCTCAGGAGTGGGAAAGTCACCTGAGGGGACAGCTAACCACAGAGTTCTAGTCCATGCTGACTCTTGTACATACACACACACATACACACACACACACACACACACACACACACACACACACACACACACCTGCAGGCCTACACACACACACACACACACACACACACACACACACACACACACACACGCCCCCACACATACACATACGTTAATGCATACACACAAACTTGGACATGCATGCCCCCCCACACACACACACACTAATGCATACCCGCACACACACGCAAACACTGACATGGAAACAGACACTGACACACACACACACACACACACACACATACACACACACACACACACACACACACACACACACACACACACACACACACACACACACACACACACACACACACACAGAGTGTAGCTGTGTCCTCTAACTGGCCTGAGGAGATGTGAGGGACCTGAGAGTGGGAAGGTGTGTCCCCGCAGGAGCTTCACACTGCCCAGTTGCATGTGAGAACACACCTCAACTCAGATCAGCACTCCACGCTGGGAGGATCACACACACACACACACACACACACACACACACACACACACACACACACCACCACCACCACCTCAACCCAGCCCAAGCTTCTAGCTGTCCATCTCTCTCTCTCTCTCTCTCTCTCTCTCTCTCTCTCTCTCTCTCTCTCTCTCTCTCTCTCTCACACACCCACACACCCACACACACACACACACACACACACACACACACACACACACACACACACACACTGTCAAAACTGAATGTTAATAAAGCTGCAAATCTGCTCACAGGTGGGCCAGGAGAGCAGGCCACAGAGGCCTTACATAGCCTACATTATAGAGTGTCATTTCACACCACACACTGTCATGGAACTGACCACCAAGCTCTGTCCAGGTGTGATTTACAACCCAGACACCTGTCTCTTTTTTTTTTTTTCAAAGGTTTCTTTATTGGTTTTTCAAGTGCAAAAAGAAATGTATAGGATGTTGATATATGGTATATGTTCAACACACAATAAGCATATCAGTTTGGGAAACTGACATTAGAAATAATACCACACATTGGTTATAAAAAGGCATAAAGAACAACAAACACCCCCTCCCCCCTCCCCAAACCTTATACGGTTCACCATGTAACAGAAAATAATCAAAGAAAATAATAATAAGAATAACAATAGGAATAATAATAACAGTGATAAAACTTAAAACATTAAAGAAGGAAAAAACAAACAAACAAAAAACAAAACAAAACAAAAAAAACATACACAGAGCCTGCAACCTTAAAAAAATGTTACCCACACCTGTCTCTTACTCTACGTGTAGACATGTGTAGTACAATATGAATAAACCCTGATCCAGTATGACCTCAGTGCAATCTGAAACTCGGGACCTGAAAAACTTGTGCAGGTTAGAAAAGTACAATATGTGTCACAAATGACTACAACAAGAAAAAAACGGAGTGCAATAAAAAAAAAAAAAACACTAAAGCAAGACCAATAAACAACCCAAAAGAAAACATCAGGAGACAACCAAATGATTTTTTTATAATTTTATGATAATTCTCAAATGCAATGGAAGCTTATAGCCTAAATGAAGGTATTTTGTCAAAGTATAAAACAAATCAGATAGTATTCTGAGTATTTTCAAATCCTGTAAAATATAGCTAATAGTCATGTCAGTCTTATAAGGCCAGCAGTCCTACTAACCAAACCCCATATCCCTCATCCTAACCCTAGATTGAGGTGTGTGTGTGGCTTTGAAGACAGCGCTGCCTGGAAGGCACTGTTGAGGGTAAAAAATACCAAAGACCATCCACTCTACCTGAAGAAGGCGAGATAGAGAAATACATCATGGAGACACCTAGCCTGAGGCACAGACACGTGTGGGGCTGAGTGGGGACTCCAGGCATGCACACATCAGTAAACCAATAAAACAAGCCAATAAACCAGCAGGCCATAGCATGCTGCTAGCTAATGGGATCCTTATATACTGGTGGTCAGATTGATTAATTGGACTAATTGTCCCGCCCCCCTCATTAGCAGAGTTAGGTCAGGAAGAAACTATGAGTGATAGCAAGCAGACTGCCTGCCTGCCTGCCTGCTGCAACTGCATTTGAATACATTCTATTTTAACATCAGAAAACAAAGTCCTCCCCTCCTCAATCATATGACCCCTTTAAGCCACGCTTTGCATTTGGGACAATGAAATTAGGGTAAGACAACACTACCAGCACATTGGGTGTTTAAAATTTTAAAGTTTCATTTGGAATTATTTAAAAAAAAAATAAAGCGCTACTCACTTAAGGGCTAATTATATTGTGCCTCAGGCGCCGCTACAACAAAGGCTTACACTGACTTAGAAGTGCTTGAAGGCTTAGATAATACCTAATAACCAGACATCTCACATGTCTAGCTATTAGTTTGGCCACTCACAAGTTATATTTCCCAGCAGAACAAAATACACACACACACACACACACACACACACACACACACACGAACGCACACCTCAAACTGTCTATTTATCTGTACATAAACTATGATGGATGTCCAGTGCACATCTTGTTTGTTGCAGTAGTAGATGTCAGCTGAATTTATATTTCTCGACAGCCGGCCTGACGCAGTGGAAATAGACTCCTGTCATGGTGGAGGGCTCGGATACAGTATCTCTGCCACATTTTCTGTCCAATCCAATTTAAGGTGTTGTGTTCACTTTACTACATGATAAATTGCAAGATAAATATCCCAGACTTATATACCATGGTCTATTTATTTATGTCTGACAGCTGAGATATTCTTATGATGACTTGGTTGGGTCCTGTTGATGTGGTTTGTGTAAAATTCCAGCATAAACACACGTGGATCGAGCTGGCCACTATTTTGTGATGTATTGAGTTAAATGTCAGTAGAGTGAACTAGTATATGTTACTGTGATTAGTGTTCTGTATGAAGTTTAAAAATACCTGTGAAAGACTGGTGTAGTTTGCTTTTGCATGTTTATATGACAGAACAGAAGTTTGAAGTGTGTGTGTGTGTGTGTGTGTGTGTGTGTGTGTGTGTGTGTGTGCAGCCTTACCCCAGAGTTAATTAGTCATGAACAAGACATTTGTTAATACACGCTTAACAAATGATTAATGTTGCCTAACACCTGCCTCACAAATCACTAATACAGGCATTAATTAGGTATGCATTAGTGGATAATATGTGAACCTTAAAAAAAAGTGTTACCAATTTTAAATCATACAAGCAACATATTTGTTTGAGAATAGTCTAAGGACAACAAATCGAAACTGGAATCTTTTGTATTCTGGAATATTATTATTAAAAAAAAATCCAACTGTTCAGAGACAGGCTCCAGAAAAAGCACATTACAGTATTTCAAGGAGGCATTAATGTATTCAAACTTGGGAGGCAACACTGACTTTTTTGGGCGCCTCACTCTGGGCTGCTTCACGCCAGCAGAACAACAGTTATCATTTTTTGACTGTAGCTCTGGTACACAAACTAGTGCCAGCAGTCGGCCCAAAATATTGCTCTCCACAAAAGACACACACAGAGAAATCCTTTTTCAATAGTGACTTTGATGTGTGTGTGTGTGTGGAGGATCTTTCATGCACTGAGCGTTAAGTTGTCGGACAGATCCGCGGAGAGAACAGGCTCAGTCTAAACATAGACTCAATCTCACTTAAGACAAATGGCAAATCTCATGTGAGCCGGAATTATTTCTGTGTCTTTCTATGTTTCAAGTCTTCTGATTCTTTAAGAAGCTTTGGGAGTGAATGAGTTGAACAACAAGTGAACAAAAGCAATGGGTATTTTTAGCTTAGAGTTTTTCTCTTGTCTACAGGGTTTTCTGATGTGCTCTGGTTTTTGTGCACACAGAAAGATAAGCTCCCAGTCTCTCTCTCTCTCTCTCTCTCTCTCTCTCTCTCTCTCTCTCTCTCTCTCTCTCTCTCTCTCTCTCTCTCTCTCTGTGTTTGTGTACTGTATGTGTGCACACACTAAGCATATGTCCAAAAAAGGGATTGCTTTTCTAGCCTGGTGTTACATTTTCTTTTGTACTACACGTTCCCAAGGTCCAAGTCCATATATGCTAATAAATATTTATACTCTCTTTAAACCATCAATGTGACACGTATTATCTAAACTACCCATTAGATAACATTACACATTGATGTGTATGATTCAAAAAGAAATTATATATGAACTATATATACAAGTATAAAAAATAACCTTTACAATCATGACATTTAACGTGATTTTTAAAAAGCATTATTAGGTATTATTAATTACTATTACACAAGCATTTATTTCTGATTTTCTATCACTAACAAGTATATTCTGTGAAGTTCTTTTTCCGCCTGATTAGAAGAAGCCCACCACCCAGTAGAATGCTAAGTCCTGTCTTGATCTGTGCTATTAGAATAAGTACATGAATCCCATTTGAAGACTTATACCATATTCTGCAGGGATACACTACGCCAGTGTCTTTAGAATACTGCTTGAGTATCACTAAGCACACATCTATTGAAATTCCATTTTTCATCAGCATCAACAGTCAACAGGGGTTTAGTGTGGCAGCAGAGGGCATGGCTACGTTAGCTTCAAACATTTGCCAAAAACAAAGCATTCATTTGCATGCATTAGTGCTGATATGATCCCCCCCCACCCCCAAACACACACGCACACACACACACACACACACACACACACACACACACACACACACACTCTCTCTCTCTCACACACACACACACACACACACACACACACACACACACACACACACACACACACACACACACATACACAGAGATACACACACCATCCCCAGTCTCTTGAATACGCTGATGCAAATGGCAGAGTGTTTGTTATTAAAGCCTATGCAGGTACAGACGTTGCGTTTTGAAGGTTACAGCTTGATCTTCCCCATCCTGTGCCTCTGTCAGATATATATGCATGAGTACTGGATCAGGAGCCAGCTTTTGGCCTCCAGCTCCTGTCTGCCTGCCTTTCATTAATTAAATGCATTTATTCTGCAGCATGTTTGAGACTTGCTGCTCTTTCTCACTTCAAAACCAGCTCTCCAGCGCCAGGCTCATTTGCCTAATCGGCACAAGCGCACGACTTGTTTATCTCACCGTGAGAAGAGACTATTCACTGATTGACATTAAATTGACACAAATGACCATCTGAGATCTAGGAATTTGAAAGCAAGGATGTGCCTTTTTTTTTTCTTTGAAGATAATTAGGCAAATAGTAGTGTGGTTGAAAATCAGATGTAAATTTGTTATTGAAAAGGTCGTTTAGCATGTGAAGATCACAGATGAGCAAATAAAAGCGTAAACATGTGGGATGGCGAGATGAATGCTTGCATTTCATTAACACAAACATGGAGACACAAAGAGATACATGCATGAAAGGACAGACATAAGAGACCACCTGACACTTGACATTATACTTCTTTGTACACTTTATTATCCTGCTAGAGAGATGAAATACTCTTTTTGGATTGGCTGATGGGCTATTGAATCAATATTCCTAGGCCACTGCTGGCTGTTTGACTGTTCTTAGCGTATCTATGACAACAATCATTATCAGTAACCAAAGAAAATAATCAGTTAGCTTCTTTTAATCCTAACAATAAATCCTTTTAAAACTTTAACTTTTAAATTTAAGCCTACTGTCTGTATACATAAGTGGAATCCAAGGGGTAAGTGGGATAATTTATTAACTTTTGATATTTCCTGGACTTGAACTTTGCATTGTGGAGCTCTTTGCCTTTCCCTTGCACACACGACTTCCATATATTAGGCCATTCTTCCTTACTGTGTTATTGATAGACATTCATAATAAAACTGTGCTAACTGTGTGCATTTTCCAATGGGTTGAGGTGCAGGGCAGAAACGCTAGTCACTTGGAAAAATTACTTTGCCGCACACTGCTTTAACTCTTACAGATTTAATATGCAACGCTTCGACCCCCCATGGGTTGGACTTAATTGGCCTACATAAATAACCCCATTGCCATAGCTACTGCCACCCTTCATGAACAATGCACACATACTGTATAGCCGATGAGAGGAATAGACATCCCGACTTACAAATATATATAAATACAGTACACACAAAAAGAGATAGAAAAACATTATCTCTCACAATGTGCAAAAGAAGATATTAGAGAAATTTAAAGAAAAGGTTTTAAATGCCAAATAGAAATGTCAAGACCATTCGGAGACATTGTATCAAGAAAACTGATCCTAAATGTTTCCCTCTAAACGAGACGTTTATCATGGTCCTAAAGGAGGTTCTTTCACCTATTCCACCCCAACATATCCCAACACACAAATTGTATGACCAGCATGCTTAAAATGGGCTGCTATAGGATTTTAGGATTTTTTTTTTCATTCATTTAATCAAGACATTCATGATAACCCACATAAAAAGTGGTCACATTTGGGGGCACCCGCCCTGGCTCAGTGGCTAGAGCGACAGACCATTACTCCGGGGATCCGGGTTCGATTCCGACCCGAGATCATTTCCCGATCCCACCCCATCTCTCTCTCCCACTTGTTTCTCTATACTGTCCTATCTGATTAAAGGCAAAAAAGCCCAAAACATAATTTAAAAAATAAAAGGGGTTATATTTTGTTGGCAGGTTTTAGATAGCGACCTTCTGACCATTGTGAAGTGCCATTCAAAGTATCTGCCACTTTGTCAGGAATAAGCACACTATCTGGCTAAAGAGGGTGGTTATCTCAGTCCCCTTCAGACTCCTCAGGCTGTGAGCTTGTCCTGGACTTCAAGTGTTGCCTGTGTGTCCCTGACAAACCAAAACCTCATCTGGCTTCTCTCTCCTTTCCCTCCACTTGCACTTAGTTAGCTGACAACTAAAGGCTCTAATCCTTACAAGTCAACCATCAGACCATCCAGCTGAAGGACCAGAGCAGCTCTTGTCAGTGGAGGGCTCAAAGTGAGGCGATTGGAACATGAAGTTGGCATCCATTATAAAAAGGTGCAGCAGGCAGGCCTTTCCACTCTTGTGTCTGGGGCTTGAGGTATTATTGATTACCATGGTGCTCTGGCCCTCTAGCCGAGGCTGTCAGCTAGCCAGTCAGCCATTACTCCCAACTTCCTCTCCAGTCCATTCCTCCTCCTCCTTCTCTGCTGAATCAAAGTGGCTGAGTGGATTTTCTGTGCTATTTAAAGTCCTTATTTTGTAACACTCACATGTGACCACCACATTTGTCCATTATACTGTACATTAAATGACTCACTGAGAATAAAAAGGAATCAATGAATGAATCAGTGTGCACTACTGGGCATTTGACTTATATGCAACAAAAAGACTTAGGATTTCTATGGTTGTATTGGACCTTTTTGGGGGGGTTAAAGGTGCCATTTTTCTAAGTCCATCTGTTTCTCAGGATAAGAATCCTCAGTTCAAGCCAAGGAAGAGCCTCACGCTTCACAGGCACAACACATTTCACATTCAGGAACTCTCATTGGGCATTAACTAAATCATCATTCGTTCGTTCATCTTTGGGAGTACAAAACAGTCTTTGAATGTAGCAACTAGCAAGCGAGAGAGAGAGAAAGAGAGAGAGAGAAAGAAAGAGAGAGAGAGAGAGAGAGAGAGAGTTTTACTCTTCATTCATTGGCTGTAATAAGTTACATGTAAAACGTGTTAAAATGTGGCGTGGGTAAAAAATATCCTTGTTCAATTACATGGATTCTCACAATAACCAGACTTGTTTACACTTGGGACACCCAAGCAATAGAGTACATAATGTACAGGTGTGGGTGGGTTGTTGACCAATAACATGGGCAGTATGGGGTTGTTGATCTTACCACATAATGCATTCTCTCATTCAGTCACACCGAGTGTTTGATTGCATATTTATTAAATAAACAGATCTATAATTGTTTTGCATGTTCTTTCATTTAAATAAAGTGCAGTGAATGAACTCATTGGAGCCAAACCATTTAACGGACTGTACGTTATTTACCGGGGGGGGGGGGCTGGTGGTGAGGAACAGATGAGGTGGGGGGGGGGGGGGCATGGCAAAAAAAATCGGAGTTAGGGGGAGGGCCATGGGGAAAAAAAACGAATTTATTATTATTCTTTTTTTTTTTTTTTAATAATAATAAAAAATGAAATACTTCTCTGAAACACATCGTGTTGCGATGCAAGGTCCCGGGTGCATACTTTAGCACTGAAGCGTGTATCTGTAGTCATCCCTAAAAATGGTATGATCTGCCTTTTAAATACCCATAACTTACTAAACACGTAAAAACAATAGTGAAGGCAATTTGTCTTGGTGACAGTGGAGTTAAAAGGCATCCCATGCAGTCGCAGAGGTAGATTCTAGCGGCTAGGTATCCACTGATATCGATAGCACATAATAGTGCAGACAACCGTCCTTGATGTAGGGTACATATCTGACTGTTCTCATGATGGTTGTTCATCTACCATTTTTACATATTACATTTTTGTACCTGTAGGGGGAGGGCCATGAGAAAACAAAATTGAAGTGGGGGGAGGGCCATGGGGAAAAAAATTGTGTGTATGTGTGGGGGGGGGGGGGGGGCATGATTTTTTTTTTTTGACCGGACTTCCAGCGCACCTAGCACCCTCACCCCAGGGCAACAAGTTTGACCTTGATCCTGGACTCCTAATTACTTGATGATATCAGATCTTCCAGATAGACAGATAGATAGATAGATAGATAGATAGATAGATAGATAGATAGACTAGATAGATAGATAGATAGATAGATAGATAGATAGATCAGATAGCTAGATCGATAGATAGCTAGATAGATAGATAGATAGATAGATAGATAGATAGATAGATAGATAGATAGATAGATAGATAGATAGATAGATAGATAGATAGATAGATTTTTGAAAATCATCTCTCTTTATACTTATAGCTACTCTTGATGAAGGAGGCTTGTATTGTATATAATATCAGCTATTACGTTATTTACACACACACACACACACACACACACACACACACACACACACACACACACACATTCTATAATTAGTAGCCTTATGTCTGCTATAGAGGTTCATGGATGCATGCAGGTAACCCTCTGCAGCCATGTTGCACGTACAGACACACACACACACACACACACACACACACACACACACACACACACACACACACACACACACACACACACACACAAAAGTGTAATCAAAAGTTTATAGTTCCACAATCCCTTGATGTTGACATTCACTTTATAAAGATTATTTGTGGCTTATAAAACTGTTCCAGTTTTATGTTCCAATGTTCTCAACGACATTGAATCACGCTCAATGTCGTTGTAGATTGACCAGAGCTCATTCTCTACTTCTGTGCTACATATTTCTAGTTGCATTCGGAGGTCAGTTATTTCTGTATTTCCTTTGATAGGACAGGACCCTCGATCTGCTGAACCTGTGTATGCAACAAAATCCCATTTTGAGACCTGCATCAATGAGTAATTTGTTACAATATGTTATGTTAAGTTAGATACAGTGTACATTAAAGACCCGGGCACTATGGATGACATTCAGACATTCGGTCATAGACCCATCCTTTGAATGTATTTTATTAACACCACTAATCTTTTCATCTCGCCCAGCCTCTTACTTCCTATGACCATTTTTAGACATACTACATCCAAACCCTTCCAAAGTGGGCTAACTTACCACAACCTTACCTTATTTTTTTTTTTATCTTATCACAGTAATCATCAGCAAAAAAAAAATCCTGAACTCCATCCTACTATCTGTCTGCACATTCAGGTTAAATATTGAGCATGTAACATGTCTTCCCACTATATAGTGTTCCCATGGTGCTTTTACCAGACAGAATCAGGAAAGCGGGGACTGCGTTAAAGACAGGCAAACTAAAGTGAAGCAGACAGGGCCGACCATGTTCTGGTCTCACTCAGGAGACACCAGTATCCTGAGAAAAGAACATTTGCTGGTCTAACAGCACAAGCACAGCCTAATATGTAGTGATAACACTTCCTTCCTTCACTTTAAAAATCTGACCTACTTAAACTCACCAGAATCTCACCAGAAGGTTTTGAAAATTTCATCTCAGTGTGCTTGATTCCTAAATACTATATTATTGATCAAACTTTTGTGGAGGTCATATGAGTGTTTGACTAAAGAGCCAAGGTTCTCATTGCTCGGTTATTCTGTTATGGTGCATTTCCAATACAACACCATTATCCAGACTCTCTCTCTCTCTCTCTCTCTCTCTCTCTCTCTCTCTCTCTCTCTCTCTCTCACACACACACACACACACACACACACACACACACACACACACACACACACACACACACACACACACACACACACACACACATACACACACTCATCAGGCAAACCAAAAAAGACTGACAAGAAAGTGTGTAACTACAAAAGCACTGCTTCTCATAAGCCTTTACACCAGCAGGGGAAATGATCTTGCTGAGAACTGCTAGGTCTCAATAATCTATACAGGAGAAACAAATCAATACTTGGCACTGAACGATCAGAGTCCTCTCTTTTGGGCTAGAATCCCTTGGGATCTCTCTAAGCTTCTCAACATTGCCCACCCATTACAAACCAATCCTGATGAAATCTCCCACAAATCTCAGTCATCCCACTCACATACAGAAAGACATGAAACCCCATCAGTATCAACACAATGGATACAAGGCAGAATCACTGAAAAGACACACACCAGTCCAACAGGTCTTCTACCAGCAGAAAACATCTTCAGCATACAGAGATAAACCGTTACAAATGCAGAATGTAGGAATCACATATTTCTATAAGGGCTTTTCCATGTCCTGGATCTAAAATAAATGAAATCCCGTCAGTATCAACATAGATACAAAACAGAATCACAGAAAGATACACATCAGTCCAACAAGCTTTCTACGAGCAGGAAACATCTTTAGAATGCAGAATGCAGGAATTATATTTATATATTTAGGGCTAGCCTATTCCATGTCCTGGTGGATCTAAACATATTTGGATGAAAGACAGAAGCCTTGTCCTTATAGATAAGTTATGATTTTGGTGGGCTTGGCTTCCAATGCTACTGTAATGTTCATCATAATAGACTCAACAAGTCATTCTGTTCAGGTACAGTAGTATGGTGTTGGTTGTAGCAGTGTGAAAAAATAACAACTGATGCACCAAATCATACTTCACAATACATAGCTATATATATTTTTTTTGTTTTTCAGGTGAACATGCAGCAGTGTGAACTTGGAAAGTGTACAGCTAATGGTTATGGTTATGATACAATGTTGCTATGAAAATAAATCATGCTGTGGAAAAATAAGGACTAACGCACCAAAATATATTGCCAAATTTCATAATACATACATAGCTATGATTTTTTTTCTGTTCAGGTGAATATGTAGCAGTGTGAACATGTGTAAATCAGAATAGTGTAGGCCTTATGAAATTTAAAAAGTGCACAGCCAAGGGTGATGGTTACGATTCAATGTTGCAAAGGACATAAATCATGCCGTGAAAAAAATAATGACTAATGCACTAAATCATATTTCTATAATACAGCTATACATAGTTATGATTTTTTTTCCTCCTTTTCCCCACCCACCACTGCAAAGAAATGATATGACTTGTGATAAATGGTGAGCAGCTGTTGTGTCACTTATAGCTGGACAAGGTAATCTCCCTAGGCGACCATCACTTGTAATGCAAGGTAATGGAGGCATATGCTTCCTCTGGAGTAGCCTGTGGTTATGATCCCAGCTGCAATAGGTGTTTTAATATAGCTCTGCTCTGCGGTACCTCATCAAGGCAGCACCACAAGCACCGTGCAGGAGGCTTGACAAACATGGCGCTCAAAACAGCAGGAACCACAACTCTGCAAGCAAGCCTGAGGCTCTGGGAGAGAATGCTGTGACTATGAGAAGATTATTTACATTAAATCTAGTGTGAAAACAGTAGGGGAAAAGAGTGGAAAGGTGTGTACGCGAGGACTCCCACTGTCAAACATGTTGTAAAAGATTAAGAAGCTAAAGCTTACACAAATACTAAGCAGTATTTGGGGATAAAGAAAGGCCAAATTCACCTATTGTTACTCTAAGAATCCCCTATGAAAGCAATAAACATACTACGTACTAAAGACTATGGACTTTTATCGTCTATTTGTTTAATTTCCTTAATAGTAAACATTGTTTAACATTGTTTACTATTAACAATGCATTGCTTACTATTAACAATGTCATCCTGTAGTGAGAGTCAGGGACTCTTAATCTGACTTTAAGGTACTGATGATCATGTGATCACCGATGGTGTTCAGAAGGCAAATACTTTCCTGTTGCACATGTTGAGAGTGGTTTGTGCCTATACATTGTGAGCTATAGTATAAATATGTATAGTGCATGTTTATATTAGACTATATAGCCTACATAGGCTATGATGAGTGCATGTATGGCACACCTAACAGTCCTCTCCATCCTACTAACACTCACCTATCTAAATCATGCAATTTCTAATGAATGTATAGTGTATGAAAAGAAATAGGTACGTTTCAATCAAACCTTTGTGTCCTTTTCTTAGTTTCAACATTTCAGTTTTTGCCTTTATCTCTAAGCAGACCATTTCTGTATCATAACTTAGCTCATAGCTATCAGTCTTGGCAAGTCTGGGAGCAATACATCATGGCAGACATTTCCATAGTATTTTATGGCAGAGCTGATTCTGTCAACGGGGGATAAATGCACTGCTGACTGTTAGCACAGCTATTGAGAGTGGAATATGCTTTCTCAAAATGGGTTTTTATATGTTTTTCTCTGTGTGTTTATCCTTTATATGTCTATGTATGTGTATTTTCCATCTTACTATGTCACTGAAATACTCTAAATGATGATGGTGTGTGTGTGTGTGTGTGTGTGTGTGTGTGTGTGTGTGTGTGTGTGTGTGTGTGTGTGTGTCTTTTATCCTCTTTCAGGATGCATTTTGCAGTTGCTAGTGTTGTTTATTTATTTATTTGCATTTTGACTTTCATACGTTCCCATTTTTCACCAGTGCCTAAGACAGACAAAGAATGAATAACTAAGACGATCTCAGCCATCAGTCTGTTTATAGTGTGTTTTGTGCCTCTCTGCATTACTCATCTACTTTGTGTCCCATGTGCTTCTGCGTGATTCTGTGTCCTTTATATGATTCATGAGACATTCTGAGGACGGAACAGTCTGTTCACCCAGGGAAGGGATTTCATATTTTCTAAGTGCTGGATACACCATCACTTTCTATACCCAACTTATTGCCCATGCCGGCCCACTCGTATATGGCGAATCACACAGTATTTCTTCTGCGTACAGCTGTCAGTTGCATCAGTCAGAGACAGCGCCATTTCAAGGGCAATAAATCCAAGATGTGGCCCAAGCATACTGATTCTCTGGTTTCCCACTGGTCAGAGCTAGACTCTTTTAAAGTGGGAGGTTTGGACCTCCCTCTTCATCACCAGTTTGTGTGGTTACATCGACATGAATAATCTGCTCATAGACATTCCAAGATGTATTCTATAGAACAGAATCCAAGGAGATGCATTCATATATGGAATATTTTGAATATTTAACACAGTCGAAGGGGGCTAGAGGACAAACAAATTGTTAGGTCAGTGTTTCTCAACTTTTTCAGACCGAGGACCACATTGCCCCCCCCCAAAAAAAATTCAGGGACCACCTGCCATCGCACCCCCTCACCAAGTCACATGCTGCTACCCTTTAACCAAGTCATTTATAGAGTAGGCACTTCAAATGCTTTAATAAACAGTAAATTACAGGTCTGCCTCTTATAATCAGTGAACAGCTAATCTTTGGCCTTCAAATAATGACACAGGCTAAATTCACATATTATTATGGTAATCAATTCGCGGACCACTTGAGCTTGCTCGCGGACCACCAGTGGTCCCCGGACCACACTTTGAGAACCACTGTGTTAGGTGGTAGTGAGTGGTAGGCTATGTGGTAGATAGATAAGAGCATATGTGCAGTGATGGGCACGGTGTGTATGGGGCTGTATAGTGGTGGGAAGGGGTAAGAAGCTCAGAGTTTTTTCAAGATACAGAAAGACATTTATGTGTTTTAATAATTGGAAAACAGTGTCATACATAAATACATAGATGGTATTACATTACATGATTGGCATTCACATACACACACACACACACACACACACACACACACACACACACACACACACACAATCACAGTTTGCGTGTAATTTAACTCCATGTGTTTATATGGTTATGCCATGAATACTTCTTTAGTATCTTCTGTGGAATATTTTTTTTTTTTAAATTTGACTGATTATTTCATCAGACGATGTTGATGATAAAAAAGAATAATTCAAGACGGTGAAGACCATTGTGCGAGAACAGTAATGGCTCCCACTGATTCTCAGTATTGTGTGCGGCACGCTGCCTGCAACAAATCAAAGACATTTGCTGAATATATCAGGATCTCTGAATACATGTGGTCTGTTTTAATTAGGCTTCCGCAGAAGTCCTTAGAAAAGACTAGAAAAGAGTCCTCACAAAGATATCTTAGCAGTTTTTAGGAAATGTCTGTGCAGCCCCGACATTTTGCAGTTCCTCATAAAAAAGGCTCACACTGTGACTCCTTGTTTGAGAGTAGAAGGGGCATTAATATGTCCTATACGCTAGCCGGCAGCGATGGCTTCTACACCTGTCCGTTTTGGTGTGAGTCCCTGTGAATGTGTTTGTCAGAGTTGTGTAGCTGTGCTTCTGGGGACTGGCTTCACTTGTTTTGTTCTGGCTGTTACGCTACATACATTTCCCCTTGCTGCAAGATACTGATGACTAGTGTGTGTGTGTGTGTGTGTGTGTGTGTGTGTGTGTGTGTGTGTGTGTGTGTGTGTGTGTGTGTGTGTGTGTGTGTGTGTGTGTGTGTGTGAATGTGTGTGCTTGATCTAGCACAGCCTTGGGGTTGTGTGTGTGTGTGTGTGTGTGTGTGTGTGTGTGTGTGTGTGTGTGTGGACGTGTGTGTGTGTGTGTGTGTGTGTGTGTGTGTGTGTGTGTGTGTGTGTGTGTGTGTGTGTGTGTGTAATGTGTGTGCTTGATCTAGCACAGCCTTGGGGTTAAGGTGAGAAAGGTGTCATGTCTAACCTCTTTCCAGGTTTTGTTACAGTGTGAACACACCTCCTGCAGCAAGAGATGTCATTGTTGCTTTACCCTGGGCTTTTGCCACTGCGCTTGTTTCCCCCTCTACTGAGATGTGGTCAGGGCAGGGGAGACAGGGAGAGACATAGAGAGAGGTGTTAACACAGGAAGCATTGTGCCACCATGAAGCTGGACAATGAGTATGGAGATGCTGCTATCTTCATTTTTTTGTGTCCTACAGTGACCCCTCAGCCCAGATTTTGTAACTCTCTGGGGTTATATTGTGTAATAGAGCATTTTTATTTATTTATTTATTTTTTGTAAGTCGCTTAGGACAAAACCACTTTGCAAATCCCATAACTATTACAGATGTACTTTATTTGCAATGTTGTCATAACCATATAATAACGTTAGATATGCATATTTTAAAAAGAAAAATACAGACAGCTGAGCCAGGCTTTGGCCATCCCCTTGGTCTAAGCTTTAGCTTTGTACAAGGGTCTGGGATTGCATCCATTGACAAACGATGGCAAGCTGGAGGTGTGAATTGTAGAAATTTTCACCCAATCGCTAACGTTATGCACCAGCTTGATTCGTGAAGTAATCTACGCTACAACAGCAGAAACCCAACGTAATCTCTCACAACTTCCGATCCTGATTGCTTTTTAGTGCGGTGGAATTGCTCGCTGCAAACGATACCAATGGCTGGAATGCCAGATGGAGTCGTGGAGGGAGATGATAAACAAAAGTCAGATTATCGGAAGTACGTAGGAAGACGAGGCCAGGTTACTGACTGCCCTTAGTGTCCTCAAATAACATGGATTGCAAAAGTTCAGACTTCTGCTGTAAAAACATGTGATCCGCTGCACAAACCTTTAGTGCTGTTGAGAGCAAGCTTACATAAGAGGAAGACCTTAACCTGCATTCAACCTTCTTATTTCATTCCTCTACTTCCCTCCCTTCATCCACCTCTGAGAATTAACATCAACAGATGGATGAATGAAGAAAAGTAAATCTCCAAAAAGTACCTCTACATCCTGTGCCGGCTGTAAGTTATGTGAATACGTTCTTGAGAGGCGCGTGCTGAAAAGGCAGAATCCAGACAGGGCGCCCAGGATGGTTAGCCTTTTCTCAGTCTGCCCTGCTGTGGTAGAGGCATCATTATCATGCCTTGACCTCAGCAGATGGAAACAGAAGAGTGATGCTGTGCTTTAACTCACCTCCATTAGATTCAAGCAAAGACAATACCTGACCAAGCGTGAAATTGAGCACTTATCCTATACTGTTGCTCTCACCGGTGGTGGTGGTGACCATGCTTAAAAGAAAAAAAGAAAAAAAAGTAGGCCTACAGTGAAAATTCATGTGGCTGGTTCCCACATTCAAAGTGTTTTATTTTGGGGGGGATCTAAGAGGGGAGAATGCAATTCTCACCAGAGTACAGGTACTGACATATTTCCCATGAGTGAACACTAAAAACCAGAGATTCTGGGATTTTTTCTTTCTTTCTTTTTTATTATATTTAATTTATTTATTTATTTATTTTTATTTCCAGGCCTACCTCCTGTGGGATCACACGTTTGGTTGCATCTCAAAACAGGTCTTCTCCCCTTTAAGGATAATGGAGACAACACCATCTAAAAAGATGAGTAAGAGAGAGAGAGAGAGAGAGAGAGAGAGAGAGAGAGAGAGAGAGAGGTTTGGTTGCATCTCAAAGCAGGTCTTTTCCCCTTTAAGAATAATGAGAAGACAACCCCATCTAAAAAAGATGAGTAAAAGAGAGTGTGTGTGTGTGTGTGAGAGAGAGAGAGAGAGAGAGAGGTTTGGCTGCATCTCAAAACAGGTCTTCTCCCCTTTAAGAATAATGACGAGCCAACACCATCTAAAAAGATGTGTAAAAGAGAGAGAGAGAGAGAGAGAGAGTGTGTGTGTGTGTGTCGGAAAGAGGGGTTCACCAGACCATTCCTGCCTGATACGCTGATCTCATACTGTACAAGCAGCGTACTCTCTTATAGAGCTTCGGCTTCATTTCTATCCCACTGCCTGTGCAGATCAGGTGTCCTGCAGAGACGTAAATGTAAATATGAAGTGAGGGAGAGAAAGACAGAAACCACTAAGCAGAGGAAGAAGGGAGAGAGCGAGAAGAGGAGGGCGTTCAGTGGGGAAAGGCTACTATATGAAAGATGAACCCTGGGCAAGGAGGGTGTCCCTTCTGGCAGCTCTAAAACCAATAAGCCGTCACTCCGTCCTGCTATGAGGCCATTTCATGCAAGAAGCGCTCTGAATCAACATGACCTTTAGAGTCACGTGGACTTCAGCACTATTCTAACCGCTGTCCGTGGTGCTGAACTGAGGAACTGGGCATGGATCATAGAGACTGCTGTAAAATACAACCAGTTCCAAACGCTTGCTATGAACATGCTTAAAATGTGCTTGCTGTAACAAGAACATTCCATTATCTAGGGCGGCTAATCGGTTTCAATAGACAGAACTTCACCTTGATACTCACTATTGAGGAGTTTGTGGATGTTTATTTTCATTGTGTCCAAAAATCTGTCTGCAATGTATTACATAGTAAGATGGAGAGTTACTGCCCAATTCCAGACCAGACCACCAGACCAGTTAATAGTTTTAAATTTCTTGGCACAACATTAGAATCCTCCCTTAAATGGGATGAGAACCTCACCACTATAACCAAAAAAGCGCACCAGAGACTCTTCTTTCTGCGCCAGCTGAGGAAGTTTGGGGTAGCATGTAAGGGGATGTTACAGTTCTACCAAGCAGCCATTGAGAGTGTTCTTACTTTTTCTATTACTGTGTGGTACGGCAACTCTACAGTCCAACAGAGGATGCAGATGGACAGGATAGTACGCACAGCCTCAAAGATCATTGGCTGTGAACTTCCCTCCATCTCCACCATATACGAAACCCGTATCTGTCGGAAAGGGCTGAAGATCCTTCAAGATCAGTCACATCCAGCCAACTCCCTTTTCAGCATTCTCCCATCAGGTAAAAGATTGAGAGCCATAACCACTAAAACATCACGTTTTCTTAACAGCACTTACTGCAGGTCCATCAAGCATTTAAATAACTCTCCTACCCTGCACCAGCACCTTAAGAAAGTAGACTGTCTGATAATACCAAGGTCTAAGAGTGGTTGTGAACAGTGCAGGGCCTGGGCGATCTCGGCCCTGTCTATTGCTCATAAACTTTGCTGCAATATTACATTATATGGGAAGCAGAACTGGTATTCTGTGTGTGATGTGACCTCTGGCCGACTCAATGAAAGACTGAGTATTGTGTTAAGATGCAAGCCTTTTCAATATTTTTGCTTACTTTTTTTCTCTTAAATATAATTACATGATTTATGACTTTCATGGTTATTTTGTTGTTATTGCTGCTTCCATTTTCATGTGTGTTTAATAGTTTAATAGCCCATACTATATTCCTGGTATGTAAATATGTGTGTACAAGTATGCAACAATGCTAATACAATCATGGTCATATAAATGCATTTTCTCATACCCGTTATTCAAGTATTATGGCCTATTAACTAAAGACAAGTTTATCCTTTGTAGTAATTGATCCACCCACCTGAGGGCACTCCATTCTAATCTATTGCCAGGCTCACACAGTCAGCCATGGGCTCATTTGCATCTGCAGGCTTTGCACACTTAGAGGTTTTCATCAGGAAAGAAAGAATGCAGCCTGTGAAGCTGAGGTGTGTTGATTATTCTGTTTCTTCTTTCTTTCTTGATGGGCCAAATTAAACAGGATCTCTCTCTCTCTCTCTCTCTCTCTCTCTCTCTCTCGTCTGTCTGTCTATCTGTCTCTCTATGTCTGTCTGTCTGTCTCTCTCTCTCTCTCTCTCTCTCTCTCTCTTTCTCTCTCTCTCAATCACTCACTCACTCCCTTTCTCTCCCTCTCTGCAGGCCTACCTTATCTGCAGTCCAGTCAGAACTGAAACAAGAAAGGAAACAGGAAGTCCCTGATGCGACTGGAGATGAACACAGAGGGGCAAATGACAAATATTCTCCCAAATGAAACACAATTTCAGAAATCTCTAAAATGGTGCAAATGTGAAGAGGAAAGGGTGGAAGCATTTGTCATGTTTCTTTTACAATATTATAAAGAAGCTCTGAAGGTCTACATGTTTTTCTTTATCAATGAGTCACAATGAAAGCCTCAAACTCTCTGTGCTCAGCTCCTTTTTTTTGTTCTTTGGAGGCTATACGACACAATGCGGCTCCATCCTTTGGGGGAGGAATAGCCTTTGTGGAGAGTCACTAAACTCCTGCAGCCAACTGGGTCACTCGAAAGGAGAGCCTGAGACAAAAGCTTTGGGGGAAAACGAGTTGAGGTAAGGTTCAACATGGCTGCCGGGGGAGGGAGAGCGCTAGAGAGAAAGAGAGAGAGAGAGAGAGAGAGAGAGAGAGAGAGAGAGAGAGAGAGAGAGAGAGAGAGAGAGAGAGAGATGCAGGCTAAATCTAGTGAGACAGACAGCAGAATAAAGAAAATGTGAAGAATTAATAATAGTGCAACATTTGGGGGCGGTGGCAGCGTAACAGTTAAGGAACTTTGCTAGCAGTATTCTGGAAATTGTGTTTTTAAATCCTGACCACCACAGTTGCGTCCTTGAGCATTGCACTTAACCCTAAGTTACTCTAAGGGAGACTTTATTCATATTTGACAAAATAAATCGCTTTTAATAAAAGCATCTGCTATAACATTTGTGTTTGTCTAGCAGTATATA
>JAODXP020000027.1:24475192-24522692 GCA_027497455.2 Sardinella longiceps
CCCCCTTCAGAACAGGCTTCTGACTACTGCTGCCTTGCACATTTATGACTTAACATAAATAAATAAACATTTTCAATTTGCTACTTACATTCTTTTTTTCTTTTTTTAAGTCCTCAACTGTCTACTACCAATGTCAGGCAAACTACAAAGCCGAAATAGTTAAGAAGTTTAATTATTGTATCAAAAATCTTGGAGCTGCAGAGAAAGAGAGACAGGTGTGTGTGTGTGTGTGTGTGTGTGTGTGTGTGTGTGTGTGTGTGTGTGTGTGTGTGTGTGTGTGTGTGTGTAAATCTGGCTGCCATCAAATGGCATCTGGCATAAGTGTGTGTGTTGCCACTGCGGTGAGGTTGGGCCCGCTGTGAGCAGCTGAGAGAGGCTGATTTGGCCCAGAGGAGGCTGGAGGAGCCGCATGCAGGAGCAAGAGCAGGTCAAGCCCAGCACAGAGAGCAGTGATTATGGGCAGCAGATTAAACACGCGGGGGTTAAAGAGACATTCTCCACACGGGGCACGGGGGCCAGACCTGCAAACACGTCTCACACACACACATACATACACACACACACACACACACACACACACACAAACATATGCCACTTTAGGATCACAGCTGAGATAATGACAGGAAGTTGGGAGTGTGGCTGCGTGCTTGAGCAGGTGTGAGTGTGTAGGAAGGGGAGAGAAGGGGGGCGACGGAAGCCCAATTGCCACTCATCCAGCCTTTAAGATCCAAGTGTACTAGTGAATTTTAAAGGAGTGTGTTTTAAAGGAGAAGTTCAGTGTCATAAAAAGTTAGAACATTTACCGGAGAGCAGAATTTGAAATGTTCTTGCAGGCTGGAGAAAACTACTTTATATGTCTTTTTCTTGTGCTGTCATACGTGCTTTGTGCATCCCCCTTCCCTCTTATGTGTTTTTGAATATGCCTATGTGTGTGTGTCTTAAACTCATGCTTACTTGTATGTATGCAGAAAGGAAACTGTGAAAAAGAATTTCCCTATGGGGATAATAACTAACTAACTAACTACTTGCTAGTTGTAGCTTCCGGGGGCATCCAGCTAGGGGGTACGTAGTTATCGGTACAGTTGCTACTTTGTAAGTTTTCAATGCCTGGTTTTAAATTTTGGAACTGTCATTATATACTATAAACAAGGGGGCTATTTTGAGTCTATGGTTTAAAATAGCGATTTGGCCATTAACACCTAGATGGGTGCCCCTGGAAGCTACAACTAGCAAGTGGTTTTCTCCGGCCTGCACAAACGTATCAAAATTTTGTTCCTGGCAAACGTTCCAACAATTTTATGATGTTACAATATACTTTGGGTCCTTATCACACCGATTTAACAAAACATTTGGAAACTAACTAAACAAAGCATTACACCAGGGGTCTCAAACTCCCGGCCCGCGGGCCAAATCCGGCCCGGGCCCGGCCCAGATCCGGCCCGCGAGCTGGTGCCAAAATTATAATGCAATCCGGCCCTGAAGAGAACAAACATCCCGACGGCGGCGCACCCGTTCTTCTCCGTCACGCTACTCGCGGAGTTTTAATCATACCGAAATAATAAGGGCATCATTGGAATCTGCACAAACTGACCTTTCCAACAGTACTAGTAGTTAGTTTCTGCGATGAACACTTCGCGAGAAAATTAGCGTTGATATTAAAATTATGATCACCAATCCGGCCCTGAAGAGAACAAACATCCCGACGGCGGCGCACCCGTTCTTCTCCGTCACGCTACTCGCGGAGTTTTAATCATACCGAAATAATAAGGGCATCATTGGAATCTGCACAAACTGACCTTTCCAACAGTACTAGTAGTTAGTTTCTGCGATGAACACTTCGCGAGAAAATTAGCGTTGATATTAAAATTATGATCACCAATACAATTCTGCTTCTATGTCATACATTGTTCTTTGTGCAATATCTCACGGATTCTTAACTTTACTATGACAAAACGCATAGCAATGCATAGCAGTCGTCTTTGTGATTAGCGGTTTCCAAGTAATCCGATCTTGAAATCAGATAAGATTTCTGCATTGTCTTCAACAGTGTCATAACAAAATAGATTAATTCTCTTCCATAGTGAAAGTTGTTTTTAGCTGCCTGTTTGTCAGGACTAACTTTAAGTAACTGTTTGTCAGGATTGTCTCAAGATCCAAATGAGCAATAAATTATATTTAATATTCATAACATATCATCATTAATAAAATATTGTCAGCACATATATTGATGCAAATTGCATATACAGAATACCTTTATCATGACTCTCATATTACCAGATTCAAGACAATCTCCTATATTTATAAATGAAAAGATATTTGTTCTAGTATGCATTCAATGATGAGGCATAGGCCTAATATTGAATATCACATCTTTAGATTAAAATGAATACATAATAATGATTGCAAAGGAAATGTGGAGATCCCTGTTAAATAAACGTATATAAAAAAAATAATAATAAAATAAAATTACAATTGACCCGAGGTGGCCCTCCAGTCAGACAGTGTTGACCGTAGTGGCCCCCGGCTCATTTGAGTTTGAGACCCCTGTCTTACACCATGACCTCTGTAGTGGGTCATCAACCCCCCTCTCTTCTCTGTGTTAAATATTCGATGGAGAACAACTTGAATTTTATAGATGACTGGGATACAGACAGGGATTTTAACTATACTCATTTGTCAGTCACACACCTCAGCCACATCTTTTGTCAGTTGAAGTGTATGATCCTTTGTGGCCTGCTAAGAGGTGAAAGATGAGTATTGCCAACCAGGAGCTAGCACAGGCTAATTTTACTGCACAGCCTTAGAATGATACACTCATTCAGTTAAGATTGCATGCCAGTTTATAGTTTGTCAATCATGGCCATAGAGAGCAAAATAATGGGGATTCCAATTCACTTGAACTATTAATATTTTAGAGTAATGTCAAATAGAAAGTCATATCTTATGTCGACATGCTATTTTATGTAAGGTCAATTGGTGCTATGCTACACACATGAAGAGCAGCACTGTTGGTAAGTGTCAAAGCAACCTTGGCCAACTTGCTGTTGACAGACTGGGTAAATGCTTCTGACATTTCTTTGGTCTTTTTGCCCTCAACAGTGCCTTCCAGGCAGAGCTGCCCTAAGGCAATACCCTCTGCAATTGAAAAAATTATTTTTTTGTCTTTTCCAGCTCTAGTAAGCTCCAATAACAAGAATCAATGATTTTTTTCTCAATCGACCCCCCTATCTGTATTTTGTGAACCTCTACCAAACGGTTGAGATGACCGTAAGGGGTGCATTTTACGGAACACTGGAAACATATAGAAAAAATAGATATTATGCTATAAAACTTTGTATATATGCATATTTCTGCATACAATCACATTACAAAGTGCTCTTTATTGCTTTTTCAGCAAAATTATCTACTTTTGTAATAGGCTCCTATTAAACACCATACTAATGGCGATCCCATTGAAATGCATTGGTACATTCTTCCAAGCCCAATAACCAAGGACAGGCTGGGCCAAAAACTTTGAAATAGCATTTGCCATATAGGTCTTAAATATCTAAACATGCAAAAACCAAATGAGTATGTTTATTACTATGAAAATATGGATTTTTGGGGAGAGGAGACTCGCCCCCATTGAAAACCATTATAATATCGGATATATATAATATACCCTACGCTCCCTTGAAATGCTTAAGTATACCATCTAAGGGTGTGGAGGGCATTTTTAGGACCTAGTGTACCCAACCATGGAGTTAAAAAATGTTCTATGAAGAGATTCTATGATTTTTTGATACTTGACATAACAGCCTGTTAATTTCCATTCACTGAATTATGACCCTTTAGGGACATCTCAACCGTTTGGTAGAGCATAATTTCACAAAATTATTAAATACTCAAAACATATGTATTTTTGCATGAAAATTGATATGTGTGTTCTATGGACTGTTTTTAACAATATTAAACAGGAAAAAACTCCTATACTTGGAAAATATGGAAAAATTGATAATATGTATAATGGCTGAATTTATGAATTTCCGTATTTTGAAGTCATACAAGCTAAAATGGCATGGCTTTAAAATAAATAGAGCTACTGAGCAAGTTTTTTGTATTTAATATATAGTATCCAAGTAGTATAGATGATTCCATGTGATTTAATTAAGGATGGTTTGTTTTTTATCAAAATATGAGGAGTTAAAAGTTGCTCTACCAAACGGTTGAGCAAACCTATAAAGGGTTAAGGATAGGTTGTGGAGGGGGTAAGGGTTTGGGTGAAGGTAGTGCCTCTTAGGATGTTCTGTCTGGAAGGTGCTATTGGGGGAAAAATACACCATTGAGCCATTTGATATTTATTCATTTCACAGATACTTATAACTACAGCCACTTACATTTGTCAACTACCGTATTGAGGGCCAGTATCCTGTAGAGCAGCTTAGGGCTAAGTGTTGTGCTCAAGGGCACAATGGCTGCAGTACCCATGATTCAAACCAACAGTTTCCAGGGCTCTATCAGGCGAGCCTGTTTCCTCAACTTGTATACAGTTTTGGTTCATAGGTTTGCTGATACAGTAGGTTTATTTTTTAAACTAGGGCAGGAAATGCTTGTGTCTGTTATACTCAATTAGGTATTACTTCATTTTGGAACAATCATTAATTAACCTGGCAGTTTGGTGCTCAATAACACCAACTCAACTATGTCAAGCAAAAACTCACTTAAGTACTTGTTGAATCTCATGCATGAACTTTTTTCCATTATCACTATGTGCAGAAACTAAACAACTTTACTGTAAAGTAAGACCTGACAAATGTGAATCATTAATTAGATTTTTTAAAAAAGCAAGCATGACAAGTAGATGTGTCTAATAATCAGTGGAGCAAAATTCTTCAAGTGCATCTTCAAAGCATTTGTCTCATGCTTTCAGTTAGAATCTCATATTTTCTGTCACACATCTACATAAATGTTTAATATAGTCGCACAAACAGCCATGTCTGCTAAATATTTGATCAAAAGCAGAGAGATTAATTATACAGTCAAACTTTAAAAAACATTGCACATGTGTCTTTTGTTGATCAAGATCTATGCCATACATCTGACACATTTCTTTAATAATAACTCTTGTGTTGACTAATTTGTTTCACTAAAGTGTTATCATGTTTTATAACTTCTAGATGTACCCTCAATGTCATTTTCTAACTTCACTGTTAGTCATTTTTTCATACTTATATCCTCTCTCTGTCTCTCACTCTTTCTCTCCTTTCCCTCTTTCTCACACACATACACACTCACTCACACGCTCTCTCTCTCTCTCTCTCTCTCTCTCTCTCTCTCTCTCTCTCTCTCTCTCTCACACACACACACACACACACACACACACACACACACACACACACACACACACACTTTTACTGCTGCTAATACGCCTACTGCGCCCAGACATGAAAATGAAGGTGGCCGCGGGAGGTAAGTGCATTGCTTTTCAAGATAGCTTTGACTTTCACCCCTTTCACCATTTCCACTCATAAAAATTTCAGCCTTTAAACACGTACCATTATCTTGAATGGGATCAGGATGCATTATTTAGGAGACGCAGTGTCCATGGTCAAGTATATTGGCAGTAAGAGGGAGCGATTTGAGCCACATACTATTTCCTCTTTAATCTTCAGGCCACTCATCTTTTTTAGGACTGCCTCAGCAGCATGGAAAACAGATGAAAGGAAAGGAAGAGACAGAATGTCAGACAACAGGATTTATTTATTTATTTATTTTTGTCCCCCTTACCGAAAAATAAGATGAGGGGACCATCCTCTTCCTGTCCTGAAGAGGCTTTTCATCTAGTGAATTGGGAACTTGGATAGTGATAGGGTACTTTACAGCACTCTTCAGCCTTCCTCTGCCGTACCCTGGGGAGAGACTGTCCCTGGGTGGGCCAAAGTTAGCAAAGTGTAGGTCTATTAAAGGAATGTACCAGAGTGAATTCAAGCATAGCCCTGTTGAAAGAGTTTGCTAAATGCGCTAGTTAGCGAGTGGAACAAAATAATTTGGTACAGCACAGACCGAACGCGAACGCAGAAGCGAACAGGCACTTAACACTGAATCAATGGGACCTGACTGTTGGAAAACGAAAGTAAGATCTGAGGTTACATTGACTCAATGTAAAGTGTTTCGCGTTGGGTCTATGCTGTTTGAAATTCTTTCATTTCATGCGAAATATATTGCTGTTAGAAGGCTCGTGCAGCAGGACTATGTTTAAACTTACTCTGGTACTTTCCTTTAATGTTACAGAATAGGATGGACAGTGCCAATGCTTAACTATGTAAAACATGTGAAACATTACATTTGGCGGGGCAGCACTTAATGTAACTTAATGGGTTAAATACAGCCACTCAAAGCTACTTCAATTGCATTTAATAATGAAAGTAAATATACACCTGTGAATAAATAAACATTTGCCGCTCCAGCAGGCCTATTTGGGACGGCTGGTTCTTTGCACCACTCTGATGAATACAAAAAAGTCCCACACCACTTTCCAACCAGCATTGCATGAAAGTTAAATGAAGGATACAGAGGAAAATCAATGCTTTGCTTTCCTTGTCGTGTTGATTTATTTATTTATCTGTTTCTATCTTTGTGAATAATAAGCAGCCTGGCGGCACCCTGAGAAATGCCACCAAACCAGCTCTGGGGATGGATCTGTCTGTCTGTCTGTCTGTCTGTCTCTGATTCCTTCCTGCTCGCCCCTCTTGACAGGAGGGTTCATGGGAAATGGCTGTGGGTAAAGGCAATGAATTCCTAGCTCATTTTTGACTCGTAAATATTTCAGGCTGTGTGTATTGTGTGTCAAAGAAGTGTAGTGAACTTAGGAATTGTGCAGTTGTTGCAATGGCTTTGTAAAGGGGAAAGGATTTATGAATGTGTGTGTGTGTGTGTGTGTGTGTGTGTGTGAGAGAGAGGGTGTGTGTGTGTGTGTGTGTGTGTGTGTGTGTGTGTGTGTGTGTGTGTGTGTACGCGCTGTGTTTTGCCAGTAACTGGACACTTGGCACATGTCCCTTTCACCTGAGCAGAGGTTTGTAAATCATCTCTCTCATTTATCAAGGCCTCTTGGGTCAATGGGACTATAGACTTGTTTCACACCTCAACATTCCGAGTTCTAGATTCCATGGTAGTTAACTGAACATTCTATCATTGAAATGCATTGGATTTATGCCTCTTTCTGACTTGAAAAAATGGGTAATAACATTTAAAATGGTCTAAATTCACTTTCTTTCAAATAATACACATTTGAAGCACGCAAATTTGGAGGTCCCGAGTAGATAAAAGTGGCTTCACACTTATGTGTATGAAGCTTCAAACTATTCGGGACCTCCCAATTTGTGTGCTTCAAATGTGTATTATTTGAAGGAAAGTGAATTTAGACATGTTTTAAATGTTATTATCCATTTTTTTCAAGTCAGAAAGAGGCATAAATCCAATGCATTTCAATGATAGAATGTTCAGTTTACTACCATGGAATGTCTTTAGAACGTTCCGGGTGATGAGGCGAACAAGTCTATTAGAGGTGATCACAGCACCTGTGTGCAGTGAGAGAGAGGTGCAGCAAAGGAGAGAGATATGCAGCAAATGTCCCACGTCATTCCCCCAACCACTTTCAAGAATAATAATAATAAAAAAATAGCATCACACACACGCACACACACACACACACACACACACACACACACACACACACACACACACACACACACACACACACACACACACACACACACACACACACACACACACACACACACACACACACACACACACACATATTGAACAGCAAAGTAGAGAGACAAGTACAGCAAAGGAGAGAGATATGTAGCAAATGTCCCACGTCATTCCCCCAACCACTTTCAAAAATAATAATAAAAAAAATAGCATCACACACACACACACACACACACACACACACACACACACACACACACACACACACACACACACACACACACACACAAACACACACACACACACACACACACACACACACACACACACACATATTGAACAGCAAAGTAGAGAGACAAGTACAGCAAAGGAGAGAGATATGTAGCAAATGTCCCACGTCATTCCCCCAACCACTTTCAAGAATAATAATACATACACACACACACATAGCATCACACACACACACACACACACACACACACACACACACACACACACACATTTTAAACAGCAAAGTAGAGAGACAAGTACAGCAAAGGAGAGAGATATGTAGCAAATGTCCCACGTCATTCCCCCGACCACTTTCAAAAATGATAGCATCACAGACACACACACACACACACACACACACACACACACACACACACACACACACACAGACACACATATTAAACCAATGTCAATCTCTGTTCTGGTCTTTCAGCCCATCCTCTTGCTTTGATGAGTGCAGATGTTGACTTTGCATGTACACACGATGTTTCCAGGCATATTCATGCACATTTGCAAACTTTGTTATTTGCTCAGCATTTTCCCGTAAAGGAAGCAATGTGACAGGCACTTACAGCATATTGCTAAATGCTGACAGGGTGCATTAAACCTGCTGCACTAGCATATCAAAAATGGTTAACTTCATGCAAGAAATTGTCAACATGAAGCAAGGGAAATAACAGTCTAACACACACAGCAAAAAAAAAAAAAATGTGTTTCCTTAATGATAAAATGTGCCGTACACGTAATCCTGGTAATCTGTATGGTTGTGGCAAGATGTTGGGCAAAGAGAATTTATTATACTTAAACTATTAAAGGTACAGCCCCTAATTTAATTTGAGTTCATGAGTCAATCAAATTAGCACGCTCCCTTCCGTGTGTCTGAGGTCATATGCATGGGTAGAACTTTATAATAATTTTATATTTCCTTAGCATCTGCCTTCAATATGCATGTAGGCTACTAGACCAGCGGTGCTCAACCTGGACACCCCCTTAGGTCCTCATGGCACCCCTTTCCGCCCCCCAACCATTCACACACACACACACACACACACACACACACACACACAGCCACTGCTCCACACACAAAGTACTCCATAACCAGTGTTGGGGATAACGCGTTACAAAGTAACGCGTTACTGTAATTTCGTTACTGTTGTCAGGAACTTAATAACGTAACGCATTACAGTTCAAATTTCACTAACGTCATTACAGTTACTAGACTATAGTAACGTTCGTTACAGCGTTACCCACTTTTTTCAGTGACATTCAGATTAACAAATTTACATGTAGGCTAAATCAGTGAGCTACCGGTAGGCCAACATGAATTGCTGTCAAAACCGCGTTGTTTTTATTAGTGGCGCATGCGTGCCTAACTAGTTGCTGTGGAAATCGATTGATTCAGTGAGAGGGAGATGGAAGAGAGAGAAGTCATGGAGAACACTGGCATTTGCATTATTTTCAGGTAGTTGTCTGCAAAGGCAAAAACATGTCGGTTAAGTGCTCGCTATGTCCTGGTGATAAACAGCTTTCCACTTCTACACAGTCAATGAGCAATTTGTCAAAGCACTTGGCCAGACAGCACAGTCGTACAAAGCTGGTGGCTAAAAATCCCCATAGCCACCGTCCCGGTGATGATGAGACTGCCCCAGCACCCAAACAGGCGAAATTTAGCCTACATCAGGAGAGGCAGGATTACGACAGGTAACATCGCAGGCAGAAATAAATAATCTAGTTGCAGCCTATGTTGTGGAGGACATGGTTCCGCTGTCAACAATAGAATCCCCCGTTTTAGGAGAATATTAAGCAAAATACTAACAACGCGAGCTCCCATATCAGACAGAAAAACATTTTCGAGCTACTTGAGGAAATGTTATGCTGTAATCGAATCGGATCTCAAAAAGACATTTGAGACCACAGAATTAGTTTCTACAATGGCAGATATATGGAGTGCTAACAACAAAAGTTATCTCGGAATGACTGCTCACTGGATTGATGAAAACTTTCAGCGCGAGAAGGCTGCCATTGCCTGTAAAAGGGTCAGAGGGAGACATACATACGACGTTATAGCCAGCGAAATAGAGCAAGTTCATTTAAGTTATGGGCTAAAAGTAAAGTAACGAGTAAAGTAACAAGTTACTTTTTTAAATTAGTAACGAGTAAAGTAATGTCATTACAATTCAAAGCAGTAACTAAAGTAAAGTAATTAGTTACTTTTTAAAAGTAACTTCCCCAACACTGTCCATAACAGTGATAAGAGTTGTTATATTTTGCCCAAGTCTTACAGTTAACAAACTGATGATTGCAAGCAGCTCATTGTGTCATATCTTCTTGACCTTTGACCTGGTTGTAGGTTGTCATGAGAGAGTTATAAAGAAGAATTCATTAGCACTTCGGAAAAGACAATAGCATTGAGCATCTAAAAACTTACATAGTGTGTGTTGATCAACTGATCTATGCCAAGCTGATTGGTTGTTGTTTCAGTGTGAAATGCATTTTTTTTTTCCTTCATGGGGCCCCTGAGAGTACTCCATGCTATAGCAGGTCCAGGCTAAAGAAAGCATTGAAACGCCTTCCCTTACCATTTAAAGTATCCTAACAGCCCCCGTCACCAGATTTTCCAGGTCATTTCATAAAGATAGTAACTTTCCTTGGCAAAAATCAGAACTGGAAAGCAGCACTAAATTATGAGCAGAGTGTGTTGCTCTTCATCGCAAAAAACAAATTAGTGGCCCATCTTTATTTGACAGTCACTTTTTAAAGTGGTCAGAGAGACACACTGCGACAGGCCAACACAGAGACATCATTGAGACAGACTTGGATCTGATGGAGCTGATGAAACAGATAATAGGGCCCATCTTCCCAGTGGAACAGGTTATTCTGAGAGCTATAATAACTCGCTAACTCTCTCTCTCTCTCTCTCGCACTTTTTCATTCACTTATCACACAGTTGTAATAGAATTTTTGTTCTCGAGGGTTTTAGACAGGATATAATGAAAATTAAAAAGAAAAGAATAGAAAGAAAGGATATTAAAGAAGGTTAGGATTTATTAGAAACTAATACAACCAACTATGAAAGACTTAAACCCTGAAAGTCAGTAGGCCTACTTCTAATGAGAGAAGTCTAGACATTGTCCTTCTTTTATGCAGACAGATGACTGGCCTTCTTGTGAATGTTTAAATTTTTTCCCCTCGTGGATGTCCTATATAAATGTTTTAAATTTGCATTCATTGCTGGATAAGTGCCCAGCGAAATGCTATGGGCTTGATAGTTATCCTTGGCAGCGGTTTAATTCAAATATAACCAATAATACCTAAAGTGCATTTACATAAAATATTCTGACGCTGACTGAAAAAGATGGGGGAAGTGCTAGGCGAGCCTTGTGTGACCACATGGGGCTTTAGTTCATTCATTGTGCGAATAAATTCTGATAGACTAAAACTGATGCGTCATGAGCTAGTCTCCAAACATATGTCTTTGAAAAGACACCAGCGCTAGTCCATTCATCACAGTCTCTCAGTGACTTCGCAGGCATTTCCTGCCAGTGTGTCGCCAATGGCCCAGGAAGATAGCCTAATAGTTTCCCTATTTTACACTGGGCACGCTGCGAATAAGAACTCAGACACAGCCAGCTAAATGATAGTGTTAAAACCTGTTATTGACACATTTTCTTCACCGACTGTTCATGTCCAATTCCCATCGGGACCTCTAAACAAGTTTGGTGGAAAAGGCTTTAGGGAAGGGAGGGGGGGAGGGTAGATGATGCGAAAGTGCCTCTTAAATGTGCACCATTTCAGCCGGTTTGATGGCAGCTGCAGTCATGCAGCCTCTGCTGCAGGGGGCTGGCGAACCCGTTTGACCTGCAGTAATTTTTGCAGATGACAGATATTTACAGTCATAATGGCCTCAACATGAGCGTTTATTTCCCTGAGAAGCCTGAGTCAGCACCCAGTGGCCGCGCTGATGGCGTAATTGGCTTGGAAAGTACTGCCCCGCCTGGGGGACAGGAAAGAACCTACATCGCTAATCACCCCACTAATGCGGGGCATTTAGCAAAAACAAGTATAGCGGCCATGCATATTTCATTGGCTTTGTTGCCGCTCAATGTGTTTATGTGCATTTTTATGGCTCTGCGTCTACACAGGTTTATTGACTTCCTTGATGCATGTGAGAACATTCTAACAGCCAACTTCTTCAAAGTGTTCCACGTATATTAGGAACCTTCCGCCTTATATTGAATCTTTCTGCCCTGTCTGTGTCCTCAATAGTCATTGATCAGTTTTATGGTTTAGTTTAGTTAACACTTAACACACCACTATAGTTAAAGCTCTCTCTCTCTCTCTCTCTCTCTCTCTCTCTCTCTGTCTCGCTCTCTCTCTCTCTCTCTCCATCCCTCTCTCCTCCTATAGCTTGATGGCTATACTAGAGGGAAGGAACTAAATGAATACATGTACTGCTGAGAGCTAGCTAAAAACTTATCAACAACAACAGCAATACAGTGGCAGCTACACAGGCTTATAGTTGCTAATACACATAACCAGCATTAAGAAAAGTTTTCTTGTATTTGAAGACTTCTTTTCCGTAATGGCAGTTGTGGGATTTAGTGACTCACTTTAGTGTCTCTCACAGTATCCATTTAATGTAATTTAACATGGAGAATCTTAACAAAGACAAACACACACACACACACACACACACACACAGGGAAAGAGGGGGGATTACTTTCCTGTTGCATCAGGTCAATGCAAGGACTCAGTTTTTCTTCCCTAGGTTTGTTAATGTGTTGACGTACTGATGTCTGCTGTCTTGCTCTGATACGATTTCACATAGTCTAAAAAAGTAAATTACATTCACCTTGTTTGTGTTCAGCAATCCAAGGTTTGCTGACACCATGTTGCAGTTATGGCACATCCATCAAATGAACACACACATACACAAAACTAGTTGTACTGTACCTGTATTATAACTGTGTCCTATTGTTGCTAGCAGGCAGACAGAGACAGCAACCCTGGCCTACTGATTAGGGGGCTTCAGCCTTGGAACCCAGGGTTGGTTCCCTATAACAGTGAACCACAACTGAAGTACAAGGCACCCAAACCACCACCACTGCTTTTCCCTTGGCATCACTGAATCAGGCACCCAACTGCACTGTGTTGCAGTGTGTGTGTGTGTGTGTGTGTGTGTGTGTGTGTGTGTGTGTGTGTGTGTGTGTGTGTGTGTGTGTCACCATGCTGTGTGTTCACCGTGTGCTGTATGTCACTAATTAATCATTGGCTTAGACAGTGACCAAATGTCTCTCACAGGATCGAGGGAGGATAGGTTATCCTGAAAGAGCAGAATTTGATTATTATTACATAGTAACACACATAGGAAAATGTGCCATTGGCTCTACAGTTCTGTGGTTTGTGTTATCAGAGTTGAATTGCAAAGGCCCAACGAGTCCCAGGAGTATTGTACCCCACCCCAACTATCTGTCAATGAGCCTGATCTAATGGATGAACTACATATAAATACACAATTACTATTGGATGTTCAGTCAAGGAAAGAACATTGTTTTATACTCATATATAATGTAGCATGTCCTTATGAATGACTCAATCAAAATAGATATTCACCTGAATACAACTGATGGGATATTACATGTCAGTTTGAAACATCCTGTGTGCAGACAATTTGACATTACTGTGCCACAAGACAAGTGTTTAGTTGAAAGATTCAGTTGCTGAAATGTTTTTTAGTAGCATTTATGATACTTTATAGAGTTGTTAAATAATGATTACACTCATATTTCTGCTAAATTCTGCCATAAAAGAAAAATAAGACAGTATAAAGTGAAACGGAAGAACCAACAAAGTAATTAAGCGCGTAGCAGTCAAATTCATTAGCATCCATTATTCATGGATTAAATATGTTGTAAAAAACGTGGATGACACGCAACACTATTATCTGACGCCAAAAGCAGGCCACAAAGCTTGTGCAAGAAAACCATAAAGCTGGGTGGAAGCATCATGAAGTGAACTGTGACTTTTGAGGCTTAATAGGAGAAATGAACTATGAGTGTTTTTCAAAGTCGAGGATGCATGCTTGCAAGGCTGCTTTTTCAAGCATTCCACGTCATTGTCTGTCGCAAAGTACTGTTCCAATGTCAAGGATCCTTCTAAATTCAAGGAAGCATTCTCGACTTTGAGAAACACTCTATGAGTATGAAGTATGAGGGCAAAAAAGAGAACATGACTGAGAGGGTGGGGAACAACAACAACAACAACAACAAACAACAGTTTCAAACAATCACTATAATTTTCAGAGCAGTGATATACTGGAGTTGCGTCTATGGGGTTTCACGACCAATATATCAGACAAAGTAGACATCAAAACAACAGCTGTTTTCTACAGCCATACTGTCAAGCTTTGACAGGGGTATCTTTGTCAGTGTGTTTGTAACATGCTTTATTGATGGTCTGTGTTTGGGGATAAGCAATGTAGGGAAGCCAATAAGGATTACGCTATGGGTTCATGAGAGATAGAGAAGCCAACACTGGATATTTACAGGTGACTTAATTACTATCACTAAATAAAACACAGGCAGGTCACAATGGGGATAATTCCACACAGGCAATTAAGCTGGGGATGAAGGCCTTATTAACAAAAGCAAAGTACACGAGGTGGGGAAAGAAGGAGAGTGTCCAGGGAAATGGCTTGTCGGAACATTATCCATCACAGGACTAAGTGCTGGAATGGTGCTCAGGTTCTAAATTCTAATAGCATTAATCCCGGCTACCCAGAGCTCCTAACACCCTATTTTAATAACTACTGCCATAATTCATAGATCTGGAGACCTTCCAGCAGCCGGGCTAGTTAATTATCTTCCCCACATGAATATCCACTGCTTTTAACAACAGTGGAGCGGAGGTGGATGGAGGGAGAGAGGGGAAGAAATGACTGAAAGATAGAGGCAGCAGGACACATTAAAGGAGCTATGTGTAACCTTGAGTTGAAAACATCCAAAATGCCATAGAAACAACCGTGTTAACAAAAATGTCAAAATTGCCTGTGCTCTGTGGTCACAGGTTTCACATTGGATATCTCCTTTAAGAGGATATCTACTCTTAAGGCCCATTCATACCAAGAATGATTACTACTAACAACAAATAAAGATCATTCATATGATCTAGGAAACTGACAAAGGAGAGAGAGAGACAGAGAGAAAGAGAGAGAGAGAGAGAGAGAGAGAGAGAGAGAGAGAGAGAGAGAGAGAAGCGTGACCCTTTTCCCTACTCGGGCATGTGGGCGGCCTCCTCTCTTGATCAGGGTGCTAAGTCGACTGTCACCAAGAACCTTGAGCATCTGCAAACATTACAGGATCTCATTTATTTGACAGCAACCTTGAGCAGACCCCATCTGAGAAAAGAAATAAATAAATAAATAAATACATAGATGAGAAGCCAGAGACAGTAAGATGGCTGCTGCTCACAGTGATGCGGTAGCAGCCACATCTGGCCCCGATATGAATTGATTTCATGCTCTGACTGAAGGTCACTGGCCAACTAATGGGCCACAATTACCTCATTTGGCGTCTGTGGTGATCTTGATGAATTGACAGCTGAGTGTGTGTGAGACTCACAGATAGATAGGCACGTGATGTCTGTGTGGGGGAACAATGGCTTCAAAATACCTTCAAGAGCTCAGATGAGTGGGAGCAGTACAAATTGCATCTTTGTTTTATGTATATGTATATGCAGTTTGCATTCAATTGTATGCAGACTGAAATTAGTGAAGAAATTATTCTTGGTTTCAAATATTAACAAACAAAAAATGATAATAATTTGACTAAATTAATTTAAGATTGAAGAATTGCTATTTCCAGGTAAGTATTGCCACTGGGTAATGTTTTACTGCCTGCATCTCTGGTCAAAGCTTGGTAAGTTGTTCACATGGCCACCCAGTAGCGCCTTAAAAGACGCCCTGTGACCCAACTCTTTATCCTTCAAATAAATAAATAAATAAATAAATAAATAAATAAATAAATAAATAAAAGCTGACACTGGAAAAAGGCTTAGGCCTCTGACAACACCATCTCTGGAGAGAGCGATACAAAGCAGACAGGAGGAAGGAGCAAATGTTTTCATTTTACTCCAGTAACACACACACACACACACACACACACACACACACACACACACACACACACACACACACAAGTTGCTTTATCCTCTGCTTATTGTTTCTCCTCATCTAGATGTGCTTTTGAAGGTTCAAAGGCGCCCCAAAGTCAGGGTGGATCTAAGATGGTGGTCATGACATCATTTAATGACTACTGTATTAAAGGTTAAATCCTCATTAGACCATGAATATCACTGGTAATAGCATCCATTTGGGGCTTGATAAAGCAGGTCTTGAAGAGCTTTTCTAGGCCATGAAATTGACAAAAAAAGTGGTAAAATACAAAAAATAAAATGCTTGTATAGCATACATTATTTAAAGCTTTCCCTTGAATAACAACAGTAGGATCTATTTTGAAATGTATCTAACTAGTCTGTTTGAGAAATGTCTTAAAAGTCAATAGTACTGCATAGCAAGTTCACAACGGATCTGCTATAGCAGATTCATCTTGGTGTGGTTTTAATACCTTACCATCTTTTTCCAATTTGATGCCTTTGATATGACATGAATCCAAAACAGAATTCACTGAATATTAAAAATCACACCCTTAAATATTAACAAACCATGCTACTGAAGTTATGCTTAAAAAAAAAGCGATATTGAAACCCAAAAGTATTCGCTTGAATTGATTTCCATTGAAATACATGAGTGGGTTAGAGTTTCTGAAGCAGCTGCCTGATGCTACATCCGTGCTGCCTGCAGCAGCATGTGTGATATATCAAGCCCTTACCTTTTGCTAGCATGCAAAGAGGTAATGGGATGGAATCAAACTGTATCCATATTTAGACTACATTATCTCCAGAGGAATCTCATTCTCCAGGCCTTTTATTACGGTCCACGCACCAAACACCTCCGCTAATACAAAACCAAATTAGCATGTCTAACCATGACTGACATGCAGCATGCATGAAACCCCATACATATTCATCAAGCCGCAGCGGGGCGGGAGATGAAAGTGGTGTTTTCCAGGAGGAGCCACTCCAGGCCCCATCCACAGGCACATGTGAACCACTGCTGGCTCTCTTGGAATCCATGTATCCAGAATAGAAAGGCTTGCTTGCTTTACTGTCTGTGACTATGATCAAATCAAAACTATGGAGTTTCTGCTGTAAAACTGTTGGACTAGTTCAAAGAGCTACTGTAAAAGACACACACACGCTTTCAAAGCTTAATCAGAGCCTTATTGGCACTGATAGAACATTGGTGTCTGATGGCAACACTAGAGTGTTATGCTGGAAATGTTTTCTTTTGTTTATGCAGCAGCCTACATTTGTAGTGATTTCTTAGCCTGGGAGTTCCCATGCTCCTTTGCGCGCTTATTTCATTTCACTCTGCAAAGCAGCATGGTGACCATGGCCGTTTTTCTCGCTTACTTTCGGTATCCAATCACAGAACAAAAAGGGACTAGTACGGCCCTCGATTGCATTTTACATCACGTGGTGGCTCTGGTATTGGCTCTGAGCTATGTACAGACGCTATGATAGACATTCGTAGTGCCCAATAAACGGCTCTGGACAATCGTTAACGATGCTTCCGCTACGAGAGATGCAATAGGTAGGTCTCCAGACTAAATATCACTCGTGATTTTTAGTTTGGCATTCGCCAGGCTAGTGATTTCCTAGCCTCCACCCAGAATTGCACCGGGCACAGGAGCGCTGCTAGAATTTTTGGGCCCTATGAGAGAAAATAGTGTTTGGCCCCCCAAACGTTGATTTTAATATTAAAAATTTCCCTGGGCCCCAGTGTCATTGCCAGACCCTTAGAATCATCCTAACTTACCCTCCCTTGCGGCGCCCCTGACCGTGCATATCCAGTGTTGCTGGTGGGAGTAACATTGTGTGAACCATAAGGATTTATGTTCCCTTGCGTAGGGATTGGCAACAATTGCTCAGGATGGATTATATCCTGGCTAGACTAGGCTGAGGGGCTGGTTAAGACCTGGCTAGACTGTGGCTAAAATGATGCCTTAAACATGAGTGCATTGTGTTGCTGTAAGAGAGTATAGAGCAGGTATTACTAAAGGTGCGAGAGAGTATCATAGAGCATGCATTACAAAGGATTGTAGAGAGTATCATAGAGCATGCAGTGGCCTACAAAGGATGCTAGAGAGTATCATAGAGCATGCATTACAAATGATGCTAGAGAGTATCATAGGGCATGTATTACAAAGGATGCTAGAGAGAGCATGTATACAAAGGATGCTAGAGAGTATCATAGAGCATGTATTACTAAGATACTAGAGAATATCATAGAGCATGTACTGGCCTACAGAGGATGCTACTGGTTCATGATCATCTGACACACAAGACACTAGGAAATGAGATGAGCCCCAGCTCACACTATGAGTGAACCTTGAGGGCTTGTGCTGTCACAGCACCCCAGTCTTCCAGAAAGAGGATTGTGGGGTGTTTGACTCCCCCATCTAGGTCACTTTCTATAGCGGTGTAATCCAACGGTGGGGAAGGGTGCTAGAGGAAAATAATCACTAACGTTCCACTTGACTTGGGATAATGATACAGCTTGGCCTTTTTACACTGTGTATTCTTAAAGCTCTGAATGCCGTCTCACTTGGCAGAACAATGTTGTCATATAAAGCTGCTACACAGCTAACCTTTTGCTAAAGGTCGGCTAGCGTTGGGTCCTATATGACTCAGTGGAGCCAAGGTTTAACCCTACAGATTTTTGTACCCTTTCATGGTCTTTGGGGCAAAATAACCCAAGGGAATTTGTTGACACATAAAAACAATAGACATGACATGATCTCAGATGACATTTAACTTTTTTTTTGGGGGGGGGGGGACTTTTTTTTTAGAGACTTATTAGTATTTTCTATTAAAAGAAAATACTAATAAGTCTCTAATAAGCATTTGGATGGCTGAAATCTTTGAAGGAAGATGGAAATGAAAAGGTGCCTTCAGCATCTTCTTTAGCTCCGATAGACTGACTGTGGGGCTCCTAAATCAACCATACTTTACCTTGCTTGGAATGAGGGTCCTCTGGCTACTGGGCTGGCTTGCTGTTTGGTCTTTCTACTGTCTATGGGGTACTGTTCTGCGTTTCAAGGTGTATTTGGGTCAATTTGACCTGAACCCTCTCCAAAGGACCTTAGTAGGGATGGCTCCTTAATACTTTCTTTTCTTTCTTTTTTCAGTTAACATGCTTTTCTCTGAAATTTAGCTCAGGTCATAAAAATATCAGGTTAAAAAAACATGTATTCTTGTATATATTCACCCTATCTAAAAATTATTGGTAACACTTTGCGGTAAGGGTACATGAATTATCATGAATTCATGCATGATTTCATTCATGATTCATTCGTGATTCATGCATTACTTCATCTCTGAATATTTAATGACTCATCAGGTATTTTCCATTTCTAAATTTTACCAATTTAACCATGTCAACACTTTAGTTGAGGGGGCACAAATATGATGAATTCATCATGATCATGGTAATAATCATGACTCATGCTAATTAATCATGTACCCAGAGTAACTAATACTTAAGATCATGTGCTATTTCAGCAGGAGGTCATTAATGACAAACAATGAATTCATGTTAATTCCTGATAACTCATTAGACTTTCAGAGATGAAGTAATGCATGAATCATGAATTAGTATGAATGATTTCATGCATGAATTCATGATAATTCATGTACCCTTACCGCAAAGTGTTACCAAATTTTTAACTGGTTAATTTGATTTGAATAAACAACAAGGGTTAAGAGACTTGACAACCACACAAGGTCATAATGTTGCTACCGTACTCTGTATCTCACTGCTGATCATTTCTTTGTTTCACATCTCTTGAATTTCATTCTCACAACACATTTCTCCCTCTCACCAGTGTGTCTTCTCCCTTCTAATGTGCTATTTTCTACTTGAATGAGTGCATCATTAGACTTGTGCATTCATACTTTTTTGGACAGAAAGACAGAAAGCAAACTTCTCCTTTCTTCGCTTGAGTTAAAACAAATAGGGAGTATTTCAAAATATGTTCAACTCTTGGCTCAGTTTTGCAGGCACTTTCCATGCCCCTCTTTCCAGTTCCTTCACACAAAAGCATGGCCACCTACAGTAGGCAAAAAAAAAAAAAAAAAACTCTGTGTATGAGCCAACAGGCCGTGGAAATTAAAGGCCTGTCCTCCCACTACCCAGGTCGCAGCAAGGTTAGAGGGAGGCTGGCTGACAGGGTTAGAGTTTTGTTTAGGCCATAATTTAATTAGTCTGAGGAGTGTAATTAGAACATGTTTGAAGGGGAGTGTTGCTCTGCATGGTGTGTATTTGCAATTATATTGGGAAGCGGTTTATGGAAAGGTCACATGGGCAAAGAAAGACGGATTAGGGGATGGACAGGGCAGTGAATAGTGTGCAAAACACAATGGTCAGAATGGTTCCTAAGAAGCCATGAAATGAGAGTGTTCCGTATTCTAAGCTGATTAGATTTAAACGGCCGTAGCCTGGCCATGCACACAGAATTGTTTCATCAAAGTGAAATAAACTCAGTGGAGTCTTCAGAAGATTTTCTTTTGTATCTGGCAGCTCTCATCCAAGCAGCCAAGGTTCTTTTGACTCCATCCACCTCACCTCTGACAAAAACATCCCATTGTAACATCTTCTCCATCCCCTTTGACTGCAGCCATTGTAGGAGCTTGATTTGAAATGACAGCTTGTCCACCTTTTCATCACCAAATCCACTCCTCATACTTCATCGAGAAAATCAACCAAGCTAAAGCGCAGGTGCCATCCAGGCACACAGTAACACACACACACACACACACACACACACACACACACACACACACACACACACACACACACACACACACTAAATTGACTGATGTGATAAAAATAAATTACAAGGTGTGCTGGAGTGTAGCATGTAATTGGTGAGGCAAGATTAGGTTCCTCACACGGCTAACACTCCATTGTGGTCCAGTGCAATACTTTCTGTCAGCTAAACAAAGCTGCCAATCAAACAAGCAAGCCTAGTTTAAGCTGTCAATAGGACAGGTCTGATTGGTCATCTCACTGCAAATGGAAAAGCTAACAAAAACTGTGCAAGACAGATGGAGAGAGAGAGAGAGAGAGAGAGAGAGAGAGAGAGAGAGAGAGAGAGAGAGAGAGAGAGGCCAAAGAAAGGAAATTTTGATGGCCATATATTGGCTGAAGAAATGCCTTCTCTCATCCCTGAAATGCCTTCAAATGCGGGAGTGGGAGGGAAGGTGGAAACATCAGGTCTGTGTCCTATTTAAGAAGTATGAGAAGTGGTGATGAGAGGTGAGGGGTGGAGGAGAGGGAAGGAGAGACAGAATTGGGGTTCGGACAAAAAATAACTCACTTCTTTTACCAGCCGAAATGAATAGCACTTTTGGAAGTAGGTTATAACATGATGGGATTAGACATAGGCTTGCCAAACCCATAATACTCAAGATTCAAGAATTCAAGGGAAACATAAACTGTAATGTGTAGTAACTATAAGCATAAATAATATTATTAGAAAACATCATGGGAACTTTACAGCAAATTCATTACATTAAATAAAGGTGTAATACATTAATTTAACAAAAAATAGCAACCAGGCAGATACTGCTGTTATGCCTCATATGTGGGAGGGCTATTATATTGTATTGAAATCTATTTTATTTGTGAATGTGGGATAAAAACAAGATGTAGCAGTTGCTCTTTATTCCGTGGACATATTAGCTTGTCTCTGCTAATTGTCTTCACACCATGCAGGTAGCAGAAAGGAAGTGATGTTTAAGTTGTGATTGCAACTCTGACGTCGACCAGATACCATTCCTTGTGTCAGACTTTTGTCAGTACCAGCCAAGTCTCCACTTCAGTGATATTCTAAATGTGTGACAAAGACCTAGACTGATAACAACCTATAACATCACTGAGAAAAATTGCAATGTGAGCATAGAGAATGAAAGGGCTCTCTTATGCCCCTGTAGGCGAGCAGAGGTATCAGCACTCCGCTGGGTTCTTCCCTCTGTTAAGTTCTTTAATGATCATGTCAGCGTTTTTGTTCAAAGCCGTCCTTTCCATCCGATAAGCTCCCCTCAACGCTTCCCCTTTGAATTCCTCTGAGCCGGGAAGAGGGATCTTCCAATCATCTATAGAAGAATGAGAATAGAACAGAATGAATTCCAAGACTCGGTATTCAAAGAATCTCATTGTTATTGAAAAGGGCTGACAAAAAAAAGTGAAAAATGTGTGACTAGGGAAGGTGCTATGGTTTAGATCTAAAGAACAAGCACACATAAGATTAAAAAGGCCCTTAGGCCTCTTGTGTTATAACTGCGCTCTGTAACCCATTGAACTGAACCCATTGCCTTTTCCATTCAGGTAAGATTTCCTTGCCCTTAAAATCTCAAATTATGTAGAACTAGTGATCACAGGCTTCAAAATGACAATCTGACATCTAGACAATCTGACATCTTGACTCAGTTGTGAGTCTTGCGCCTATGCATCCTCTGTGAGTTCTTATCTAATGCTAGTTAACTCTATAATGCTCTATAATGTCAGGATATGACTGATTGTCTTCAACTGCTGAATAGTTTGTATGTAAAGTCACCATACAAAGAAAGGTGTCCTTTTGTATTGTATTTGTATCTATTGTAAAACACCATAGGTATAACAGAGAATCTAAATGTTCCAACTTTTACTCAAGACAATTTTATAAACATTTTGTTGGACATGTGAATTGTATGATATAGCAGAGCAGTCACTGCTTATTAGGGGAGAGCATGAGCTCAGCTGCTATTTCATTGTTTGGACAAATTAAAAGCAGAGGTCGTAGAGGTCAGACGGAGCATGAAGGCCTGACAGTTTAGAAGTAAATCCTCATTTCAAAGGAGACAGATCAATGGGTTGTAAACCACAACGGCTAATTACCTCCAGTCACTTAGCGTAGCGTGGCCTCAGCGTGTATCTGCTTTTATTGCTAATGAATATTTTTAATCACCTTCCCATGATTTTTTTAATTAACAGCATCGACTTCCTTTGACTCCTCATGACTCCTCTTGTTTTCCATTCTGTCTTTGTTTATGAATCTTATTGACCCCCCGTTCCCCCACCTAAATCTCAAAGCTATATTTTTCTCGCTACCATTCCTGTCTTTTTTGAGTGTGTTTCATTCATTTTGTGTCTTCCATTCTTGTGTCTGCTGCTGCTGCTGTCGTCTCCTCTGCTGCCGTCTCCCAGAGAGAAGGTGACCTTGAGAAGCTGACAGTCATTCTCCTCTCCCATCCCATCCCATCCCATCCCATCCCATGGCTCTCTGTGGCCTTGTGGAGCTTTAACTGCATGACAGGGCATCAATCACTGGTCTGAGGAGGCACAGTCAGCCCACACACACACACACACACACACACACACACACACACACACACACACACACACACACACACATACATGAATAAAGATGGACAGGGAATGCACATACAGTATGGAGCAAGAGAGAGAGAGAGAGAGAGAGAGAGAAAGTGTGTGAGAGAGGTCACAATGAAAAATTTGGTGGGTATGGAAGGGTTTTTTTTTTTTTTAATCTTTTTGATCTATTGATCTTTTTTTCAGTAACAGTTTATGTCAGATGTCATGTGAGAAATAAACCTCGGAATGTTGGCCATTCATAATCACCACGACAAATCATACTAAATCACTACAGAGTATTCTTTTGCCAGAGTCCTAGAGAATCACTGAGCATAGCCAGTGACTTGCATCAAGGCCAGCAGCAGTATACCCCCTCATGTGAGATATTAAATCATGGCTGTCACTGTGACGTGGACCTGGGCCTTAATGGGTCCTGTCCCGCATGCTTGTTCAGCCTGACATTGTCATAAGCCTCAGCGTTACCCCCCCTTGGCTAATAGGGCCTTTGGCCAGCCTTTTCTATGACCTGCTATCAAGACTGGCAGCATACCATTCCAGTTGACCTTATAGTGACCGTGACCTCACACCACCGAGGACACACACACACAAACACACACACACACACACACACACACACACCCTCCCTCTCTCTCTCTCTCTCTCTCTCTCTCTCTCTCTCTCTCTCTCTCACACACACACACACACACACCCACACTCTCTCTCTCTCTCTCTTACTCACACACACACACACACACTCTCTCTCACACTCACACACACACACACACACACACACACACACAGTGTCTTGCTGAGGGCTTGTCTCGGTGGTGTAATTTACAGCGGGGGTGTCCTGACCTGTGTCAGGGCGATAGGTGCCCGTCAGCTCTGACTAATCGGCTACATGGGCCTTTGCTGGCCTGTTTTACAATGACATCCACCATAGCATGACACCCACCAAGGATTTGCAAACACCACAGCCCTGTGCATTCCTCTACGCTGAGGACAAAACCTACAATAAATACATAGAAATACTCTAAGATCTATCATGTAACTGTGTGTGTGTGTGTGTGTGTGTGTGTGTGTGTGTGTGTGTGTGTGTGTGTGTGTGTGTGTGTGTGTGTGTGTGTGTGTGTTAGTGACTCTTCAATGACTACATGAGACTATTACAATAAATCTACCAACTTATATACTTGCTGACTTACTTATTTACAAACTTTTTTACATACAGTATCTACTTTCATATCATATTGTTATGTTGAATCTATGTACATATTAGTTTTGCAGAGTAAGATAAAATTATTTACTCTGAGTGTGCCTTGGAGTATACTTTGTGTTTGTCACTGTGTGCTCGGCCAATATAACAGTTTCCCATGTTTAAATGCAGTGCTGCTTGAATGGAAAGAAAACTTTTGCCCATAGTATTACACAAGACGCAGAGTCCTATCAGATGCTACAGTATTTTTTTCTGCTTTTTACAAACGTTTGTGCACCTTTGGGGTTTAACTGTTCCACTAGTTTGCCCTTCTGAATGCTTGCTACGTAGATAAAGAGAGCTTATTTGACTTGGAAGCTGGCCTGAGTGAGTTCTGGAATGCCTGAAGCAGAGATGGCTAGAGAACTGCTTTCCATCCCCATGGATACAGAGAACTGTGAGAGTAGAGTCACTGGTGGAAGTTTGATGAGGGATAATTCACTACGCCAGGGAACATGATGTACTGTAAGGACAGGCAGGCAGGGTTAAATCTCCAAGAAGCCGGGAGATGGGTGAGTTGATGCCTGTCAATCATTCCTAGAGAAGCAAAGCATTCTGAAGCGAGATAAAAATACATTGTTGCCTCTGTGTTTCTCTTTTCTAGTTTTTGAAGCAACATCTGGTCACAGATGATATTTTAGAGAAACACATCGTAGATGCAGAGGTAGGGCTTGGGAATTCATTTACTTTACATACAATCATATATGCCATCTTGAAAAGGATTCCCACAAAGTCTTTACTTTTTAATACAGTGCATGCTGTTACAGTATACACACAAGGCATAAGATATTCCAAATTATATTCAGTATTTCTGCATGGAGAAACTTGCTCTCATTATTAAGTTAGAACTGTGAAGACTGATATGGTCGTGGACTCAAGGTCGACTCTCATTTAAGCAGCCTATTAAAATCTTTTACTGGAAGTTTGTTGATTGTAAACCATTTGTGCGCAGATTTATTTTATTGCAATAAAACATGTAGTTATGTTTCACTTGTAAGTTACAACTGTGTGTGTGTGTGTGTGTGTGTGTGTGTGTGTGTGTGTGTGTGTGTGTGTGTGTGTGTGTGTGTGTGTGTGTGTGTGTGTGTGTGTGTGTGTGTGTGTGTGTATGTGTGTGTTTAGATTGGGTTGGAGTCAAGGACACAACTTCACACAACTTTGATCCTCGTTGATCTCAGAATACATTAGGGGTGTTAACGATCTTCTAGCCACACAAAGGCAAATTCTTATGGACATAACCATAAATCCCCTCTATGGTGCTGTTAATGGGATGGCCCCACCAATGCTCCCAGCTGAAGGCCTTTACAGTACATACCGATGCCGCTTGATGCAACTCAGTTCATATCAGTTGTTAATTACCGCAATCGTTTTGTCATTTTTATTGCCACTTATACATTTTTACCGGTAGCACTGAAAGAACTGCTAATGGCAATGAGCTATTTATATATGCATGTTAAATATATTTTCCTGTGTAAACACGCAAACTTTTAATCTATTGAGCTTCACCTACAGGTGTTTCAGTGATGATGTACTGTGTGTATTATGCGTATCTGTTAGATTTAGGCGGGACTAGATATCCTCATGGAAATAACTGGATGTCTGCACTATACCGTATGTGTGGTCGGCCCACATGCATCAATATGTTCCAAGTGTGTGTGTGTGTGTGTGTGTGTGTGTGTGTGTGTCTGCTGAGGCCCTAATAACCGGTTTAGATTTATATGCCGATGGCATTACACAGCTGAGCTGTGGGCAGATGACTGCACATCAGCAGGATCAAATTATCTTAATTGCTTTAGGACTTTGATAAATTCATGTGTGACTGAATCACATTAGTAACTTTGGCTGCCACATCATGGGTATTCCTCCTGGGTTCCAGTCTTGCCATCGCAGTTTACTTTTCCCAGTCTTCACTTCTCACTTTGTTTACAAGGGCAGGAAGGTGACTCCACAAACATGTTTAAGATATTAAGCTGTCTCAAGTTCATTGCCTACCATTTTGGACTGTTATTATATTTGTATTATTATTTTGAAAAGTAACACTGATACATCTGATTTCTTTCAATTCATAAGAGCTGATTAATGTATCTTTAATATCTTTTTAACCCAATGCTATACTTTGTCCTTTGGATCTGGCTGAATTGTAGGTCACTGTCCTGTAAAATATCTCATAATATCCCTAATCCATCCAATTCCAAAAGCAAGTCCATCATAGCATGCTGGGCATACAATTCTGTAAAGGAAGCCTTCATTAACTGTGGAGTTCATGGTTAAGGATAAGGTCATTGTGGTCATGTTCAAGTCCATTGTTGTGCGATTGACCGTATTGATCTATTTAGACAATTGTAAATTCACTTGTCACAAACAGGAAATGACATGTTTACTCAAGGTCACAGGATCTGAATGGGGCCATACAGGTTCAGGCATACAATGGCAGCAGGATTAATTGTAACGTTGAATAATGATTATTATTAGTTTGTTAAGTATTTAATGAGACTGTTGTAAATGATTATAAATATTTGCTGATGATGCAAAATCTATATTGTAATATTTTTTCCCTTGGATGACTAGACTACTAACAATGATTCATCAATATCATCACTCAGATAAAGTTTGGGAAAGAATGGTAGAGTGTGAATTCTAATATTGCCACATTTTGTGCTCTGGATGCAGCACAGTTTGCAAATAAATAATCAAACTTGCAAAGAATAGCAGGACAAATGACACCAAACTGCTTCCACCAAACTCCAAACGGACGCTCTCTGCTCAGGAGAGACTGTGGTCCCCATTATTTGCTAAGTGCATTTCCAATCGTCTTGATGTCGGAATTGAGGACGGTGTGAAGATCTGTTTCCCTTCCCTAAACACTATAAATAAATAGCAGACTCCACCAGCCCCATATTCTGAGATTAATGACACTCAGTTACTTTCCATTGGCATCATCCTTTCCCTGAGCTGAGGCCCACCAGAGACACAAAGCCATTCATTATGGAGCGATGCCTTTTGTGTTGACTCAGTGGTCTAACAACAACAAATGAGTGAGCAAGCGAGCACAGGCATCTTCATTACCGTCTTGGCACAGAGCAGAATCAAACCTCACCTCCCAAGTCTCCGTTTCCCCCCACCCCCTATCCCCCAAAACCCCCACCCCACCCGTTCACACTCCTGTGCTAGGTCGCCAAAATTGGTCTCCATATAAATAATTGAGGTCCATGTTGTTTTAAAAGAGACTAATAGCCCTCTGGTTCACAGGGAATATTTGCACCCAGGTGGATAGAGAATTAGCTTCGGTTTAAAATATACATTTCCTCTAGGCTCCCAGGGGCCTCTGTGCGTGTGTGTGTGTGTGGTTATAGGCCTCTCAACTTCACCAGCAAAGGAGCTATTTTTATTCATGAGCACTATCAAGGGTTGTTCATTAGCATGTGTTTGTCTAACCTGGGTGTCTGCCCGATGTCTGTGTGTAATCTCTACAATATGTGTCTTTATGGCCAGAGTGACTTGCAGAATTTCAATGGATTCCCATTGACCATAGAGACAGGCATGGATGTCTTCATAATGAGATGTTTGGGATAACGTTGGCTTGCTCCAAATTCAAGTGGTTTCCGACAGACTAGGTACTTTATATCAGGTTGGAGAATATAAAGAAGTAAAATTCTTTCTGGTACTTACATGGGACCTTATTGACTAAATGCTATGTTATCTTAACCTGACTCCGCCAAGTCCATCTGGGAACGATACGTTGAAGTTTTGGTTTGTTAGTTTCGTTTTTGTTAGTTTAGTTTTGGCTGATTGGATAAGGCATCTGTCTATCACGACCTATCTTGGTGATAGACGGGCTAAATCAACTAATCAGACCAACAAAGCATATAACGTACTAACATACGTACATGTTCTTTAGACCCGCCTCTCGTTGCGCCGCACCTCAACCCGCCTAAAAGCCAACGCTGATTGGTTCGTTTGGCAACCTGCTCCAAATTCTCGTCAATGGAGAATAGCCAGACTGAGCTGCGAGCTGAAGACCTGAAGCTCGCGAGATCAGTTTGGTCTCACGAGGCTAATGTTATCTTGCACTGAGGCTAAAGAAGAACCCTAACACCTCTAAGACCTAACATTATGCCATTTACCAATCCTCCACCCTTCCATTTTTTTTTCCATTTGTCCACAGGATAAGATAGGAAGCAGATGCAGTTTCACTACATGTTGTTTTTCACCCAGTATTTTATTTATATGTGACAATAAACATTCTTGAATAAACAGCCTGCACCACTGAGCACCTGTGTGGTAATGGCAGTGATAACCAGAGCAATGAGCAATGACTCACACAGAACTTATTCTGCTGCTTCTCCCTCCTCTGACACCTGTCTATATCTTTTTGTCTTTTCTCTCAATTATCACACATACTCATGCCTATTCGAATTGTTTACAGTACAGGTTTGGTGTTTCTAGAGAGGGCAGTTCCAACATTCAATTTCAAACAGTTTGGGGGAGAGAACAGTGGTTAGAAACATTGTTCGTAGATGTTTTGCTGTTGGCAATGTGTTTTGAATGATATAAATAGGGTTTTAGACAAAGACATCAGTTTTAATGAAAGATTCAGTCATTTCAAATCTGCATTTAGCCCATCACTGTGAAGTTAACACACACACTTAGAACGGTGAGTAATGAGAGTGCACATAACACACACACATGCTCATACACAAGAAGCGCACACACAATCACACACACACAACACACACACACACACACACACACACACACACACACACACACACAGTGATCAGATGAGTAGTGATCAGATTCCGAAATCTTATTTCATCCAGTACAATTATTGAGATGTCATATTGAGAAATGAGCCTGCCTTAATAAAACTAATTAGCTGGAGCTAATTGAAACCAATTAGCAACCAAGCAAAATGAGAGCGATACAGAACGATATATATAGAGAAAGTGTTTCCATTGGCAACTTTGTCACTGTATCTCTCTCTCTACTGTGACAATGGCATACAGTTCTGTGGAGAGAATGCTTCAGACCTCTCTCCCTGTTTTTTTTTTTCCCCTATCACAGTATTTCAGTGTGCCAGCTTGACAAGATATCAGCAGTCCAGCAGTCCAAATGATTACCTAGTAGTGTTTCTGTTTCACACACACACACACACACCAATGAATTATTCAGTAGATGAGCGGTAGAGGGCTGTCTCGCAGAGTTGGACTGGATGGAACTTGGCTACCATTTCACAAGGAAATCAAACCTGATGAATTTTCATCACACAGTCAGCCAATCAGAGAGCCACTTCAGAGTTGAAAAGTTCTCTTGACTGTATTATGTAAAGCATTACAACAAGAGTTTCAATTGGAAAGTTAGTTTGCATAACACAAAATGGCCTCTTACATAAGATTTCAGCAAACTTGCTTTTCAGTCCAGGTTTTCCCACCTTGCTGGAATAAGTAAAAACGCGGTAAAAACTTGTCACAATAGTTGTAGTATAGCTCCTACAAGGACAGACATATTTACTGTACACAGATATGTAATTATTTCTTTAGACCTTGTTTGGAGGTCAACCCTATTCAAGGACATTATTAAACTAAAAGAAGCTAAGCTATATGTAGATATTTCTCCAAGGTTAACTTAACATTGAGTGAATGGGTTATGACATACCTGTTCGTACAGTACAAGTCACCATGCCTTAACCTTCTAAATAATTGAGTCTTGCATAAGCATTCATAGATGTGTAACTTTCCTGTCAATCACAGACACACACACACGCACACACACACACACACACACACACACACAAAACATCATCATCACTCACAGGCATTAGAGATTGTGTGCGAGATTGTGTGTCGATATGGGCTTCTCCCTCGTTTCCAACATGCTAGCCATCTTTGTTGTCTTCTTTCCAATCTTCATTACTGTTATTCGTGCAGATATTTGTACATACGCATGACTGTCCTGATCCCTGCATCTATTCAAAGACATTATTAAACTAAAAGAAGCTAAGCTAGCCTATATGTGGATATTTCTCCAAGGTAACTTAACATTGAGTGGATGGGTTATGACATACCTGTATACGTACAGTACAAGTCACCATACCTTAACCTTCTAAATAAATTGAGTCTTGCATAAGCATTCATAGATGTGTTACTTTCCTGTCAATCACACACACACACACACACACACACACACACACACACACACACACACACACACACAAAACATCATCACGGGCATTAGCCTTAGAGATTGTGTGCGAGATTGTGTGTCGCCATGGGTTTCTCCCTCGTTTCCAACATGCGTTTCCAATCTTCATTACTGTTATTCATGCAGATATTTGTACATATGCATGACTTTCCTAATTTCTGCATTTCTGGATGTCACTCTCTGATGGAAGATGCAGCGTTTCACATGATAGCATTAACATTACAATATGTGTTTAGAAATTGTTTTCTTTTGATCACGTGATTTGTAATTACCTTTGAGCTCATTGCAACAGCCTGCAGCCTGGTTTGTCTGCCTTGGCTGCGTGTGAATAGTGTCAGTGTCACATTCTGTCTCACACTGTCAAAATTGTGCTAGACTGAAATTACTGTATATCATTATGGCAAGGAATAGCCTCCTGCTTATATATATATATATATATATGTGTGTGTGTGTGTGTGTGTGTGTGTGTGTGTGTGTGTGTGTGTATTGATCATGTGTATGTGTAGAGACTCAACACCTGCCAGAGTCAAATTCCTTGTGTATGTAAATATACTTGGCCAATAAAATGGCTTCTGATTCGGATGAAAATCAGCTTATCATTAAAGGATCATGGAGAGACCCCGTAGATATATCATTGACACACACACACACACACACACACACACACACACACACACACACACACACACACACACAGACACACATACATACAATTGCTGACCTTTGTTTAATTAAAATCATATGTAAATGCACTATATTTTTTTCTTTCTTTATCTTTAACTCCATAGTTCATAGTGATATTTGAATACTTTCAACCATTGAGAGTGATTATCTCCTGGTGTGTATAACCCTTTATTTTTGCCACTACGCATAAGGAGCTATTTCATTATTGTCACATTCCACCGCTAGCTTCAGAAGAAGAATCCAGCATTTCAGGGCTAGATAATGTAATTAAAAACAAAGGACAGATTCTAACATGCAAAAGATGTGCAAGAGAAGAAATTGCGGTCTTCGAAGAAAGAGCAAACGTGACAGAAGACAGAGAGAGAGAGAGAGAGAGAGAGAGAGAGAGAGAGAGAGAGAGAGACAATCCACGTTCTATTTGTCATTCAGTTATGCACTTGAGAAAAGCGGAGGCACTAGAGGAGTCAAGAGAGAGAACAAGGGAAAGCAAAAGACAGGAAAGGTGGGCAGGAGAGAGAAGAGAAGAGAAGAGAAGAAGAGAAGAGAAGACCAGGCAGGGCACATCTATCTGCTTCAGTTTGTCAGTCAAGTGAGGCGTTTTCTATACAGCTGATAGGAGCACGGGATGAAAGATTCATGAGGCTGAAGGAGGCAGCAGGAGGCTGACAGTTCACATGGAAAATCCATCACTGCCATAAGCACCCATGGTTGCCTAACAAATAGAGTAAAGCTAATGTCAAAACAAAGAACTTGATTAACAAACCACGGTTAAAAGGGTATATCACTTCCCATGAGTCTAAAGTGAACAAGGATGAATCCATCTTGTTTATTTCTAATGCCTGTCAATGGTCTGCTTCATCACATTGCCATAACATAGTACATCAAACCTGCCTGACAGAAAGTGTATTCAGGAAATGCAATCTCGGCGTAGTGTTGACTATGTTCACTTGATCCATGGTGAAATGTTGTTACATCTTTTTAGTGTGGGTGGAATAGGTGGAATAACAGTAAAACCTACTGGACTTGACTTGTAGTAAGCCTACTGTAGCAGGACAAAGACATTGACATTGATGTGACAGATGACAGATGTAATGATCAAAAGAATCCAAGTCAGTCAAGTCAAGTAGGTTTCATTGTCATTTCAACCATATGGATGAACCATGGATCAAGTACTATCTACGCTATAAAAAGATGTTCATCAAAAGACAAGGCTAGATTTAGTACACACATGAAGGTGACATAATGTGCAGTGACTAAGGTAGAGAGCAGGGTCACGGTTTTATATTCTGACTGGACGATTTTTAATTAGAGACAATGTATACATACAGTATATTATCAATGATTAGAATTAGATCTGAATTAGCGTATGCTCTCTTTAATAGTACAATATTTCAAATTTATTGTACTAATCACAGCCAATAAAGCCTCACAAACAAAACCTGTGTGAATCAGTGAGGGAGAGATTTTAATGTGATTGAATTCAATGAGGTACAAACCTATTTGTCTTTGTGTTCCCATCCAGCAAAGAGACACACACATAGACTTGTTTAAGTCTGATTTTTATTTATTGTTGCCATGGTTTATTACAAAAGTCAAACATACAGTGCTTGTCAATATATGTGTTCTGCATAACATCATTCTTAATGTTCCAGAAATCAAAACATTTGTCACGTCTAACTTTACTGACTCTGCAAGAGTGTGAGGAACTCACTCATATTTGTGTACAACAGTGACACCTATGGGCCGTATATTCAGTTCAAATAATCATGGGTGTCTCCTCGCACTGAAGCAGGTTTCAATACACTGTGAATCTCAGGAGAATATTTAGCTACAGTAATAAGTTTCACCACATAAAACCCAATGACTCTTCAGCTCGCATGATTAACATTTTAGCAAAGGAAAACACAACTGATAGAGAATAGCATAAAGCTTTTGAGGAGAAGCAACAGTTTTGAGCAAACAAACAAAGAAAACAGTCATAAAACAGCATAAAATTATTACAAGTTTCTTGGGAGCTGAACATAATGTTTGTGCACTTGTTTACACCACAGTGATAATTGATATGTTCTCAAAGTATGTGTAGGAGGAACATGTTTGTGGTGAGTGAAAAAGCTATACAATTACCTCAATGTTCTTCTAACATGTATGTTGTTTTAGCAAGTAATTAGTCACTTTAGCTGTGTATAGCATTTTAGTTACAAATTAGTCGCTCTGGTAAGATATATTGTGCAGAAGATAGGGACCTGTATATTGGGAACAGAGTAAAGCAGATGTGACTCCAGCTTTCTTATCCGCCCAGAATTACTGAATTGTAAGACCAACATATGGGGACACCTGAAGCTTTCCTCCCATTTTATTAAGGCTACACACACACACACACACACACACACACACACACACACACACACACACACACACACCATCGGAGATGTAGAACAATGCCCTGCTCATTGCATTCTGTAATTAATGGCATGGCTGTCAGAGAAAACCACTTTAATGTGTGTATCCAATTAGATCAGTGCTAGAGAAGTGTGCAGTGTTTGCACACTGCATCTTTACTTTGCATAGATAATGTGTGTGTGTGTGTGTGTGTGTGTGTGTGTGTGTGTGTGTGTGTGTGTGTGTATGGAGGAGATGAGATTTAATCAGTTGTTCGCTATACAGATGTCTCAGTATACGCCTCAGTGCATCAGTGCCATTGAAGTGCATGTAGTATATAATTACAGTATATTTTGGGTTTTTAATTTGCATAATATTGTACCTAGCTACAGTACCTATTAATGAAAACAGATGATGTCCATTTTGCTCTCGTTCACACTGAGATAGAGTTGGGCAGAGAAAAAATATTGAAATGCTGTTTCATTATTATGAGGCAATGAGTAAGGGGTACTGTCAGGCTAGAACATCCATGTGTAAGTCACTGACAAAATGTGTTTGCATATCATTGCAATATCATACATGCAGACATACAGTATATACATACACATTTACATACATACATACACACATACATACATACATACATACATACATACATACATACATGCAGTACTTAAATACAGTACCAACATACAGAACTTACAGTACATCCATACATACATACATACATACATACATACATACATACATACATACATACTGTACATACAGTACTTCAATACAGTGCATACATGCATATACAGTACAGAACTTACATACAGTACATGTAAACATACATACCGGTTCATATACAGCACATATAGCCTACATATGTGCATGCATACATACATACATACATACATACATACATACATACATACATACATACATACATATACATACATACAGCACAACAAATATACACATGAGGAAAGATAGCCTGTATCCCTGCTCCTCTCAAACAGTGAGATTTGTGTGTAGCCTATGTTAGTGCAGTAGATTGATGAGTAAAGGTGGCCTTCATCAGTAATCTCTGCTTTAGTGGGTCTGGAACAACCAGGGAAGAATTGTGTGTATATTTATCCATTTAGTCGTCAACATAGCCTCCTTATTCACACTCTCCTTCCCTCCTTCTCCCTGTTTCCATGCTGTCTGTCACTCACAAGCCTATTAAATATTCTGAGTCACATCTAAATAATAGAATTGTAGCCAAAGAAGCTTTTAACACCTCGGGAGATCACTGTTAGTTGAATTCCCCATCAGTCTCTTCCTCCTTCTTCTTCTCTCTCTCTCTCTCTCTCTCTCTCTCTCTCTCTCTCTGGTTGTGTTTGTAAATAAATATGCTGTTCCCATGGAGACAAGCGGGTGGCCTGTGGCCCCTGATTGGCTTGAGGATGCCCCCGCTGAGACACTGGCAAGTCTTAAGTGATTGGCATTAAAAATAAAAACAGGCATTTCCCCTGTGACTCTAAAAGGCTAATGAAATTGGTAATGGAGGGACAGATGAAGAGGCAGAAACAGTTGTCGGCGAACAATGTGGCCAAAGCAGATGCACTTATGAATATATATTGGCTTCATGTTTTATGGCGTCGATTTAGGATGCTTTTATTTTCAGGTACAAGAATGGAAACTTTATCGAGCCCATAAGAGGACTTATGAGTGTAAATTAAAACCCAAAGGTTTCTCGTGCGCACCCAAAACTTTCTCGTGCGCACCAGAAAGTGAGAAAGTGAAAGTTTCACGTTCTGGTGCGCACAAGAAAGTTTCTGGTGCCCACGAGAAACCCTTGGGTTTTAATTTACACTCATAAGTCCTCTTATGGGCTCCGTACATGGTCCAGTTGAAGATATATGCTTTATGTGTAATTTGAAATTAATGTACTAAAAATGAATGAATTACAAATGTTTGAGTCCCACCTTAAATCTCTGGCCTAGAGCCTGGCCTGGAGCAACTAGTCTCATTCTGCCTAGCCTCTAGTCCCACAATGTTATTATTGTCTCTGTGTTAGCTAATTGCTAGCCTGACATAGCCCACCCATAATACGAATGTTCATCCGTATCCATGGTCTGGGAACAGTCTTCTGGGGCGTGTTTACATCGGTAGAGAGTCTACCGGCCAATAAGCGAAGCTGATTAGACGAGCTGTTCAATCGTTTCAAACCAGAAGTGAATGCCCTCCCACACGCAGTATAATCGCGTCAGGTTAAAGAACCTCCAGACCATGAATACGGATGAACAGCAGTATTATGGTCGGGCTATGTCAGGCTAGCTAATTGCTGCAAGCCACTGAAATTCCACCAATAATCATTATTGGTTTGTCCGTATTTAGCTACTTTCTTCTCACTTTCTAACAAGGCACACTATAGCCTTTTCGTTTTTATAAGTCTCAATTCAACAAAACTGTCCATGGTATTATACCAAAGAAGGAAAGAAGACAGAAAGGAAGAAAAATAAGAAAGAAAAAAAGAAACAAAATCATTCTTTTGAGGACTGGCCTGTTGATGGTGTGTAAAGCTCCTTTAGACCTTTGAGCATTTCCTTGATCTCGGTGGAGAGGCAGGCTGGGTTGGGAAGGATCAAGTGCTCGGGCAGAGATCCTGACACAGTTACAGACAGAGCCCCCACTATATTGATTATTAACTGAGGTGGTCAGCCGTGAAGGCCAAGGGTGATTGGATCTATCAAAGGTCAAGTACATGTCATTTGGCCTAGGAAAACCTGCAGTATTACACAAGTGATAGACTTTCCCCCCAGCATTGTGCCTATCTGCCTAGTTCAGACATTGACCATCAAATTCACATAAATCTCTAACTCCCTAAGTGCATAACAGTGCATAAGAGCAACTGCAAAATAACAAAAACAATAATTTTATGCAAGATTTATTATAAACAATACCAGTAAAGAAATCAGCAACTTGTAGTCATTTGGAGGACTGTGTGTAGGATGTGATATGCTGAAGTTAGTTTATATTCAATAATGGAACATTGTTTGTTCTTTTTAAGTTATAGCAAATGTTTTGGTTACTAGAGAATTAAAAAGCATGAAGAGTTTTTTTATTATTATTATTATTATTTTTTTTTTATGCTGCTGAAGTGGAGATTCGTCATCATCGTTGTGACACAGCCCTGTGAAGTGCTTATATGCACTACACTTGAAAAGACCATGTTTAGGTTTGGCACTTTCTATGAACCCAGAATTCATGAAGAATTATAAATACATAATCCATTCAGTAATCTTATAACTACTGACATTAGTGTTCATAACAGTTTTTACATTCTCATGACTGTACCTAAGGCATTAAAACATATCATAAGGCTTAAATAAAACTGTAAAGCATAATCTCCTGGCAGAAGTAATAACTTTGTTGGCAAGGCAAAACAAAAAAAACAAAAAAAACAGCAGAAGGATCTAGTGAGTGCATCCTTTATACATTATTTGCTTTACCGAGGCATCTCGACATGCATGTCTACATGTACTTGCCAAAAATAGCTTCAGGCCTTGAAAGCTGAACGTCAAGAGTTGACATGAAACAGTCAACCTTGACAGGCAGTGGTCCATTATGTTAGATCCATATTTCCATATATATGCATATGTCACATTACAATCTATAGGCCTGGAGGATACACTGTGGATAGATAACAGGAGTATTCTGGGATGTAAATCAATAACAAAAAGCATCTCTGATGTGTGGCTAACAAATAAACCTATGGACTCTATATTGCCTAGAAAGCTATACAGTAGGCATCGCTATCCCATTGAGCGGAGAGGGATTTGAAAGACAACCAACCGTTCCCCACCAATAGAGCATCTCCATACCCAACTTCTTGATGTGGTCTCTGCAGGGCCAAGGCTAGAATCTATACACTTCTGATGAATATGCTTTTCTGAAGAAAAAAGGAATATAGTTCTGGTTGAGCTATGCATAGACTTAAGCCTAAGTGGTGGGCCTCCCACTGCGGATCTTTTCAGAAATAGCCCCATAGGGCTTCCTTTGTGACGAGCATTAGCTGTGTGGGGTCTCGGCTTCGCTACTGACACTGACACTCAGCATCTCTGCAGAGACACTATTTATTAATTAAAGCCCCTTCCTTCTCTCCTTTCTTTCCTTATCTGTCCCTCCATCTCTTCATTAAGTTTCTCTTCTTCCCAGAGACTCAATACCCCCCCCCGCTCTCTCTCTCTCTCTCTCTCTCTCTCTCTCTCTCTCTCTCTCTCTCTCTCTCTCACACACACACACACACACTTCTTCTTTCAATAGACTAACCCTCTCTCTCTCATTTTCTCTCGATAGACTAACTCTCTCTCTCTCTCTCTCTCTCTCTCTCTCTCTCTCTCTCTCTCTCTCTCATTCCCTCTCTTGTGAGGAGCTGTCGGCCAGAAGCCTTGGGATGGCGCGGTGTCTTTGGCGCGGTGTGGGCGAACTGTAGGGGGTAAGAGATGCGGCTAATGGGCCCACCTAGAGGCTGACAGGCAGGGAGGTGATTAACAAACTCCCCAGAGAGAGAGACAGAGAGAGGGAGAGAATGAGAGAGAGAGAGAGAGAGAGAGAGAGAGAGAGAGAGAGAGAGAGAGAGAGAGAGAGAGAGAACACAGGGGGCACTGAAACAGACACATACTCAGCATTCTCTTACATTTGTACTCACACACACACACACACACACACACACAAAGCATTCACACACACAGACACACAAATTTGCATACACACAAGCACAAATACACTCATTTACATACACACAATTGCACACACTCATTCAGACCTGCACACACAATCACAGACACATGAGTGCACACACCAAATGCCACAAAACACACAGACACACACAAAACACACAGACACACACACACACACACACACACACACACACACAGATTTGTAGAGAAACACTGTGTTCAGCTAGTCAGAAAAGGATTGAATGTCACCTGGTCACATATCCTAGTGCAAGACAGGCTGCTCTAGAATGTGATCTAGTTAGCCTCTAACTGGGTTAAATCTATGCAGAGGTCCGAGAGGATACCCATGGACACAAATACTGTAAATACTGTAGCTGTTGGTGGCCTAATCAGTCATTTCAAGGCAAAACATCTCTGCTTTAGAGGCACACACACACACACACACACACACACACACACACACACACACACACACACACACACAAGGGCCGTCAGTGACCGGATGAGTTTCAATTAACCTCTGTGACCTTGAATGCTTCCCTTTGTGTGTTTGATCAGGTTCTTACTCTGTCTTACTCAATTCAACCTCCAACATACACTGCTAAGTAAGGGGCAGACGCACCTTGTTCCAAAAGAAAAGAAAAAATAATTAAATAATAAAAAATAATATTTAAAAAAAAAATGATAAACAAATGGTTCCAATTAAGTAAAATAACATCACAGAGTAATGAAGAGCATTTGGCATTGCAGTACTGATAATTTCTAGTATTGTGTGTGGAGCCCTTGCGCATGGTCACTCTGAGACGGGCACTGTGGGTATCTTTTAAACTTTGATAAATGGACGTTATCACCAACTCTCAGTCAGATCATCTGCTCTGGGGCCCGAGGGGGTAATTTAGGACGTTTAGAAAAGTGGGTCAGAGCCATTGCTTACCTGTGGAGGGATAAGGTCACCCGTACGCGGCATCGTATCCATGGAAACAGGGTCTCCTGACACTGCTTATCACCGTGGACAACAGGAAGCATCACCTCGGGGCTTCAGGCAGAGTTGCTGATAAGTCAGTCTCCCCTTTTGAACAATCATCTATCAAAGTTGCTATGTGTCTGCCATTCAGTAGTCAGTACCCTTTGTAAGTAGAGTTTCCAAGCCACTTACATTTAATCACTGTCAATTATTCACTTACTTACTTACTTACTTACTTACTGACCTCTTAGTGACCTCCCATGAACGGCAACATAGGATCTTGGATGATTTGTGATCTGTCTCCATACGCACAGGTGTGAGAGGTTGTGGAAGAGGGGTGAAGATCGGCCACTGTGGTGAGACCAGAAAATACAAAGGTCTCAGTCCTATCAATCCCCTGACATAGATTCACTTCCACACAGACACAGGTCCACACACCCACACAGTAGCTTTATCATGCCTCACCGCCAATTACTTGATTGCTGGTGTGTGTGTGTGTGTGTGTGTGTGTGTGTGTGTGTGTGTGTGTGTGTGTATGTGTACGCACCTGTGTGTGTGTGTGTGTGTGTGTGTGTGTGTGTGTGTGTGTGTGTGTGTGTGTTGTGTGAAAAGAGTTGGGTGGTCCTATCACCCACTTTCCCCCCTCTCACGTCACTTAGGTCCCCTTAAGCATGTAATCAGTGGCGGTCCTTCTCTGCAAGTCAGAGCTGACAGTGATATCAGTATACTGTCTGCTACACAACTACATTACCATCATTTGGAGCAGTAATCACTGCAACACGTGAAAAATGTATGCACTGCTGGCTGACATTCTAGCTAAATATGACCTTACCAAACAAGTGATGTTTTGTTTTTTTCTATGACTATTAATTATGAAACAGTCATAACAAGTCCAGTCTAGTGTACAGTATCACAATGCTTTATAACGCCAACCCTGGCATCATAACTATTGTATTTCTGAATAATATGAATGTAAACTTCAGCACACTGTCACAAGCAAAACTTTAATACAATGTTTTAATAGAAATTAAGAATGTTTCAGTCACTTGACCCTTCATCAGGTATTACATGATGAAGGTCAAACAAGTGACCAAAATGTTATATTAAAGTTTTGCTTGTGACAGTGTGCGGGAGTTAACATATTATTCAAGTTACAGATCGTTGATTATCTCCGACGCACCTGTTGAAAGAAGGCTGCAAAAAGTTATTTGACTTCGAAGTATTTTTGTATTTCTGTCTTTCTGATATTTACTGCATAGACTGTCTGCATTCGCATGTACTTTTCCAAATTCATGATGTGTCACTGGTGCCAGTATGGTGACGGTAAGAAAGAGATGTCCATGTGAAAAAGCTGACAGCCATGACAGGTGCAAATGTACCTGGCTGGGTCCTGACCACACACAAGCCTGCAAGTGCAGCAGGTTGGGAACAGTGACCCCTAGATTTGGTTTGGTTTTGGATCACCCAGTCTTTGTGTGACCAAACGAAGTTTGACACCTCAAAGTCCCTAGTTTACAGCCATTTCACTGCTCTCTTGCTCTCTCTCTCTCTCTCTCTCTCTCTCTCTCTCTCTCTCTCTCTCTCTCTCTCTCTCAACAAACAAGCAAAGAACAAAACACGCAGTGTGGTTACATGCAAACAAATAATTGGATTTCAGTACAATGAGTCACCATCTGCTTCGTCACAACCCAAACAAACAGTCGGAAGTTGGTGGTTGGTTGGTTGGTTGGAGTGTGTGGGTGTTTTTGGAGCAGTGTAGATGGAAATCAGATTTACTCTGATAAGAAACTGCAACGTAACTGTTTATTAAATAATTGGTCTTGGCTGATTATAATTGGGTGTTTCATGATTAGAGTTGTGTCAATCGGTGTCATAATCTACAGATTAAATGGGAAACTTGTACATATAGCCAGTCATAATGTTGAATCGTCACAGGGTTACAGTTATGTATAGTGTTGGCATCTATGCAGCACATTATCAAGGGATGTCTTAAATCAAACCAGGTTTTGCATAGTTAAAGCACTGAATACCCATTTAGACTGGTGTACTGGGCCAAATGATGCTCTTTCCACACGCAATTATTTAGCAATCTTAAAAAAAAAAGTGAAGTGTCCTACCTTGTCTTCAGCATTACTCAATCTTTTCTAGCAGACCTAGGCCAAATCAAAAAACAGACCATGAGGAGAGGGCTGCCCCAAAAAATACATGAAAAGGAAAATGTTTACCATCTTTACCTTAAACATTTACAACACTATAGGCTACGATCACACTATTACAGGTGCAGAGCAGCTATTTTAAAAAGCAATTGCCAAATAAAGTTGTTTTCCTAGCTGTGGTCACTTGATTCAATATTTTACATAATAACCCACCTGCAACAACAGGGAACCGACCAAAGTGTCCAGGGTTGCACGACAGATTAATGAAGCAAGATGAACTGCCATAGACACAGCAGTAGATGAGGTACTGTAGATAAGGTGTCTCGTGCTCCCCCACCACCACCTTACACAGATTAGCACAGATTAGCCAAACTGGCTTACAACCTGCGCATTTGCTTACAAGATTAGCCATCGGTGTGTTTATCCTCTGTCCTAAAAGTCTATAGGGCTTTTCAGGAATCGAAAGATTGAGGAAGTAAATCTTGTTGCCAGATTATACTGAAATGTATCCCTGCTCCAAGGGCACTTTATCTAATTCCACTGACCAGTCAGTGATAATAGTACAGACAGAAGTAAGGTAGGGGAACAGGGATTCTCCCCAGGAAATTTGCAATTAGGTACAGTAGATTACAGTAGGTAGACTTTTGGTATTCTGATGTGTTTGGTGGCATATCTGGTCCTTCAATTAACCTTATGTTTGTCTTTTATCCCAGTCAATAAAGGGCCATAAACATCTTGTTTTTTGTTTGTTTGTTTGTTTCTTTTGATTTGATTTTTGATTTTCATGATAAAATAGTCTACCAAGACGTGGCAATTTTGATATGATACTACTTGCTTAAGAGTTACATCAGCCTTATTACACTGTACAAACAAACAAATATATACCATTAAAAACAGACAGTACATTTAGCTTTCAGAGATGTTTTTTTTTCATAGAATCATAATGGTGGGATGCTAAATGACTTTAAGATTGTTAAAATTATGTCTTGACCTATATTAAATATGAAAGATTGTGATGCAATCCTCTGTTGATTCAACAGAGGATTGCATCACAATCTTTTCTGTTGCTGGCCTGGGTGCTGAAATGAGATCTCATGTGGCCTAGCTATGTGACAGGTAGGGGTCTGAAATCTGTATATGGAAAAAAAAAAAATTGGGGAAACGGTGGTGCAAAATTTGCTGGATTACTTAGGAGAATGTAAAGCAAATTTTATCGCTACATGCATGTTCACTAGAGAAACTAACTGGTTAAACTGCTGTAAAACTGATGTTGTGCAGTTTTATGTGGCTTTTGTATGATATCTGTGACAAAAACTTAAGCAATCTAAGAGATTAATAGGGGTCAAGTGGGAAAAAACAATAATTTAGTCCTCACATTCACTCTTTTTTGCTACGTTATAAGCAGAGTTTTCATCATACTGATAGCATGCACATTTGAAAATGCATGACCTGAACTTTCCAAAGGTCTTCTATTCTAGCCACTATGGCGGTAATTTATAAATCGATTTTCAATTAAAGTAAAAATATATATATGGGCAATTCCAGCGTTATGGACGTGACATTTTCGTGCATTATTGATGAACAAAAGGCCAGATAACCTCTGCAAACCTAGCAGTATTTCACAATTTTTTTTCATATTCTTCTGCAAACTCCATGGCTGAATACAGGCAAACAGAAAAAAATAATATCATGATTTGCATCATAAGAATATGAGCCTTTCAATTTGCGTTATGGACGTGACGAAAAACGGACAAACTTTTGAGAGAGCGTAGTTTTTGCTGTGAAGTGTGTGAAATTTCTAGAGAAATGTAAATATTACTACATTCATACCAAACAGGACACCTCAGTAAAGACAGAGAAAGACTTAATTTCAAATGTAAATGTAAAAAAAGTTGGTTTTCATTGGGAGACATGGCGTTATGGATGTGACGTTATGGACGTGACGTCTGGAAAAACCCTCCAAAACGATACAAAACAATTGTGAACGGTGGATTTTAACCTGTAACAAGATAAATAGTAATATAACAATGAAAAATAACTGATAGTATTGCAGCTTTGTGTGTGTTATCACCCACTTATGCCCATTATAAGCCCCTCCATAGACTTACATTATAGCTGAATAGGGTAAACATTTTAACAAACAGATATCCTTTCGAAACTTGCTCAGTTGAATATTTACATCGAGACAATACTTTTTTGTATTGGAAGTTTTCTGAAAGAATTTGTATGTCCATGTAGGTGAGACTTAAAGTTTTAAGGTGAGGTTTACTTTTTCGTGGAATTGCCCATATATATTAGGATATATATTGTTATGGATATTCACAGAAACACATAGCCTCACTCACGTCAGATGCAGCGTCCTCTTAGGCGCATGCATCTGATGTCGCCTGATAAGACAATTGTTTCAGAAGACCGGGTGTCATCAAAAATCTTTACATATACTTGGATAAACCAGTTGCCTGTCATCCTACTTCAATCAAATTGAAACATACCAGTTGCATCCCATGAGCCCACGTAATTTCTAGTTTTTCACATGTTCTAAGCAAACATAAACGCTAGAATCTGCGGCATAATTGCTACAATACTCGATTCAAATTGCATAATATAGATGTCTCTTTCAAGTGCAACTGTTAGATATGTTTTGTAAGTTTGCTAGAGATGAGTTACGTCAAAAATCCTGCCCTGTGCTTCGTACGCGTCTCCTGGTTGGTCCAGTTGGTCAATATTGAACCTGAAATATCTTTTAATGGACTCAACATCAAATGGATGCGCCTGAGGGGGCGCTGCATCTGACATGAGTGAGGTTAAGAAACACCTGCACCCCACGCAGGCAATATTCCAGGTAGTAATGTGATGTGCACATTCCAGGAAGCTGCTGTAGGTGACGTGACATGATCTAATGTGATCAGGGCCATCGCAACACGAAAGGCAAACCAGGCAATTGGCCTGGTGCCCCAGACTGAGAGGGACCCCTACGGTTGACTGTTTAATAGTTGTTAAGTTGGTGGTGTATCTAAAAGAAAATGACTATAAGGCTGTAGTTAGACAACTGTAAGTTCAAGACAAATAATTATATTAATGAAGGATGCTTGAAGATTATAACAATGTTAAGTCTCTTGAAGCGTGGCCATGGATGTGATGTGCACAAAGTGTGTCCACTAATCTTTCTAATCTAAATCTATCTGACAGTAGTGTCCGTTCTAAGACGAGTGTATAACATTAAAACACCACTTGCCACAGTCATCATCAGTACTGTAATGGTTTTACGGAGAGAGCTTGTCTATCTGTAAATGGCTTTACCGAGAGAGCCGCAGAGAGAGCTAAAATGCCTTCTTATCCCTTTATTTTGCTTCCTTAACTAATTGGATCAGGGAAGTGAGTGTCTGCTAAAGGGCAGACCAATACAAGCTACTGGCTAATTCAAACATTTGCCCCAGCAAGATGTCCTGATCTCCAGCAAGATGTCCTAATCTTACCTGCATTCTACCTACTGTAAGTGGTTTATCGCCCTATATAAAGAGAATTCCCGCACTACTCCGGCACATCTCTCTCGACTGCAGGAGACATAACTGTGAATATGGGAAAGGACTTCTACCTATACGAGAACATTTCCAAAATAAGCCCTTTTGAGGGCCCTCAGTACCATATTGCTCCGAAATGGGCGTTTTATCTGCAAGCAGCATTCATGGGCTTTGTGTTTTTTGTTGGAACGCCCCTAAATTTCATTGTGCTGTTTGTCACTGCCAAGTACAAGAAACTGCGGCAGCCTCTGAACTACATCTTGGTTAACATCTGTTTCGCGGGCTTCATCTTTGGCTTCGCTTCTGTAAGCCAAGTGTTTGTAGCCAGTCTAAGAGGATATTTCTTTCTTGGTCACACCATGTGTGCTATCGAAGCTTCTGCAGGAACAGTAGCAGGTATATTATGACTCTTATTAGTCATTAGTCAAATACATTCCTTTTTTGTTTTAGTCTGTGGTTTAAAACCTATTGAGCAACCTAAAAAGAAATTTATTTGAAAAGTATGTGTCTATGTCTATTAAAGGTGCCTTACACTATTTGAGTGATTAAGATAATAATACTTTATTTACTACTAAACACACATGTATAATGAGATTAAAATGTTGTACCTTGGAAAAATCGGACTTAACTGTATGCAGCTCTGGGTGAATACAAGTCTAGAACCTTGAAAAACAATGTATTTTCTTGCAGGTTTGGTAACAGCATGGTCGCTTGCTGTTCTGGCATTTGAGCGATATGTCGTCATCTGCAAACCCTTTGGCTCCCTTAAATTTGGCTCAAGTCATGCTTTGGCAGGAGTAGCTTTCACCTGGTTTATGGGCATTGGATGTGCAGCACCTCCATTCTTCGGCTGGAGCAGGTGGACTGAGAAAAAACCTGTTTATTTTTCCTCACTCCGTTCTGTTGATACACTATGCAGGGCCGTTTCAACAGGACAGGCAAACCAGCCAATTGCCTGGGGCCCCAGGCTGAAAGGGGCCCCCAAGAATAAGTGTTTAATCATTTTAATAGTTTAGTTGGTGATGTTTTTCAATAAAACATTACCGAATTAGACAATAAGTTCAACACAAATAATTATATTAATCAAAGTTGCTTGATAACAATATGGTTTATGTAGGTGTTTATGGGAGGTGAAGGCCACCCATGCCCTGTTTGCTTGGGGCCCCAAAGTACCTTGAAACAGTCCTGACACTATGGCCGGCATTCTCCCAAGTGCTTAGTCTGAACACTTTTTTTGGTCTTAAGCATCTGGGAGAATACCAGCTTATGAGCGAAAACATGGCTTGGCAAACTAAACAGTTTTATTTTTCTTCCCCACTGTCTCCGTCCTGTAGGTATATTCCTGAGGGCTTGGGTTGCTCATGTGGACCTGACTGGTACATACCTGGGACGGAGTACAACTCGGAGAGCTACACTCTCTTCCTGTTGATTACCTGTTTCATTTCTCCCTTGTCATGCATCCTGTTCTCATACGGACGACTGCTGGCCGCCTTGAGAGCCGTGAGTTCTTCCTTGCTTGGTTCCAAAACGCTATAAATCCATTTTTGATTATATTCAAAAGCCATCTTTTTTTTTTAAATTGTTTATTTCTGTGTTTATTTTCCAGAACTCTCTTATGTTGATTTTATTATGTAAAAATAAATCTTGTTAAAAGAAGCCAAATGTAGATCCACTAAGATATCAAATAAATAAATACAATGTCAAAACATTATTCCTGAAAATGAATTAAGATATCATTTTGGGAACAAGCTCTTCTAAAGATAAGTGAATGTACACTAGAGTTGACACCTTCTCTACAATAACAGCTTCTACTGTCTCTGGTAACTCACTGATGCTATGCTGTAGGTGGCTGCTCAACAGGCTGAGTCTGAATCTACACAGAAGGCAGAGAGGGAGGTCTTCAGGATGGTCATTTTTATGGTGGCCTCCTATATTGTCTCCTGGGCACCATATGCTTGTGCAGCTGTGTACTACACCCTTGATCACGAGTCAGTGAAAGATTACCGTCTGGTCAGCATTCCTGCCATTTTCTCCAAGAGCTGCACTGTTTACAATCCACTCATCTATGGCTTCCTGAACAAACAGGTAAAAATTGCTGTCCTATCAATACATTGTACACAGCTTCTTGATT
>JAODXP020000027.1:24540653-24543153 GCA_027497455.2 Sardinella longiceps
GATGTCACTCTCTGATGGAAGATGCAGTGTTTCACATGATAGCATTAACATTACTATACGTGTCTAGTTGTGAAATTGTTTTCTTTTGATCACGTAATTTCTCATTACCTTTGAGCTCATTGCAACAGCCTGCTGCCTGTTTTGTCTGCCTTGGCTGCGTGTGAATAGTATCAGTGTCACATTCTGTCTCACACTGTCAAAATTGTGCTAGACTAAAATTATATCATTATGGCTGCTTATATATATATATATATATATATGTGTGTGTGTGTGTGTGTGTGTGTGTGTGTGTGTGTGTGTGTGTGTGTGTGTATTGATCATGTGTATGTGTAGAGACTCAACACCTGCCAGAGTCAAATTCCTTGTGTATGTAAATATACTTGGCCAATAAAATGGCTTCTGATTCGGATGAAAATCAGCTTATCATTAAAGGATCATGGAGAGACCCCGTAGATATATCATTGACACACACACACACACACACACACACACACACACAGACACACATACATACAATTGCTGACCTTTGTTTAATTAAAATCATATGTAAATGCACTATATTTTTTTCTTTCTTTATCTTTAACTCCATAGTTCATAGTGATATTTGAATACTTTCAACCATTGAGAGTGATTATCTCCTGGTGTGTATAACCCTTTATTTTTGCCACTACGCATAAGGAGCTATTTCATTATTGTCACATTCCACCGCTAGCTTCAGAAGAAGAATCCAGCATTTCAGGGCTAGATAATGTAATTAAAAACAAAGGACAGATTCTAACATGCAAAAGATGTGCAAGAGAAGAAATTGCGGTCTTCGAAGAAAGAGCAAACGTGACAGAAGACAGAGAGAGAGAGAGAGAGAGAGAGAGAGAGAGAGAGAGAGAGAGAGAGAGAGAGACAATCCACGTTCTATTTGTCATTCAGTTATGCACTTGAGAAAAGCGGAGGCACTAGAGGAGTCAAGAGAGAGAACAAGGGAAAGCAAAAGACAGGAAAGGTGGGCAGGAGAGAGAAGAGAAGAGAAAAGAAGAGAAGAGAAGAGAAGAAGAGAAGAGAAGACCAGGCAGGGCACATCTATCTGCTTCAGTTTGTCAGTCAAGTGAGGCGTTTTCTATACAGCTGATAGGAGCACGGGATGAAAGATTCATGAGGCTGAAGGAGGCAGCAGGAGGCTGACAGTTCACATGGAAAATCCATCACTGCCATAAGCACCCATGGTTGCCTAACAAATAGAGTAAAGCTAATGTCAAAACAAAGAACTTGATTAACAAACCACGGTTAAAAGGGTATATCACTTCCCATGAGTCTAAAGTGAACAAGGATGAATCCATCTTGTTTATTTCTAATGCCTGTCAATGGTCTGCTTCATCACATTGCCATAACATAGTACATCAAACCTGCCTGACAGAAAGTCTATTCAGGAAATGCAATCTCGGCGTAGTGTTGACTATGTTCACTTGATCCATGGTGAAATGTTGTTACATCTTTTTAGTGTGGGTGGAATAGGTGGAATAACAGTAAAACCTAATGGACTTGACTTGTAGTAAGCCTACTGTAGCAGGACAAAGACGTTGACATTGATGTGACAGATGACAGATGTAATGATCAAAAGAATCCAAGTCAGTCAAGTCAAGTAGGTTTCATTGTCATTTCAACCATATGGATGAACCATGGATCAAGTACTATCTACGCTATAAAAAAGATGTTCATCAAAAGACAAGGCTAGATTTAGTACACACATGAAGGTGACATAATGTGCAGTGACTAAGGTAGAGAGCAGGGTCACGGTTTTATATTCTGACTGGACGATTTTTAATTAGAGACAATGTATACATACAGTATATTATCAATGATTATAATTAGATCATCTGAATTAGCGTATGCTCTCTTTAATAGTACAATATTTCAAATTTATTGTACTAATCACAGCCAATAAAGCCTCACAAACAAAACCTGTGTGAATCAGTGAGGGAGAGATTTTAATGAGGTTGAATTCAATGAGGTACAAACCTATTTGTCTTTGTGTTCCCATCCAGCAAAGAGACACACACATAGACTTGTTTAAGTCTGATTTTTATTTATTGTTGCCATGGTTTATTACAAAAGTCAAACATACAGTGCTTGTCAATATATGTGTTCTGCATAACATCATTCTTAATGTTCCAGAAATCCAAACATTTGTCACGTCTAACTTTACTGACTCTGCAAGAGTGTGAGGAACTCACTCATATTTGTGTACAACAGTGACACCTATGGGCCGTATATTCAGTTCAAATAATCATGGGTGTCTCCTCGCACTGAAGCAGGTTTCAATACACTGTGAATCTCAGGAGAATATATAGCTACAGTAATAAGTTTCACCACATAAAACCCAATACTCTTCAGCTCGCATGATTAACATTTTAGCAAAGGAAAACACAACTGATAGAGAATAGCATAAAGCTTTTGAGGAGAAGCAACAGTTTTGAGCAAACAAACAAAGAAAACAGTCATAAAACAG
>JAODXP020000027.1:24545653-24561580 GCA_027497455.2 Sardinella longiceps
ATTGTCTCTGTGTTAGCTAATTGCTAGCCTGACATAGCCCACCCATAATACGAATGTTCATCCGTATCCATGGTCTGGGAACGGTCTTCTGGGGCGTGTTTACATCGGTAGAGAGTCTACCGGCCAATAAGCGAAGCTGATTAGACGAGCTGTTCAATCGTTTCAAACCAGAAGTGAATGCCCTCCCACACGCAGTATAATCGCGTCAGGTTAAAGAACCTCCAGACCATGAATACGGATGAACAGCAGTATTATGGTCGGGCTATGTCAGGCTAGCTAATTGCTGCAAGCCACTGAAATTCCACCAATAATCATTATTGGTTTGTCCGTATTTAGCTACTTTCTTCTCACTTTCTAACAAGGTACACTATAGCCTTTTCGTTTTTATAAGTCTCAATTCAACAAAACTGTCCATGGTATTATACCAAAGAAGGAAAGAAGACAGAAAGGAAGAAAAATAAGAAAGAAAAAAAGAAACAAAATCATTCTTTTGAGGACTGGCCTGTTGATGGTGTGTAAAGCTCCTTTAGACATTTGAGCATTTCCTTGATCTCGGTGGAGAGGCAGGCTGGGTTGGGAAGGATCAAGTGCTCGGGCAGAGATCCTGACACAGTTACAGACAGAGCCCCCACTATATTGATTATTAACTGAGGTGGTCAGCCGTGAAGGCCAAGGGTGATTGGATCTATCAAAGGTCAAGTACATGTCATTTGGCCTAGGAAAACCTGCAGTATTACACAAGTGATAGACTTCCCCCCAGCATTGTGCCTATCTGCCTAGTTCAGACATTGACCATCAAATTCACATAAATCTCTAACTCCCTAAGTGCATAACAGTGCATAAGAGCAACTGCAAAATAACAAAAACAATAATTTTATGCAAGATTTATTATAAACAATACCAGTAAAGAAATCAGCAACTTGTAGTCATTTGGAGGACTGTGTGTAGGATGTGATATGCTGAAGTTTGTTTATATTCAATAATGGAACATTGTTTGTTCTTTTTAAGTTATAGCAAATGTTTTGGTTACTAGAGAATTAAAAAGCATGAAGAGTTTTTTTATTATTATTATTATTATTTTTTTTTTTATGCTGCTGAAGTGGAGATTCGTCATCATCGTTGTGACACAGCCCTGTGAAGTGCTTATATGCACTACACTTGAAAAGACCATGTTTAGGTTTGGCACTTTCTATGAACCCAGAATTCATGAAGAATTATAAATACATAATCCATTCAGTAATCTTATAACTACTGACATTAGTGTTCATAACAGTTTTTACATTCTCATGACTGTACCTAAGGCATTAAAACATATCATAAGGCTTAAATAAAACTGTAAAGCATAATCTCCTGGCAGAAGTAATAACTTTGTTGGCAAGGCAAAACAAAAAAAACAAAAAAAAAACAGCAGAAGGATCTAGTGAGTGCATCCTTTATACATTATTTGCTTTACCGAGGCATCTCGACATGCATGTCTACATGTACTTGCCAAAAATAGCTTCAGGCCTTGAAAGCTGAACGTCAAGAGTTGACATGAAACAGTCAACCTTGACAGGCAGTGGTCCATTATGTTAGATCCATATTTCCATATATATGCATATGTCACATTACAATCTATAGGCCTGGAGGATACACTGTGGATAGATAACAGGAGTATTCTGGGATGTAAATCAATAACAAAAAGCATCTCTGATGTGTGGCTAACAAATAAACCTATGGACTCTATATTGCCTAGAAAGCTATACAGTAGGCATCGCTATCCCATTGAGCGGAGAGGGATTTGAAAGACAACCAACCGTTCCCCACCAATAGAGCATCTCCATACCCAACTTCTTGATGTGGTCTCTGCAGGGCCAAGGCTAGAATCTATACACTTCTGATGAATATGCTTTTCTGAAGAAAAAAGGAATATAGTTCTGGTTGAGCTATGCATAGACTTAAGCCTAAGTGGTGGGCCTCCCACTGCGGATCTTTTCAGAAATAGCCCCATAGGGCTTCCTTTGTGACGAGCATTAGCTGTGTGGGGTCTCGGCTTCGCTACTGACACTGACACTCAGCATCTCTGCAGAGACACTATTTATTAATTAAAGCCCCTTCCTTCTCTCCTTTCTTTCCTTATCCGTCCCTCCATCTCTTCATTAAGTTTCTCTTCTTCCCAGAGACCCAATACCCCCCCCCTCTCTCTCTCTCTCTCTCTCTCTCTCTCTCTCTCTCTCTCTCTCTCTCTCTCTCTCTCTCTCTCTCACACACACACACACACTTCTTCTTTCAATAGACTAACCCTCTCTCTCTCATTTTCTCTCAATAAACTAACTCTCGCTCTCTCTCTCTCTCTCTCTCTCTCTCTCTCTCTCTCTCTCTCTCTCTCTCATTCCCTCTCTTGTGAGGAGCTGTCGGCCAGAAGCCTTGGGACGGCGCGGTGTCTTTGGCGCGGTGTGGGCGAACTGTAGGGGGTAAGAGATGCGGCTAATGGGCCCACCTAGAGGCTGACAGGCAGGGAGGTGATTAACAAACTCCCCAGAGAGAGAGAGAGAGAGAGAGAGGAGAGAGAATGAGAGAGAGAGAGAGAGAGAGAGAGAGAGAGAGAGAGAGAGAGAGAGAGAACACAGGGGGCACTGAAACAGACTCATACTCAGCATTCTCTTACATTTGTACTCACACACACACACACACACACACACACAAAAGCATTCACACACACAGACACACAAATTTGCATACACACAAGCACAAATACACTCATTTACATACACACAATTGCACACACTCATTCAGACCTGCACACACAATCACAGACACATGAGTGCACACACCAAATGCCACAAAACACACAGACACACAAAAAAAACACACACACACACACACACACACACACACACAGATTTGTAGAGAAACACTGTGTTCAGCTAGTCAGAAAAGGATTGAATGTCACCTGGTCACATATCCTAGTGCAAGACAGGCTGCTCTAGAATGTGATTTAGTTAGCCACTAACTGGGTTAAATCTATGCAGAGGTCCGAGAGGATTTACCTCACTCACGTCAGATCATGCGCTACGTAACTTTCGTAAGGCACTTCCGCGCAACGATCTGATGTTGAAGCCCATCAGAGAGATTTCAAGCCATTATTCTCTAACCGGACCAATCAGGGCCGCTGGCTGCTGTAGAGGGTGTGACGTAGCGAAGAAGCAACTGTTTTGAATCCAACCAATCCAACAAACGTAACGAGCGTCTTCGGTTGGTTTTGATGTGGTTGGCTGCAGTGTATGTCAATTAAATTGATGGACAAGCCGTTTGCCCAGTTAGATTCAAGGATTTCTGGCTCCTGAAATAATTCGTCTATCGCTGAATATCAGATGAACGCGCGTAGCGCCACATCTGACGTGAGTGAGGTAACGAGAGGATACCCATGGACACAAATACTGTAAATACTGTAGCTGTTGGTGGCCAGTGATGGGCAGTAGCTAGCTACAAGTAGTGAAGCTACTAGTTTAACTACATTTCTGAGTAGCTTGGCTGTAGTGTAGCTATTTCCTGAATCGGATAGCTTTTCAGTAGTTTGGCTACTTTTTTGGCCATGTAGTGTGGTAGCTTTCCCACAAGCTACATTTTCAGGGCATCAGTTCACAACAGCAAATCTTTCATCTAGGCCATGCACCGAGGATCAGTTCTTACAGTACTGTGATGCATTTATTACCTGACAGGTGCCATAATTCAAAAAAGTGTCCATAATGAAAATCAATTGTGTCTATCGTGTCAATTTGATGAAGTTTAATTTAAAAAATATCTTACCCATATAAAAGTAGGCTACATTTCGATATAATTAGTTAGTTACTATTGTATGCCTGATAGTTTGATCACTAATACTTGAACAATTGGTTGGATCACAGAATTTATTCATAGGCCTGAGAAGACCTTAGAGTGCTCAGGAGGCTGTGCAAACAATGTTACTCAGGTGCTCATCTGTATGGGGTGAAGTGTGAGTCCAAAAAAGGGGGAAAGAGGCACTCTGAGATTTGAGAAAAATAATGGCCTTCATCAAATCTCAGGGTGCCTCTGCTTTTTCCTCCTTGTTTGGACTTATTTATAGGCCTTTTTGTGTATTAAAAAGTAGCTTCACAATAGTTAAGCTACTTCTGACATTTTTTCATAGCTTAGCTTGCTACATTTTGTCTTCCGGTAGCTTTGGTGTAGTGAAGCTTCATATGATGTGGAGTAACTGGTAGCTTAGCTTGTTACATTTACTGAGTAGCTTGCCCAACACTGTTGGTGGCCTAATCAGTCATTTCAAGGCAAAACATCTCTGCTTTAGAGGCACACACACACACACACACACACACACACACACACACACACACACACACACACACACACACACACACACACACAAGGGCCGTCAGTGACAGGATGAGTTTCAATTAACCTCTGTGACCTTGAATGCTTCCCTTTGTGTGTTTGATCAGGTTCTTACTCTGTCTTACTCAATTCAACCTCCAACATACACTGCTAAGTAAGGGGCAGACGCACCTTGTTCCAAAAGAAAAGAAAAAATAATTAAATAATAAAAAATAATATTTAAAAAAAAAAATGATAAACAAATGGTTCCAATTAAGTAAAATAACATATCACAGAGTAATGAAGAGCATTTGGCATTGCAGTACTGATAATTTCTAGTATTGTGTGTGGAGCCCTTGCGCATGGTCACTCTGAGACGGGCACTGTGGGTATCTTTTAAACTTTGATAAATGGACGTTATCACCAACTCTCAGTCAGATCATCTGCTCAGGGGCCCGAGGGGGTAATTTAGGACGTTTAGAAAAGTGGGTCAGAGCCATTGCTTACCTGTGGAGGGATAAGGTCACCCGTACGCGGCATCGTATCCATGGAAACAGGGTCTCCTGACACTGCTTATCACCGTGGACAACAGGAAGCATCACCTCGGGGCTTCAGGCAGAGTTGCTGATAAGTCAGTCTCCCCTTTTGAACAATCATCTATCAAAGTTGCTATGTGGGAAGTATAATTCACGTCTGTCCTTAGGAACTCTCTAAACAAGTCTCCTTACCTCTCACCCCTCTACAGCATGATTATGGTTGTAATTGTGTCCAAAGTTCCTATTTACTGTGAAAAGAGCAATGATTGTGTTGTTTATGTTTTTCAGAATGGCTTTGACCACTGAATTCACGCTCAAAATATCTTTTCATACAGCATTAAAGTAATGCAGGTGTGTGAGAGTGTGTATACAGTATGTGTGTGTGTGTGTGTGTGTGTGTGTGTGTGTGTGTGTATGTATGTATGTGAGGACAGTCTGCCATTCAGTAGTCAGTACCCTTTGTAAGTAGAGTTTCCAAGCCACTTACATTTAATCACAGTCAATTATTCACTTACTGACTTACTTACTTACTGACCTCTTAGTGACCTTCCATGAACGGCAACATAGGATCTTGGATGATTTGTGATCTGTCTCCATACGCACAGGTGTGAGAGGTTGTGGAAGAGGGGTGAAGATCGGCCACTGTGGTGAGACCAGAAAATACAAAGGTCTCAGTCCTATCAATCCCCTGACATAGATTCACTTCCACACAGACACAGGTCCACACACCCACACAGTAGCTTTATCATGCCTCACCGCCAATTACTTGATTGCTGGTGTGTGTGTGTGTGTGTGTGTGTGTGTGTGTGTGTGTGTGTGTGTATGTATGTGTGTGTGTGTGTGTGTGTGTGTGTGTGTGTGTGTGTGTGTGTGTGTGTGTGTGTTGTGTGAAAAGAGCTGGGTGGTCCTATCACCCACTTTCCCCCCTCTCACGTCACTTAGGTCCCCTTAAGCATGTAATCAGTGGCGGTCCTTCTCTGCAAGTCAGAGCTGACAGTGATATCAGTATACTGTCTGCTACACAACTACATTACCATCATTTGGAGCAGTAATCACTGCAACACGTGAAAAATGTATGCACTGCTGGCTGACATTCTAGCTAAATATGACCTTACCAAACAAGTGATGTTTTGTTTTTTTCTATGACTATTAATTATGAAACAGTCATAACAAGTCCAGTCTAGTGTACAGTATCACAATGCTTTATAACGCCAACCCTGGCATCATAACTATTGTATTTCTGAATAATATGAATGTAAACTTCAGCACACTGTCACAAGCAAAACTTTAATACAATGTTTTAATAGAAATTAAGAATGTTTCAGTCACTTGACCCTTCATCAGGTATTACATGATGAAGGTCAAACAAGTGACCAAAATGTTATAGTTTTGCTATAGTTTTGCTTGTGACAGTGTGCGGGAGTTAACATATTATTCAAGTTACAGATCGTTGATTATCTCCGACGCACCTGTTGAAAGAAGGCTGCAAAAGTTATTTGACTTTGAAGTATTTTTGTATTTCTGTCTTTCTGATATTTACTGCATAGACTGTCTGCATTCGCATGTACTTTTCCAAATTCATGATGTGTCACTGGTGCCAGTATGGTGACGGTAAGAAAGAGATGTCCATGTGAAAAAGCTGACAGCCATGACAGGTGCAAATGTACCTGGCTGGGTCCTGACCACACACAAGCCTGCAAGTGCAGCAGGTTGGGAACAGTGACCCCTAGATTTGGTTTGGTTTTGGATCACCCAGTCTTTGTGTGACCAAACGAAGTTTGACACCTCAAAGTCCCTAGTTTACAGCCATTTCACTGCTCTCTTGCTCTCTCTCTCTCTCTCTCTCTCTCTCTCTCTCTCTCTCTCTCTCTCGCTCTCAACAAACAAGCAAAGAACAAAACACGCAGTGTGGTTACATGCAAACAAATAATTGGATTTCAGTACAATGAGTCACCATCTGCTTCGTCACAACCCAAACAAACAGTCGGAAGTTGGTGGTTGGTTGGTTGGTTGGAGTGTGTGGGTGTTTTTTGGAGCAGTGTGGATGGAAATCAGATTTACTCTGATAAGAAACTGCAACGTAACTGTTTATTAAATAATTGGTCTTGTGGCTGATTATAATTGGGTGTTTCATGATTAGAGTTGTGTCAATCGGTGTCATAATCTACAGATTAAATGGGAAACTTGTACATATAGCCAGTCATAATGTTGAATCGTCACAGGGTTACAGTTATGTATAGTGTTGGCATCTATGCAGCACATTATCAAGGGATGTCTTAAATCAAACCAGGTTTTGCATAGTTACAGCACTGAATACCCATTTAGACTGGTGTACTGGGCCAAATGATGCTCTTTCCACACGCAATTATTTAGCAATCTTAAAAAAAAAGTGAAGTGTCCTACCTTGTCTTCAGCATTACTCAATCTTTTCTAGCAGACCTAGGCCAAATCAAAAAACAGACCATGAGGAGAGGGCTGCCCCAAAAAATACATGAAAAGGAAAATGGGAAAATGTTTACCATCTTTACCTTAAACATTTACAACATACACTATAGGCTACGATCACACTATTACAGGTGCAGAGCAGCTATTTTAAAAAGCAATTGCCAAATAAAGTTGTTTTCCTAGCTGTGGTCACTTGATTCAATATTTTACATAATAACCCACCTGCAACAACAGGGAACCGACCAAAGTGTCGAGGGTTGCACGACAGATTAATGAAGCAAGATGAACTGCCATAGACACAGCAGTAGATGAGGTACTGTAGATAAGGTGTCTCGTGCTCCCCCACCACCACCTTACACAGATTAGCACAGATTAGCCAAACTGGCTTACAACCTGCGCATTTGCTTACAAGATTAGCCATCGGTGTGTTTATCCTCTGTCCTAAAAGTCTATAGGGCTTTTCAGGAATCGAAAGATTGAGGAAGTAAATCTTGTTGCCAGATTATACTGAAATTTATCCCTTTATCCAAGGGCAATTTATCTAATTCCACTGACCAGTCAGTGATAATAGTACAGACAGAAGTAAGGTAGGGGAACAGGGGTTCTCCCCAGGAAATTTGCAATTAGGTACAGTAGATTACAGTAGGTAGACTTTTGGTATTCTGATGTGTTTGGTGGCATATCTGGTCCTTCAATTAACCTTATGTTTGGCTTTTATCCCAGTCAATAAAGGGCCATAAACATCTTGTTTTTTTTGTTTGTTTGTTTGTTTTGATTTGATTTTTGATTTTTGATTTTCATGATAAAATAGTCTACCAAGACGTGGCAATTTTGATATGATACTACTTGCTTAAGAGTTACATCAGCCTTATTACACTGTACAAACAAACAAATATATACCATTAAAAACAGACAGTACATTTAGCTTTCAGAGATGTTTTTTTTTCATAGAATCATAATGGTGGGATGCTAAATGACTTTAAGATTGTTAAAATTATGTCTTGATTCAACAGAGGATTGCATCACAATCTTTTCTATTGCTGGCCTGGGTGATCTCATGTGGCCTAGCTATGTGACAGGTAGGGGTCTGAAATCTGTATATGGAAAAAAAAAAATTGGGGAAACGGTGGTGCTAAATTTGCTGGATTACTTAGGAGAATGTAAAGCAAATTTTATCGCTACATGCATGTTCACTAGAGAAACTAACTGGTTAAACTGCTGTAAAACTGATGTTGTGCAGTTTTATGTGGCTTTTGTATGATATCTGTGACAAAAACTTAAGCAATCTAAGAGATTAATAGGGGTCAAGTTGGAAAAAACAATAATTTAGTCCTCACATTCACTCTTTTTTGCTACGTTATAAGCAGAGTTTTCATCATACTGATAGCATGCACATTTGAAAATGCATGACCTGAACTTTCCAAAGGTCTTCTATTCTAGCCACTATGGCGGTAATTTATAAATTGATTTTCAATTAAAGTAAAAATATATATACTGTATATATTATATATTGTTATGGATATTCACAGAAACACATAGCCTCACTCACGTCAGATGCAGCGTCCTCTTAGGCGCATGCATCTGATGTCGCCTGATAAGACAATTGTTTCAGAAGACCGGGTGTCATCAAAAATCTTTACATATACTTGGATAAACCAGTTGCCTGTCATCCTACTTCAATCAAATTGAAACATACCAGTTGCATCCCATGAGCCCACGTAATTTCTAGTTTTTCACATGTTCTAAGCAAACATAAACGCTAGAATCTGCGGCATAATTGCTACAATACTCGATTCAAATTGCATAATATAGATGTCTCTTTCAAGTGCAACTGTTAGATATGTTTTGTAAGTTTGCTAGAGATGAGTTACGTCAGAAATCCTGCCCTGTGCTTCGTACGCGTCTCCTGGTTGGTCCAGTTGGTCAATATCAAACCTGAAATATCTTTTAATGGACTCAACATCAAATGGATGCGCCTGAGGGGGCGCTGCATCTGACGTGAGTGAGGTTAAGAAACACCTGCACCCCACGCAGGCAATATCCCAGGTAGTAATGTGATGTGCACATTCCAGGAAGCTGCTGTAGGTGACGTGACATGATCTAATGTGATCAGGGCCATCGCAACACGAAAGGCAAACCAGGCAATTGGCCTGGTGCCCCAGACTGAGAGGGACCCCTACGGTTGACTGTTTAATAGTTGTTAAGTTGGTGGAGAAAATGACTATAAGGCTGTAGTTAGACAACTGTAAGTTCAAGACAAATAATTATATTAATGAAGGATGCTTGAAGATTATAACAATGTTAAGTCTCTTGAAGCGTGGCCATGGATGTGATGTGCACAAAGTGTGTCCACTAATCTTTCTAATCTAAATCTATCTGACAGTAGTGTCCGTTCTAAGACGAGTGTATAACATTAAAACACCACTTGCCACAGTCATCATCAGTACTGTAATGGTTTTACGGAGAGAGCTTGTCTATCTGTAAATGGCTTTACCGAGAGAGCCGCAGAGAGAGCTAAAATGCCTTCTTATCCCTTTATTTTGCTTCCTTAACTAATTGGATCAGGGAAGTGAGTGTCTGCTAAAGGGCAGACCAATACAAGCTACTGGCTAATTCAAACATTTGCCCCAGCAAGATGTCCTGATCTCCCGCAAGATGTCCTAATCTTACCTGCATTCTACCTACTGTAAGTGGTTTATCGCCCTATATAAAGAGAATTCCCGCACTACTCCGGCACATCTCTCTCGACTGCAGGAGACATAACTGTGAATATGGGAAAGGACTTCTACCTATACGAGAACATTTCCAAAATAAGCCCTTTTGAGGGCCCTCAGTACCATATTGCTCCGAAATGGGCATTTTATCTGCAAGCAGCATTCATGGGCTTTGTGTTTTTTGTTGGAACGCCCCTAAATTTCATTGTGCTGTTTGTCACTGCCAAGTACAAGAAACTGCGGCAGCCTCTGAACTACATCTTGGTTAACATCTGTTTCGCGGGCTTCATCTTTGGCTTCGCTTCTGTAAGCCAAGTGTTTGTAGCCAGTCTAAGAGGATATTTCTTTCTTGGTCACACCATGTGTGCTATCGAAGCTTCTGCAGGAACAGTAGCAGGTATATTATGACTCTTATTAGTCATTAGTCAAATACATTCCTTTTTTGTTATAGTCTGTGGTTTAAAACCTATTGAGCAACCTAAAAAGAAATTTATTTGAAAAGTATGTGTCTATGTCTATTAAAGGTGCCTTACACTATTTGAGTGATTAAGATAATAATACTTTATTTACTACTAAACACACATGTATAATGAGATTAAAATGTTGTACCTTGGAAAAATCGGACTTAACTGTATGCAGCTCTGGGTGAATACAAGTCTAGAACCTTGAAAAACAATGTATTTCCTTGCAGGTTTGGTAACAGCATGGTCGCTTGCTGTTCTGGCATTTGAGCGATATGTCGTCATCTGCAAACCCTTTGGCTCCCTTAAATTTGGCTCGAGTCACGCTTTGGCAGGAGTAGCCTTCACCTGGTTTATGGGCATTGGATGTGCAGCACCTCCATTCTTCGGCTGGAGCAGGTGGACTGAGAAAAAACCTGTTTATTTTTCCTCACTCCGTTCTGTTGATACACTATGCAGGGCCGTTTCAACAGGACAGGCAAACCAGCCAATTGCCTGGGGCCCCAGGCTGAAAGGGGCCCCCAAGAATAAGTGTTTAATCATTTTAATAGTTTAGTTGGTGATGTTTTTCAATAAAACATTACCGAATTAGACAATAAGTTCAACACAAATAATTATATTAATCAAAGTTGCTTGATAACAATATGGTTTATGTAGGTGTTTATGGGAGGTGAAGGCCACCCATGCCCTGTTTGCTTGGGGCCCCAAAGTACCTTGAAACGGTCCTGACACTATGGCCGGCATTCTCCCAAGTGCTTAGTCTGAAAAAGTGCTTAGCTACAAGCACTTTTTTTGGTCTTAAGCATCTGGGAGAATACCAGCTTATGAGCGAAAACATGGCTTGGCAAACTAAACAGTTTTATTTTTCTTCCCCACTGTCTCCGTCCTGTAGGTATATTCCTGAGGGCTTGGGTTGCTCATGTGGACCTGACTGGTACATACCTGGGACGGAGTACAACTCGGAGAGCTACACTCTCTTCCTGTTGATTACCTGTTTCATTTCTCCCTTGTCATGCATCCTGTTCTCATACGGACGACTGCTGGCCGCCTTGAGAGCCGTGAGTTCTTCCTTGCTTGGTTCCAAAACGCTATAAATCCATTTTTGATTATATTCAAAAGCCATCTTTTTTTTTTAAATTGTTTATTTCTGTGTCTATTTTCCAGAACTCTCTTATGTTGATTTTATTATGTAAAAATAAATCTTGTTAAAAGAAGCCAAATGTAGATCCACTAAGATATCAAATAAATAAATACAATGTCAAAACATTATTCCTGAAAATGAATTAAGATATCATTTTGGGAACAAGCTCTTCTAAAGATAAGTGAATGTACACTAGAGTTGACACCTTCTCTACAATAACAGCTTCTACTGTCTCTGGTAACTCACTGATGCTATGCTGTAGGTGGCTGCTCAACAGGCTGAGTCTGAATCTACACAGAAGGCAGAGAGGGAGGTCTTCAGGATGGTCATTTTTATGGTGGCCTCCTATATTGTCTCCTGGGCACCATATGCTTGTGCAGCTGTGTACTACACCCTTGATCACGAGTCAGTGAAAGATTACCGTCTGGTCAGCATTCCTGCCATTTTCTCCAAGAGCTGCACTGTTTACAATCCACTCATCTATGGCTTCCTGAACAAACAGGTAAAAATTGCTGTCCTATCAATACATTGTACACAGCTTCTTGATTTTGGATCTTAAACCAGCCAAAAGTATTTGTCATCATTTGTCACAACTTCAGTGCCAACTTTTGACCAATAAAAACAAAAAATGATGATGTTTCTTGAAGCAACTATTTTCTTCTTTTTTTTTCTTCAGTTCAATGCATGCATTATGGAGGCTGTCTTTGGGAAGAAGATGGAAGAGGCTTCCGAGGTGTCCAAAACGGAAACTTCTTCAGTGGATTAGAATACCACTTGGAATTCTGTTGATAAGCTCACTCAAAGAACCTGAATTTTTTGACGAAATTGCATGAATCAGACTTTAGTGTTAACTTCTGTTTATGAATTAAACGACCGCCTGCCACTCAGCGACTGTTCTCAAATTTGTTCTATCTTATGGCACAAAGTACCAAATTTGGTACACAAAAGAAACTTTAACATAGAGGAAGCGCATTTTGCCAGACCCACACAGTTTTCCAAGTGCAGTCCACAATACAGCCACAAACACAAAGAACGCAGTTTTCCTTTTGCAATCCATGAGGTAGTAAAGATGAAGTTCACCTGTGCAACCGCTGCCCCTTTATGATATGTGAAGGAGAGACTGATCCCAGAATGCCCCCACCCCAAAAAAAAACAAAACAAAAAACACCCCACACACAGACACACACACACACACACACACACACACACACACACACACACACACACACACACTTTGATCATCAACAACAACAACAACAACAAAAACACTTTAAAAAAAAGATTGACAATAATAAATGCTGAATGTCAACCGGAACATTCTATTTCTTCCTCTCAATGTGCTGGGGCAAGGAAGCTGGATGGCCCATAATGCAACATCTGGCCCTGGATGTAAACAAATAAATAAAAACAGGTGGAGGTAAAAAGGCACCTGAGAGTGCCAGAGAGTGGGCTGTAAGTCAGAAAGGGACCTGGTGGAATTGAATGTCAAGGCCATCTCAGCAGTAAACTGGATTAGGAGTGAGGCATATTGGGGCACGGCCGCAAGTGGTCTCATGCTGGCCTTTGTATCGTTTCCATGGTGATCACCATTATGGCATCACACCACTAATTACACTTTAGTCCTTTTCCTGGCTGAGGTGAAGAAGTTGTGCATTCAGTGGCTTCAGTTTAGCAAGCTGGACAAGTGCACTTCCTCCTTCTTACATACAGAAATTGGTGCCCACAGCACATTGATAATGCTAAAGGAGGGGGGGGGGGGCAGCACCCCACTCACATGGCCACAGCATGCATAAATCAAAAAAGGAAAGAGGCCATTAAAACTCTTATTTCTGGGATGCATTCAGGAATAGATTTTAATCAGGCAGAGCCTTGTGGGTTACAACATTTTTGTTTTGTTTTGTTTTTTTTTCATCCGACATGCTTGGTGACAGCTTGCAAGTAAGATGCTGGATGTGGATGCCAGAAGAGGCTCTTAGCAAAATGCATGAGAAGATCGACATCAATCACCCCTTAGCGAGCTTCTGCCCCCGCCCTTATAGACCAAGACACACAGACACACACACACACACACACACACACACACACACACACAGTCACTCAGTCACACACTGTCCCCAAACAACTCCACCAATGAAAAGAGGAGGACTCGAGTGGTGCCAGAGTAAATATCAATCTGTCTCACACACATTCCTCTCTTCTCTCTTTCAGTCTTCCTGTCTCTGAGACACACACACACACACACACACACACAGACACACACACACACACACACACACACACACACACACACATACCAAACACACTCTCACTCTTTCTGAGTCTTTGAGTGGTGGTGAGATGGGGAAGCGGGTTTGGGCTCAGAAGCAATGGCAGTGGCGGCGATGGCAGCATCAGCATCAGTGCACTGCAGAGTGGGTTTAAACTCTGAGACACACAAACACACACACACACACACACACACACACACACACACACACACACACACACACTGGCGGTGGCAGCATCAGCATCAGTGCACTGTAGAGTGATTTTGCACTCGGCCCTCTTCTGAGCCCCACCATCTGGACGCCTTCTGTTTGAAGACTGGCGCGTCGCAAACACTAGCGAGCTAATGATGAGTTTGAACAACACACAAACAGCTCGGCTGATCGTTGACGCTACTTGTGCACTCAGTAAGAGACGGAAAGATGGTTAAAAAAAAAAAGAAACGCTTTATGAAGATTTTTGCTTTCAACCATCCTGACATGCATTTGAAATCATGTCTGTCATTCACATTCATGATCACAGCCGTTAGCTGCACATAAAGTGTCGCACTTAAGAACTGCTTTGGCAAAATGTTCAATCTTGAAGAATTTAGTTTCCGAAAACCCTGTGTCAAGCCTTTCACCCAGCACACACACACACACACACGCACACACACACACACACACACACACACACACACACACACACACGCACACAAACAAACATTCATGTTATTTGCAATTTCTGGAAAATAATCACACCGCAACAAATCAAAATAATCATAATAAGATGGGAAATTGCAGTGGTATAATTAGACTTTAATTCTAACAAATTAGATCAGGGATTCATTATGTCAATTTGGCCACCTGCTCGGCCTGCAATTTATTTAAGCTCTCTGTGTTCACTGCACATAATCATCTACGCTGTGGAGTTAAGAGAGAAAATCTGACAATTATTTACTTTTATTCTGCTGATTCTGCTCATTGTGTGAGGCTGGTAAAACTATTAGCTGTTAATTGCATTGATTCTCTGTTGAAGTGGTTTTGAGAGTCTCTCTCTCTCTCTCTCTCTCTCTCTCTCTCTCTCTCAGTGTCTGGGCACGCATTTGTTTCAGATGTACTGTTTTGGATGGGGGCAGACAGAAGGCCTAAATAAAAGTAAAAGATTCAATCCTGGTCAAAGATCATTTGGAAGAAGTCAGAAAGGTTTTTTGAAGTTGTCTAGTCTACACAAGTGTGAGTGAGGAACATGAAAGGACTGGCAGTGGGCCGGATGAGAAAAACAAAGTAAGAGAGTGAGAGAGATGAAGAGAGAGAGAGAGAGAGAGAGAGAGAGAGAGAGAGAGAGAGAGAGAGAGAGAGAGAGAGAGAGATGTGACGGCAGGAAGCAGAGTGTTCCTCTCTGTTCTCTGTTTGTGTTGTACAGACAGAATGGCAGAGAAGGTTGCATCTGTGGGAAGGACAGACAAAGGAAGTGGAATTACACCGTGTGCGTGTGTGTGTGTGTGTGTGTGTGTGTGTGTGTGTGTGTGTGTGTGTGATTCAGGTCTGTGCTTTGATCCTTGTTTCTAGTCAGTAGAGCAGTCCGAGCCCTTTGGTACACACACACACACACACACACACACGCACACACACATACACACACTGTATTTTCAGAGTGTCAGGGTTGGCCTTCTGTCCTATCCACTATCCATGCCTTAAGGAGACAATGTTAATATGTCCCCTTCAATCTGTTTGTGTGTGTGTGTGTGTGTGTGTGCGTGCGTGTGTGTGTGTGTGTGTGTGTGTGTGTGTGTGTGTGTGCGTGCGTGTGTGTGTGCGTGTGTTTTATACATACATACTCTAAGTGTGGCTGCACCAACATGTCACAGATTTGTGCACATCTTTGACCACATCATTCTGTAGTATTTTGGCAACATGCCCTTAAAGGTAAGCTTGCAGTGATGTGTCATCATGGGACTCGGCCTGAGGAGATAAAGAGGCAGTGCAGCAAGTACCCACAGTCATGGCAGTATCAGCCACCAACATCACATCAGGTATGGACTGGCCATAGGG
>JAODXP020000027.1:24569180-24579180 GCA_027497455.2 Sardinella longiceps
ACACACACACACACACACACACTCTATCTCTCTCTCCCCTTCACACTCAAATATACACACCTCTCTGTCTTACTCTCTCTTATGCACACACACACACACACACACACACACACACACACACACACACACACACACACACACACACACACACACACACACACACAGGCTCAGGCCAGACAGACAAAGAGCCAGTGGGCATGTGCTGTGGCCAGTTGAGAAAGCAAACCCGGTTGCTGGCCACCACAGCTGTGTTGTGGACGTGTGTGTGTGTGTGAGTGTGTGTGTGTGTGTGTGTGTGTGTGTGTGTGTGTGTCCCAGTGAGAGCTGCTGCTGCTTCTTCTTATCCCCACACAGACCACACTGGACCGGACCACCAGAGGACAGAAACGGGTCAGTGTGCATGTGTGCTACTGTGCCATGGACTACACACACACACACACACACACACACACACACACACACACACACACACACACACACACACACACACACACACACACACACACACACACACACACACTCTCACACACAGACTTGATTGATTGCCACTCAAATGCTAGAGCCCACATTTGCTGTAACATGGGGAGGAAATGAAGCCTCTGGCACCTTTAACACAGCCACAGCTGCCAGTGTAATAAATGGCAACCACAATTCCTGCTGCAATCTTTTCGAGTGTGGTGGTGCCAAGTCCACTGGTGCCACCCCAGTAGCTATCTGTGGCCACACACACACACACACACACAGCCATGGTGGGATGATTGAGGCAAAAAGTGTAATTCCCTTAAGACATGTACTCTCATCAGAGAGGGGAACACAATCGGCTCCCCATGCTAGATTGACCACATGTGTTGTCAGCTGGAGAATTAGCATGCTATGATCTATTGCAGCACTGAGACCTGGGGAGAGGACATAATGAGTTTCATCCTGGCCAAGAGCTGGGCTGGGCTGGGTGGACAGGGGGATACGTGTGTGTGTGTGTGTGTGTGTGTGTGTGTGTGTGTGTGTGTGTGTGTGTGTGTGTGTGTGTGTGTGAGAGAGAGAGAGAGAGAGTGAGTGTGTATGTATGTGTTTGAGGGAGCGTGTGTGTTTGTGTGTGTGTGTGTGTGTGTGTGTGTGGGTTTACTCTTTTCTGCATACAGTATTATTTCATCTTGGCCAACGGCTGGGTAGATGGAGGTATATGAGTGTGTGTGTGTGTGTTTACACTTTTCTGCATACAGTATTATTTCATCTTGGCCAACAGCTGGGTAAATGGAGTTGATGTGAGTGTGTGTGTGTGTGTGTGTGTGTGTGTGTGTGTGTGTGTGTGTGTGTGTGTGTGTGTGTGTATGTGTGTGTGTGTGTGTGTGTGTTTACACTCCTCTGTTCTCCTTAGGGTTATGAAACTCTAGGTGAACAAGAGTATAGAGCTTGGTCATTTTAAAAGGATGTGCAGCCAGCTTTACATTGAAATCCCATACAAAATGATTAAAGTTGTAGTCTTCACATCACCACAAACATTGTTTCTTGGGCCTTGTCTTCATACGTACTTCCACTTGATATTCATCTCCGTCCACGACTCCGTCTGGCAGCGAACAATTCCATACCGCGCTAAATAGCAGAATTAGGAATTGTGAGCGATTCCGTTGGATTTCTGCTGTTGTAGCATAGCTTAGGCCCGTTTCACACAGAAACTGCACGTTCGCGGTGAGAAAGTGGGGCGGCCCATAAGCAGCGCCTGTGGGCTTGGGCATTCACACAAGAAGTTGTCTCTGCTGTGTTCTGCGCGAATGGGCCGCCCGAGCTCTGCATTCAAAATCTATGGACACCGCGCAAGTCCCGTTTACCGCGCTGAAAACGCTTGGAAAAATAGAACTTGTTTCTATTTCAAAAAAGCAGCGCGGGAGCTGCGCAGTTCACCGCTCAGAAACCGGACAGGAGCCGCGCTGAACACGTGTGCAGTCTGAATGACCTAACCTGTTAACATGGATTCTAAATGACATCGCCCCAAAACCGCGGCCACTTACACGCCTCTCACGCACAGGTTTCTGTGTGAATCGGCCGTTACTTAGTTAACAACCAAGCTGGCGCATAATGTTAGTGATTAGGTGAAGTCAGATTGAATCATTTCAAACTTCTACAGTTCACACCTCCAGCTTTAGCTTGCCATCGTTCTATGAATGGATGAGATCTTTGTACGAAGCAAAGGCCAAGGGGATAGCCAAAGCCAGGCTTGTGTACAGGGGAAAGTGACAACATTGTAACAACATCCCCATTTCCTACATTAATTTCCTCTGTTATGAAAACGAGGCCTATATCAAACCATTTATGTGTATTCTCAAGGATGTAACCTGGACTCATTTTATGGTGACCAAATAATAACCCTAACGTTCCATACCATATAGATTTTTTCATCAGTCAAACGCAGGTCGAAAAAGTCTTTTGCAAGCCAGATCTGCCCCCATTCAACCCCTGCTACAAGGAAACTGATTCTATTCCCACTATCTCTACCAAGCATTGCTTCTTTGGTCATGGTACATTATGTAAGAGTAATTTAATTACACAACAAGTCACCCAATACTCCCTGGGGACATGGGAGCAACAGGTAGGCTATTGAAAGGAAAAGCACAAATCTGACTGAGAAAGATAAGGCTATTTACTAAATAGAAAGGAGAAAGGTGAGCATTTCATAATGAAATGAACATTATCCAACAACAAATTACAACAGCGTCAGCAACAACAATAACACATAAACAAAACACTAGAATGTGCATAATCCTTTTTTCGGCTACATTAAGCCAGCTTAGCTTGTCAGGCTTACTGAATTACTGAGATGGGAAGAGGCAAGACAAATGTTAGCCCCTGTAATCATTTCTAAATAAATACCTCAATGGATATTTATTGGACGCAGCGGGAGATTTACTTTGTGTGATTGGATAAGGCGGAGATTAGGAGGGGGATACCTCGGGATCAAAGACTGCGTGGCAATGAAGCTGTTAAATGGAAGACTAATCAGCAACGCTTTGGTGATTGAGCCCTCGTCGTTAAATCAGACAGTCCATTTGCAGGCTAAAAAAGTATGAATCAGAAAATTAACAGCCCATGATCTTCTTTGACCTCTATCAATGATTAGGTTTTCGTTCTTTAATCTCTCCTTCACTGTGTCATTTTTTTTTCCTTTTTTTTTTTGCAAGGTTTCTTTGAGTCATTTATTTTGTTGGCATTCTGCCAGGTGGGAAGCTCTTAGCATAGGTATGTCTTTGAAGATGAAGGATTGTTAGGTCCTCCAAAATTGTGTGCAAGGTTCATTAGAATGACTCAAATGGAAGTGAATAAAAGGTATCTTGAGCTGTTTGAATCCTAAATACCTCCCATACAATAGGAAACCCTCAAACCTTTTCTGTGTCTTGTGGTTTAGTTTCTAGAGTTCTATTTGTATTGTATCTAACCAGACAAAAAGGGTGATTCACTCACTTGAAAACTTAATCTGTTGCAGTTCAACTTTATCAAAGTAAAATGTGAGGTTAAGACAATTAGCTGTGTTAGAATGTCACATAAAAGCACACACCTGCTCTACTCTACGGAGAACCTGCATTACTATACGTTGTGTTAACCCTAACCCTAAATCTAAGCCTAATCCATTGATCCAGGGCAACAAGTTTGACATTGATCCCGGACTCTTAATTACATAAAATTCCCTGACATATTGAAAGTTTAGCAACACTTTGAAACTGCGTGCAACAACATTAAATGTTTGATTTACTCTGCTGCTACTCCTCTCTAAAATGCTCACCTCACTGTGAATTTTCGGTCATGCCAGAACCCTCTCAGTTCCTGCTTGCCATTGTAGCATTCACATGCATTTGCAGTCTCGTCCTTGTTTTTGTGTCAGACACAAATATATATTTTTTTCATTTGATAATAAATGTAATTTGACCCAACATTGTGTAGATCAATGGGGTTGTAAGGCATCTCATCGAAATAGAGATAATTATACTTCTGACCTCTGTTGGAAAACTGATGCTGTCTTAAAACTGTCATGTGGCCACGTCCTAGTGGAGGTTGAGAGATTGTAAATATTTGGAAAGAAGACTGTTGAGTCGAGTGAAATTGCTTTTTTCAACTGACTGACTTAAAACTGAAAAAAAAAAAAAAAAAAATGCTGAAGTTGTTTTTTTTTTTTCTTTTCTTACTTTTCCCTGCCACAGCAAATATTAATTCCATTTGCTTGAACAAGCCTTGGCACTACATGAAGTGTAAACTGTAAATACGCGTATAAGTGTCAGATGCCAAGTCAGAAACTTGTGTACGACTCTTATGCCAGCCAGAGTCAGACTGGCAGAACTATCAGCCTCAAATATTAGACTTTTAAATGAATGTACTGTTAGCAGGCAACACTTCTCATATGCGAGCTTAGCTTAGCCGCTTCACCACGGTGTTAGCACAGTGTGTTTTGAACTCCAAGAAAGAGAGCGCCTGCAGCAAGATGAACTGCACAGCTTTTCCTTCTTCTTATTCTTTATTACTTACTTTTAATCTGTTGGCCTCTGCAGTCTGGCCTCCTGGGTGAGAGAGACTGTCCCGTCTGGGAAGTGAGAGGTGTGATTAATAGAATACTAAGCACGTCTGCTAGAGGCGCCTACAGTAGATTCATGCTACTGGACAGGGTGGACTACGTTTCCCAAGAATCTGTGCTCTAATTCTCTTTGTCTTTTTCTGTCTGACTCTTATTCATTCTCTCTGTCTGGTATAAATGTATATATAGTACATTGAGTGAATATTTCAATATCCAAAAAAACATTTTACTGTGTGTGCTAACTGAAAGCATCACATCCTTGACATCCTCCATATAGGCTACATACCTCCTGAAATCTTTAACAATGTTCTTGGAGGTGCAGTATTTACTAAAGCCAACAAGAGTCACTTAGCACTAGACAACATTTCATTCTCCAAACTTGAACGAAAACACAGCTAATTTTTGGTTTTTCGACCACCCTCAGCATTCCCCGTGTTCGACCTCTAAAGATATCACCATCATACCGCGTGTTCCCAGGATGAAGAGGTGAAAAAAACATCCCATCTTGTCTCTAAGAGGTCAGTTTACTCTCTGGAGTGGCTGTTTACCTCACCTCCCACTGGAGGGCCCTGGAGAAGAAAAACACCACAGTCTCAGGTCTCATATTACAGTCATTACCGCTAATAGGTCTCCAGACTGGCAGAGATGCATTTGTCCTTTTCGGCAGTTTTCCTGCTTGTGGCATTCAGAATGTAGAGCGGGTCAATGATGAGGGGTTGGTGGGCTGGGATGGGGAGGGCAAGGGAGAGGGAGAGGGAGAGGAGGGGGAGGAGGGGAGGTTAGCCTTACACTTTCCATTTTCTCTCTAATGACTTTTTCCCCAAGTCATTGCAGATTTGAGTAATGAAGAAAACTTTCACAGAGTGGCCAACCTTGTGCCTTTTCAAAAAAAAAGGGAGAGGGGGGTGGAGAAGGCATCGCTAGACAAGTGGGACTTTGATTATTTTTGCAAGCTTGCCATCAATGAAGTCAATGGAAGGAACTTGCTGACACTAGTGGACTCCTTTCAGACACACACACACACACAAACACACACACACACATTTACGTCGAGAGAAGAGATTTTGAGATGATTTACAGTGCCGAAAAAAGCTGGCCTTGCTAAATGGCGTGAATGTTTTATGTGTGTGGTCCTCTATGTCGGATCAATGATCAGTCTAAGAGAGGCAATTACATTCTCCAAACAGTCATTTACTAATCAATGCCACAGTCTGACTCAATGTAAATTGAGTTAGCATGGCCTTGTCTCCTTTAGCCTGTCAGCTTGGGCCCAAATCCATCTCTGTGCGGGGATGATACGACTGCTGCTGATGACTGACCTGGTTCTGCCTGTCAGAAGTGAGTTTATTTCCAAATTACAACAAACTCTGTGCACTGTTTCACCCCGTGCTTTGTTCAGTGTTGTCTTCGTGGCTATGTTCCCCTAATCATCTGGACACATGGCAATCACTGGACAGAGGTTATTCAGAGATAGGGCCCTATGATTAATACCATATAGAAGACACGGATGGAATCATGGAATCCAGACATGAAAATAGACCTTTTTTTTTGTAGGTTTCAATAATTGAAAGAACCAATACCTGATTAATTTGCTTTATTTGATGAATATATGAAACCTGATTATGTCATCATGGTTTGCCTTGAGTGCCCATTGGTGTTAACATATAGTTACAGAACAGCACTGTAATTGTGCACACATTTCAATAAAAAAAAAAGCTTTCTACCAGAAAATTCTATCTAATACGGTCCCATTATGAAGACGTCGTAGCAGGAAGAGGTCCCCCACAGTCTCATGAATGGCAAAACTCACCCTGATTGGCTCTCACGCTGTTTCTCACTTAGCTTGTCTTTCCTGCCCAGCAGTAAATCATTACAGACACATACCTATGCCTTTTGCCTTTCTTTTCAGTCTGAACAACTATTAAAGTCTAAGCCATGTGGGGTTATAAGAGTGGTGGCTCTGTAGAGGAGGTAGCCTTTGTACTGAGAGGCCTCTTTGGGTAGGACATGACGGCTCTTCTCAGTGGGGACTTGAGTCGCCCTAGTGGGGGGATTCGGAAGGCAACGGACGGATTTTACCGTTTACCTGGAGGTAAGGTCAACATGCTCAGAGCTCTCTCCAATGCAGCCATGGAGGTATTGTACGGTCAGCGGGCCGAGAGCTCTTTCCGATGCAGCCATGGAGGTACTGCAAGGTCAAGCCAAAGAGGACGTCTCAAGGAAAGTTCAGTTCATCTGGCTGAGTGTGTGAGAAAAATGTGTGTATGGGGGTGGCAAACAAAACAAATGTGTTTGTGTGTCTGTGTGTGTGAATGGGGGGAAGGCGGGGGATGTGCTCGTAGTAATAAGATAAATAATTATATTATACAAACAAAATCATGCTTAGTAGGAATAATGTACTTTCTATTTAAGTACAATAAAAAAGCCACAGGCAGTGAGACACATAAATGCTACAAGAGCCTGTGATGAGCCTTCGTTGTAACCTTCCTTATCAAGAGAGGACCTCAGTCATTGGTCTTTACACTCCCAGCAGTTCCTATCTGTGGGCCCCACACAACACAGTGGTTTCATGATTACAATTTCTCCAAATTATATTTGAAGTTCAAATCCCGGCACGCTGACTGCCTCCTTTACAATTCCCTTTCAAATAGCACATTCAAGACCCACTCAGTGTACACAATAATTATGTGTCCCACTGAGACGGTGCATGAGCCGTTTGATGAGCGCGACCAGCGGTTCACAGATTCACCGCTGCCAGAGAAAATAAAACACTCTAAATGAGACCGGGATTTTTTCCCCCCTTTTTAATTTATTCCCCTTAGTTCAACACACAGGCACACGCACACACACACACACACACACACGACACACACAGACACGCAGAAGCCTCATTCAGCTTTGACAGTAAAATTTCTGCAATTTCAAGATGTAACATGCTGTAGAGGTTATTTGATGTATGTTGCCTCCCTGACCTTGTAATCAATGGAGAAATAGCTTTGAAAGGACTTGTCAGATGTGTGTGTGTGTGTGTGTGTGTGTGTGTGTGTGTGTGTGGGGGGGGGTGTGTAGGTGTGTGTGTGGCCTATGAATATGCATGTGTTTCTCAGTGCTCAAATACTTACTTCTGCATGTGGTTGCTTTGGTGTGTTTGGTTGCAACAGCCTTGTCCCTCTCTGCCTGCCTTTAAACAGAAAAGACCTTGGCAAGTCCCAGCCTTAGAAAAGAGCTTTGAGGGACAAAAAAATAGAAAAAAAAACCCATAAACTTTCATGTTTCAGCTATGCAATATTGTACAACCTCCTGCTCCTGTCCTGCTCTTTGTACTTCGTGTTCCATGTTTTGCCATTTACTTTTATTCATCTTTTTTTCATGGTTCTCGTTCCTCTGAATTAGCATTCAGGAAAGGGCTCGTTTGTAAACAAATCTTACAAAAGTAGGTTTGCTTGCAGTATGTTCCACAACAAGGTTTAAGTTCCTTCAGTGACCCACATTGTGATGTGTAAGCTACAGGGCGATAGCTACAAACTACAAACTCACCTTGGACAGTGAAAAGAAAATGTCATGACTGCAGTGGTTTGACGGCAGTGGCCCTGAGCATGTGAGAGGCTCTTCAGCCATATTTGGTAGCTTTGCTCGCCTCTTCTATAGGCACAGTGAAGAAGGAGTGTAATGGCCAATGGCAGTGAAGCTTCCAATTTCTCAGCCAATCACATCGTAAAATCAACAAGGAAGACATGCGGTAGTGGTAGTGAAGATTCTATTTCTTAAGATAATCATACTGCAAGACTAGATTACAGTAAAGCTGGCTACTATAATCTCACTTATTAGTTTCATCTCACTACTGATAATAATTACATGTCCCATGTCCCACCCATTTGAACATTAAATGCTTGTTGTGGCAAGCAGCAGCAATAACAACAACAACAACCAAAAAAAACATCACTGGCGATTACGAAACAAAACTGGGTCAGCCTTTGGGTAGGCCATTGTAAGGACACTGTGAACTTTTACAGTCCTTATATCTGCCGACTTGACTCAGTGCGGCAATAATGTATTATGTATGTGTGTACCGCAATGAGACTCCCTCAGATGTAGAGCTGACATAATCTAGAACAGTCTCACAGCTACAAAAAGAGGAGGGCCTTTTAGGTCATAAAACCATTGATGTCATGTAGCTAATGTAATTCTCAGAGCAATTCAAGCTGACTTGTTTTGGGCTAGTGATTTTTTATTTATTTATTTATTTATTTATTTATTTTCATGACTGTGCTGTGTGAACAACTTCACATCAAAAACCTGCTGCACTAGTAAAAATCAATCTAAATCAAAACCTTTCATTTACATTTTTGAAATACTATTATCCCAAGCGACATACACTTTTGTCATCTATCAATTACATCAGGGCAAGTTACGCTGGAGTAACTTTGGTTTAATGCCCTGATCAAGGGCACAACGGTGACAGCCAGGATTCAAACTCACAACTACAGTTACTCTACAGTTCCTCCAGCTTGTCAATGATGAAATGCCAGATGCTTGTACGAAGCTAAAGCGTAGACCAAAGTGGTCAAGGTGGCCAAAGCCTGGCTAATTCCTAACTGAATTGGTCTGAACATTGATGGTTCATCCTCCATTTCTGAGAGGAATGTCAGTAGCGTTTAAAGTTAAATTATTAATATCAATAAATCAAGACATTATTATTTCAGAGTGTGAAATTACATGGAGCAAGCAGAAAATTGTCTCAAGACTGGTCTAGGGGACCCTAAAACAGACACGTACACTACATCGCTAATAGAGACAAAAGAAGACATTTTGTAGCTGTTTGTTTTGCATGCTGAACACCACTACAAGGTAAACCAAGCACACTACACACTATAAAAACTCCCATGATAGAAGGAAAGTCACTATTGGTCAGCATGAACACAGTAATGCTTGCAACACTTAACATTGACTTGCACAAGCACGGATGCACACACAAATACTCAAGGTTGCGTGCACACACACACACACACACACACACACACACACACACACAAACAAATTGCTTTCCATGAGTCTGGCGTGTTGATATATTTTATAAAGCAAGTGTGAGTGCCTATCTGTATTCAGGTCCACACCAAAAGGGTCAGGAATCTGTAAACAGTGCAAAGCCTGATCTTCATAGCACCTGCTTAGCACAAACCCCCCTGCAGGCCTGACTCATTCGCCAGGCTTTTCTCATTCATCACACAAGCATTTTCACATTCACTGAGGTGTTTTCCTCAACTTTGACTGAATCCCCATTCATTCAGTGGCATGTCATGTATGCCGCACGCAAAGCCCGCTGAATAGAAGATATAGTTAAGCTGGTTATTGGACTGAGCTCATACGGAGCCAGTAACTCTGCAGGTTCTATTCAGCATGTGCATTTACTTGCAGACGTTCCTAATCGCTAACTCTGAATAGCAA
>JAODXP020000027.1:24584180-24589180 GCA_027497455.2 Sardinella longiceps
TCACTTGTGGCCAATTCTTAGTGTTTGTGAATGAGAGAAAGGGGAGGGAGGGAGGGAGGGAGGGAGGGAGGGATGGATAGAGGCTTGTTGTGATGAAAGACAAAAATACAACAAGACTTGAGAGTTAAAGACTAAGAGTTGAGAGTTTGGCATGAAGAAGATGTGTGGTTGTTTTACTAATGTGACCCTTGAGCATTAAAACTTTACAGCTGATCCTTGCATCTCTCTCTCTCTCTCTCTCTCTCTCTCTCTCTCTCTCTCTCTCTTTTTCTCTCTCTCTCTGTCTATCTTTGTACTATGTGTGGGGGTGTGGTTGTTTGCAGTATTACTGATGAAATTATTTACTGAAGTATATACATGAATGTGGTTTGTGTGTCCCTGTACAGTATGTGTTGTCACAACTACTCACTCAGTGTTCAGTGTGTGTGTGTGTGTGTGTGTGTGTGTGTGTGTGTGTGTGTGTGTGTGTGTGTGTGTGGATCATCAAGGATGGGTGTGAGTATTACTGCATGAATTTTCCCCAGGCACGATAAAATAGTACACAATTGACTAATACAGTATAAACTCCTTTGCCTTTGTTGTTTATTTTTGGTGATTTCTTATATTGTCATCCCTTGAGCATCACATGGTGTTGAATTTTGCATCTCTATTTCTCATAGTGTGTGTGTGCTGTGTGTGTGTGTGTGTGTGTGTGTGTGTGTGTGTGTGTGTGTGTGTGTGCGGCCTGGCCACCCATCCTGATCCTCGTCTCCACCTTTGGGTGTTTGTGTGACCTTGGGCTGTCCTTCCCATGTTGCTGCTGTTAATTCCCCTCTGGTCCCTGTAAGAGTGGAGATGTATGGGCCACAACCAGCAGGGTAGAGCCGACAGCACAGTGCTTAGAGGAAAATAAAGGGCCAGGGGCGGGGACAAGTGGTGCTGTGTGTGTGTGTGTGTGTGTGTGTGTGTGTGTGTGTGTGTGTGTGTGTGTGTGTGTGTGTGAGAGAGAGAGAGAGTGTGTGTGTGTGTGTGTTGTGTGTGTGTGTGTGTGTGTGAAAGTGAGAGAGACTGTGTGTGTGTGCGTGTGGGTGTGTGTGAGAGAGTGCGAGGGAGAGACTGTGTGTGTGTGTGTGTGTGTGTGACAGAGAGTGAGTGATAGAGAGGAGAGAGTTCTCTGGTTAAGGGTGATGATAGGTAGACAGGTTTCTTTCATCCATCACTGAAAATTTACATCACCTGTGACACCGCAGACGGTTGGCATGCCAACAGCCTCTCACTTCTCTTCCTGGCACATCCGTCAGGACTGTGATGGACTACAGCCTCTCACTTGAATTAGGGACATGGAGGTTTGTGTGTGTGTGTGTGTGTGTGTGTGTGTGTGTGTGTGTGTGTGGAGAGAGAGAGAGAGAGAGAGAGAGAGAGAGAGAGAGAGAGAGAGAGAGAGAGAGAGCGCTTGGATGTCTTGAGAGTTGGGCATGAAGAGGATCTGTGTTTTCTAATGGGACATGGGACCCTTGAGCTTTATATGGTGTTGATTTTTGCATCTCTGTCTCTCTCTCTCTCTCTCTCTCTCTCTCTCTCTCTCTCTATGTGTGTGTGTGTGCCCGTGTATGTGTTTGAGTCCACGTGTGTGTGTGTGTGTGTGTGTGTGTGTGTGTGTGTGTGTGTGTGTGTGTGTGTGTGTGAGAGAGAGAGTGCGTGCGTGTGTATGTTGTGTGTGAGTACATGTGTTTGTAGTGTGAGGGAGGAGAGAGAGAGAGAGAGTGTGTGTGTGTTCAGAGTGAAGCACACTGCTCTTTGTGTGTGTGTGTGTGATGTGTGTGTGTGTGTGTGTGTGTGTGTGTGTGTGTGTGTGTGTGTGTGTGTGTGTGTGTGTGTGTGTGTGCGTGTGCTGAAACACAAAATGGAGGAGATGCCAGGCAAATTCATATCTGTGGTTTTCCATGTAAAAAAAGCTACAACAGAAAGAGAAAGAAAACTGCACTCTAGCATCCTCCCTTTGCAAAAAAAGCGAGAGATAAAGATAAAGAGAGCAAGAGAGCGAGAGAGAGAGAGAGAGAGAGAGAGAGAGAGAGAGAGAGAAAGAGAGAAAAAGTGCTCTTAGCAAAAGGCCAGTGGTCATGTCCATTTATCTATCCTGAGCTTCCCAGAGGAAGCTGTTTTTTTCCTCCCTATTAGCTGAGGCTCAGGGGGAAAGAAGGCCCGTATTTGAGTCCCAGATGAGCAGGAGCATGAAAAAAGGCATGATGTACTGTACGACAGGCACAGGGGGACAGGAACAGGTGGCACCCTAGATAATTGATTGCAGGACTGCAGAGGGAGGGAGGGGTGTGATAATGACTGGTAATGCAACAAGCCTTTAAGCTTCACTGACCAAAACTGAAATGTTTGTTTATAGGTGTCAGCTCTTGTGCGGATAACTGTCTGTCTTTGCTTCTCTCGTCGTCGTTGTTGTTGTTGTTGTTGTTTTTCTGTTTCTTTATACAGTGTGTGTGTGTGTGTGTGTGTGTGTGTGTGTGTGTGTGTGTGTGTGTGTGTGTGTGTGTGTGTGTGTGTGAAGACTCCAAATGAAAGCTAAGGGCAGAGGACATTAAAATATAACATGTGTGTGGACGTTTATAAAAGTTGAATGGGTTGAGTGAAGGAAACAAAAACAAACTATAGCTCATCCTTGTCTGTATCCCAGTCTGCTATACTACAGAGTAGCATGCCTGTGATTCAGAGACATACTGATGGAACATGGAAAAGAAGGCCCCCTGTCAGATTGTAGAGGCACAGGAAGGCCATCTTATATTCATCAAATACAAAATATTTTAGAGGTGGCAAATTTGCACCCCATCCATTCATTGAAGGGGGGGGGGGGTATGTGTTTGAGTCTGTTTGTGCAAATTTCAAACAGGATAGGCTAGGCTAGGATAGGATAGTAATGTATTCATCCTGTAGGAGAAACAACAATTCCTTAACATCCATACCAAGATTCACATGATCAAATACACACACAGACTCTGTCCTGTCAAGGTCATTGACACAGCAACAGTCACATATGATGTACAAGAGCGATCAGGAAATTCAAGCATCCCACAGAATCTACTGTACATGTATAAAAATGCCCATGTTCTCCATGTTACAGACAGCATGCTGATACAATAGAGCTTTGAGTGGAATTATTTAAAACTACAGTATTTCTTAGGCCACTCAACACTCCAGTAGTACCAGCATTAGTCCAGAATGTTTGGAATAATTTATTCCTACAGTAATCTGTGCAGACCAAAATAAGCATCACAATGCATGGAGTAGCCCACCAACTTCACGTTAGTGCCCCCCTTTTTAAAATGCAGTTGATTTGACATGTGTATCTACAGGCTCATAACTCAAGGCTGTCAACCATCTTTGGAGAAAATATCTAAAACCAAAATCAGTTCTGCAGATCTTAGGAGCTGTGAAAAGGCAGCACTTCTCAGAGCATGTCCCTCCTAATTGCACTGCAGTCTCTCTGATTTTTCTGTGCCACGCACCTTACACTAACTCTGCGCATGCATTTGGGTCATTGAATATGCAGTGAGATCTGTTTAAGAAATGTAAATTTAGACCTCATTTCACCAGCAAGATTATTCTCCTGTATAAATGTCTAACTTAAATAAGGCATGAATTCTTAACACAGAAATAGAGGTTAACCGTGTGTTTTGACTGTTGTCGAGCATGATTTTTAATCATGAACTGATAAAATAATACAATATTCTCTGTGTTAGTAAAAGCGCAGCTGAGGTTAGACTGTCTTTAATAATAATGGCTAGAGCATGGGTATCCGATTTCGTTCTTCTTTAACAAGAGTCTCTGTGAAGTCTCTGGCAAATGTTCTCCCAAATGATTTGCATTTTTCTGTTAGAAGTGGATCCATGGGGTGTGTTCTCTCCATATCCTCCCAGCGAGTCGGACTATAAAACAAGCACATTCCCCCATGCCGGCTAGCTATTGATTGCGTCCACATGTGAGTCACCATCTCCTCACCATTTCAAAGAGTCAGCCTAATAGCCAAGCCTTCTCTGTGTCCCCTTGCAATACAAGCACCATCTCCGGAGTGGAGATAAATCTGTGATATGGATATGGCTCCCAAACACTGCTGACGCTACTGGAAATGGATTAAGATACACTGGCGCTAAAGCTAATAGTCTCATTATCGGGGCCCGTGCACAGGGGACTTGCTAACATCAGTTATTAGTTCACCTCACTTCTTTTATGCTCTTCATTGGATTCATTTGCAGAAATAGGAGGGGAGAAAGTCATTAATTTATTTAAATCCTCTCCAGTTGGAGAGGCCCCTCAGTTAATTTCATAGCTTTCTGAGTGTCTGAGCAGAAGCAGCAGCAGCAGCAGAAGGCCCTGTAGGATTAAAAGACATGGCAGCCAACTGTAACACTTCAGTGTATTTCAGGAAAAGGAAGGAAGTCTCCCCAGCTTATACTTCACCAGCCCAGACGAAGGTTGACAAGAGACGTTTTAAAAAAAGAGAGAGAGAGAGAGAGAGAGAGAGAGAGAGAGAGAGAGAGAGGCAGCTAAAACGTATAGTGCATATAGTTTAACAAGTCATCCTATAACATTAAACGTATATAGTATATAGTCTGGTATCGATAGATAGATTGAACTCAATTATTGTATATTTCTAACTGCTTCTGCATGCAATAGGATAGCCTATTCTATGAACAATCAGAACAATCAAAAGACCGTTGTTTTCGGCGAAGCCCGCCCTAAACACATAAAGCGTTGTGAGTAGTGAACACCAACGGTGTACAACCAAATCCAACCAATCAAAAAAAAAAACTACACATACACTATGTGCAAATCTATTTACTGCTGCAAGAGTGTGTCTAGATTTCTAGGCAATGGGCAATGGCACATATAAGGAGAAATTTAAGGAGAAATCTGGAATTTGATGTTAATCTCTCAATAGTCCTGTTGTTTGAGGTAACCAAGTTTTGCCCTCGGGAAAAAGAATGACAAAATTTGACCTAATACAGAGCAAA
>JAODXP020000027.1:24594180-24596680 GCA_027497455.2 Sardinella longiceps
ACAGGTGAGGTCACCGACATCAGTCGTCTAGGCAACAGTCGCCCTGTGATACTGTGTCACTCTTGTCAAGCTCTTGATGGTGGATTTCAGCTCAAGTGACACTAGAGGATGTGGAATCTGGGTACACAGGATAAAGGGTGGGACAGAGGCTGTGTATGGTGTGTGTGTGTGTGTGTGTGTGTGTGTGTGTGTGTGTGTGTGTGTGTGTGTGTGTGTGTGTGTGTGTGACAGAACTCTACTCTCAGCTGAGTGATGAAACACAAGCTGTTATTTTGCAAGCGTCGTCACCAAGTCATGCCGGTAGCCTTCACACTCTCTAAGACAGATGTGGATTGGCTCTGAAGATTCAGCATTGGAATATAAATCTTTTCTGAGGTTTGCTTTAGGTTTGTAAGTGGTTTTCTAGATGTTTCCTCAACTGAACATGTCCACAAGCACTTTATTTGACATTAACATGAGACGTGGCGTAATGTATTTATAACAGATGTCTCGCTTTAAACAATGACGGTCAGTGAAAAAAATGTTTCACAATTACTCTGATACATATTAATCAACAATGCCGGTCACTGAAAGTAATGTTTCACAAAATACTGCTTTGATAAATATTAACCTCTTGCTCCTCATACATTTCCCGTAAATGATGTGTGGAGAGAAAATTAATGAGTTGAAGACAGCCTAAGTGCAGTCTAAATATACATTTCTCACAGGACCCACAAAACATCACATCACTTGACTTCACATAACAAAGCTCGGAGACTCTTCAATGTGATCCTTCCGAACAACATTGTGATGAGCACAAGCTTTTATTTTGACACCTCATGCCACCGCCTCATCTTAAGTTTCCCTGAAGAAATAAAAAAAGAAATGCTGTCTTTGCTCATCTTGACAAAAGATGAGGCAAGATGGCCGCCGCTCCAGAAATAGACCAATCAGATCAGAGTAATGAAGCAGATGGAGAGGAGACGGAGAGCGTCAGTAATGTAATTAGGTGAGCTGTCACCAAGCAAATTGAATGGAGTCTTGTTGTTGTAATTAAACCTAAAACATCATAAAGCCTCCGCAAGCGTAATTATTCCAGGCATTTCAATCCTGCACCAGTCCCAGAAAAAAAAAAAAAAAAAAAAAAAAAATCACAGCAGCCTCTGATTTTCAAATCAGGCCGTGATTACTCCTCCACGTATACTATAATCATATGCAGAGAAAGCGAGGTAATGGGCTCATTTTCTCCTTTATGTGATTTATTATTTATTTTTCTTCTCCTTTTCTTGTCCTGTCCTTACAAGGAATCTCCAGACATCCTTCTGCCAGAATAAATACACACACTTGAGATAATTAGGCAAGTGACGGAATATGCATTAATGCAAAAATAACAAAAAAAGAAGAAAAGAAAAAAACTTTCATACAAATAATATGACAATTATGGACATGCAGAGAGACAGTGGTGGTTGGCGGGGTACCTGTACCCCTGTTGTGAGGTTGGGGTGAGGTGAGATGGAGTGGGGTGGGTGGGGGTGTGGTGGACTCATTTTTACATGATGATTACTTAATGGAATGAATCACTTTAAGCAGAGTGTTGCCGAAGTGGGGCAAATCTCATTCCATCTCGCTGTATCCCTCAGTCTCTCCCATGTCTTTGTCCCTCCGTGTATGCAAATCCGAGGCAGCGAGGTGTTTAGAGATTCATGCATTCAAGTGAAATTTTCATTTGCCTGCATTAATTATATAGCATAATGTAATTAACATTTTTTTCTCTCTTTTGCCTCTGACTATGGGTCATAGATATGTTCACGTCTTCAGCTTATTTTGTTCAATTATATATTAGTATTGGCCCATGACTTATTCAGCATATTTGATTTACCGTTGCGTTTGGGGATGGTAATATTTTATTGCGAGCTGCTTTGAACTATAGACTCCCCATCTAATTAAAGTAAAATTAGTTTGGCTGGTTCTGGTAAGAGGGGTAAGAATCTCACTGAACATACAGTAGATGAGAACAGCAGCTGTGGAAGTGGAGAGGAAGGGGACCGCTCTTCTGTCCAGTTAAACTGTGTCTGGACCTCAGTAGCCTCTATATTGTGGGAAATGCAAACAGACAAGGGACTTAACAAGAAAAAAAAATCCACTGCACTGTACAGGTTCTTCGGTCAAACCAACCCCTGTTTAGTAGGTGAGAGGAGGCCTGTCTAGGAGGCCACTTTAAGCCATGTAAAATGTGTTTGTCACACAAAGCAGGAGGCTGAATAGAGGTCTAGATATTTATCTTTCCTTTTCGTTTTTTTTTTTTTAAGATATTTTTTAGAGCTTTTTATGCCTTTAATTTGATAAGACAGTGAAGAGTGTGACAGGAAATGAGTGGGAGATAGAGAAGGGTATGGATCGTGAAATGACCTTGGGTCGGAATCGAACCCGGGTCCCCGGATTTGTGGTATGATGCACTAGCCCACTGAGCTAAGCTGCCCCCTCTTTCCTTTCTGTTGTTGTCAGGCTTACCCACTGCTTG
>JAODXP020000027.1:24601680-24608561 GCA_027497455.2 Sardinella longiceps
ACACACAGACACACACACATGCCGACGAAAACATAACCTCCTTGGCGGAGGTAAAAAGGTTTGACTACAGGTCTACTGTATCAATAAAAACACTGCCATGTTTTTGTGTGGCGCCATGTCTCTGGTAGTAGCAATAACATGGTACTGTGGACAAATGACTTATGAGGTGAAGAACATTTGTCAAGAGGATGCTTAATGTTTAGAAAGTAAACACACTCTCTCGGCCTATGCCGTCCATAGTGGAATTACCCAAACACCCCAAAACTACTTGTAACTACACCCTAATATTGGATCTGCGGGCTGTCAACCCTGTCTTTACTGTAGGCTACCAGTACTTATTTTGTATTATGGCAATAGAACACATAAAGTTCTATCTTGTTACGTTGTTCGTACATACTACTTAATTAGTACCTGACGGGCTGTAAAATAAAGTGTTAATGTGTGTTACGATGTAACTACTCAGTAAATTATCCCTTGATTCTTTATTGGTACACCATTCTTACCTACTACTTTCCTAGTACTTCACGGGCTGTAAGTGTTACCATTTTCCCTACTACAGAAATATGGGTTGAGTGCCTTCCTAGTGGCAGCCAGGATTTGAACCTGCAATTTCCAGGTTACTATAGCCAGCCATGTTTCTTGACTGCTACTCTACTATTGTCAAAGTAATGCCTGTCCTTACATTTCCTCCCATATAAATAACCTATCATGGCTGCCTACTGTCAATCAAAGCTACCACGTACTGTACCTGGTCTGGAGGAAAGGGTTTTTTTTTTTTTTTTCTTTCTTTCTTTTTTTGGAGACCACCTTGAAAACTCCTTATAATTAGTATGACTATAACATTAACACCTACAGCATGTAGCTTTGTCATTATGTGGTGTACAGCTAGTTTGGATCGTAAAAATTAAAACATGAAAACATGATCTTATTGCTGCACATATCAAAAGAAAATATACAAATCTCTTAAAACCGGAAGAGTCCCTCCATGCGACTGTGGTCAATGAGTCTATATATCAGGTTCAGTGAGATTCTCTGCAATAAGATACCTTGTGGCACCTTGGCCATAGGCTTGGGTCAGTTGTTTGGATTTCAGTATTTATTTCCTCGCACAGCTCTTTTCTACTTAATGGAATCTCACTGCAATCAGCATATCGCTTCCAGAGACGTGCACTCGTCCTCGTTCTCCTCACCTTTCTCCTCTGTCTCCGTTCTTCCCGAGATAATGGCTTCGGCCAGCCATGACATGCCACAGATACGTCACTCCATGTTGTTTTCCTTGCCGGTGAGGAAACAAGGTTATCGTGGCGCCGGGGAGATATCCAACACCGTCTCAGCCGTCATCTAAACTGGCAATCAACAGTAGGTTAGAGTCCATTAGCAGCCTGGCGTAGCCGTCAGATGGGAAACACATTTACTGCTTAGAATTGCCGCTTAGAACATAGCCTTAGACAATAGAGACAAAGGACACATTATTCACACCAAAATGCTGTAAAATATTGCCTGCAATCAATTCACAAATTTTAAAAAAAAAATGGAATATAATTTTTCAACATGTGATTTACAGAGATACATCAATTTATACATATAATCTGAACCCCATATACACATTTGTGAATGCATTCAGGGCAGTAATTTTACCCCACTCTGCAAAATTAGGGTTTTATATCACCTAATCAATATTTCATTTCATGTTTGTCCCTTTGTATTCAGTATCACAGATGCCTTTCGCCACTGTCCCATTTATCAAATGAGTCTTATACATGCTCAGTTCATCTCAAGGGTAAAATAAAATATATTTTTTGTCTGAGAATGGTGATTCGTTAAAAATAACATGTAATGAGACCAATTGTTATGCAATGTTACCATATCATTTCTTGTTAAAGCCAACACGGTGGTTAAGATTTTACAGACAGGGTTGCAACACCTTCGCTTCTCCAGACTGTACCTGAGCCCGATATGAATGCAGGCTACGAAAGAGATTCCAACTTTTCTGTGTTTCTCTGCTGTAAAGGCTCATTAGGGTGAACACTCCAAAAGACACCGTGTTCTTAGGGACTCTCAGAGGTAGCTCTGATTAAAGACTGCCGAGAGAAGAACAAACTGAACCTCAGTCTTAATTAAGGAGTTCAGCACACACAAGAGCTCGCCTCACAGTGTCAATGATGAAGAGAATTCCTGTAGACATGGTGGGTTTACATAAAAAAAATGCTGCGTCTCCAATTGTGAGATTGTACTCTGAGAGATGTCTTTACACGTTAAATTAATGAGTTAGTGAGTTTTACATAACTAACGGGCTGCACATCTGCTGACATAATGAAAGCGTGAGAATGAATGATGATGCATTTCAGTGACTTTGCCAGTGTAACCCAAGTGTAACAAACATATGTTTATACGTATATGTATGCATTAGAGTTAAGAGAAGTAAGACTACAGAAGGGTGAAATAATTAACAACCCAAATGAATAGTAAAAAAATAAATCTTTAACCTTTTAAGGATTCAGTAGGCTATTTCTGCATGAGATTGCCTCAAACATTATGTGAAAAGAGAGATTTACACTGGAATGAGAGAATATTTCCATGTTATAATAGTCATGAAAATCGGTACATTTTGTTTTGTGTCAGTCTTAGTAGACTACAGAAAAGTCAAATATTAAAGGGACATTAGGCAACTTTTTCCTATGAAGTATCCTTTCATTAGCCTGGCAAGCCATCCTATAACATTAAAATGTATAGTCTGGCTGCGAGAGATAGACCGAACTCAATCGTGGGCAGAAAAAGGTTGTTATATTTCAAACTACTTCAGCACGCAATAGGATAGCCTTTGACCAATCATAGAAACGAACAAGATGTGAAAAAGGCCAAAAAGGCCATTGTTTCCAGCAAAGCCCATCCTAAACACACTTCAACAACGTTATCCAATCGAATTCCCTACGGCTTTCTACTAGACACACTGGCTGAGCAAATCTATTTTCAGCTGCTAGAGTTCATCTAGATTCATTTGGATGTCATGTAGTGGAGTGAGGGTGGATAAATATATATTCCCACCAGCCATCAGTATATGCACTGAGCTCTGGGTGGTTGGTAGGAAACCACCTCAAAATGATATACAGCATGGAATTTGCATTTTCTAAAATAAGAATAAGAATTCTGGACACCTTTGAGCAAGATGCTTTGGGTGAGCTAGATGACTCCATACAATAATATGTCTGCTAACCTGAAGGTAAAAGCAATACTGTCAGACTGACACAATTGACTGATGAACTAAATGTAGAATTATTTAACCTGGGTAGGTGGAAAATGAGTAAACTGGCCAAATAACTGAAGGAAGGAATCAAAATACAAGTTTTTTGCTTTTTTGTACATGCTGAGGAAAGTATATTATGACTTATGAAACAGGTGAAAGTGTATACACTTCAAACGTGCATAGTCGGGTCACATCATGTTTTCCTGTGTGGAATACTGTGTGTGTGTGTCTGTGTGTGTGTGTGTGTGTGTGTGTGTGTGGAATACTGTGTGTGTGTGTGTGTGTGTGTGTGCGCGCGCGCGCGCGTGTGTGCATGTGTGTGAGAGTGTGTGTGTGTTAGCATGGGTTGGACATGGGTGCTTCAGGGCTTTGTTTCGTGCAGCAAGTTGAAACGATTTATTTTTCTATGTGAGCAAATCTGTTAGAAGAGAGATAATAATCTAATATTAGTGAGCATTGAGCTGTGTTGAGTTGAGTTTTAACCTCTTGAATGCACTCAAGTATCCCTACTGATCCCTACACACTCCATTGCCTCTGATGCTGCATGCAAGAAATCTGGTTGAGGGGCATCTTAACATTCAAACATATGCACAATAGCAGGGTAAAACACCATTTTAATTAGCAAGGTCAAGCCATTTATTCATGACGGAGATGAATAGATTTTCACAAAATGGTTCTTAATGAAGCATGAAGTGATCTTGTCCAACGGCAGTTTTCCACTCTCAGAGATGGGAATAAGTTAATGCAAATGATGTCATCTGCTGTGTAGCTCATGGTCTTATGTGTAATCGTGTTGTTACAGGGTCTGAAATTATTTAATGAAGTCAATGCATCTGTTCAAATTCCGAATCCCTCACAAAGATGCAAGTCGGCATCACAAAACAATACATAAAAATTATGTTTTGTGTAAAAATGTCGTCCTGTGCTAAAAGGAAGTCATACAAAAGACAACAACGACAAACAAACAACAAACAAACAAACAAACAAAGGAAAGCACTAGTAGTAAACACTTTAGTAATCCTACTTAAACTGTACAGTATTTATATAGCCAGGTGATTCTAGTTTCGGTACTGTTGGGATGACCACTCACTCGGTCTGTCAATGGCCCTCACGCATTCAGTGGTTCAGGGCCACTTCTGCCACTCTTAAACACAAACCAGAAGAGCTCTCCCACTCAAGAGGGTCCCAGTATGTCCGTATTTCCTGAGCCTCTCCACCTGACGCCCACTCCCTCTGCAAAAGAGTAGTGGACATACCGAGGGAGATTGGGACCAAAAATATGGCCCGGGCATTTTTTCTTTGTTGTTTTTTACCCTCAATGGTGCCTTCCAGGCAGCGCTGCCTTCAGGCCCCTACTCCTCCAAATCTAGGATGAGGGTGATGGTTAAAGGGGTTAGGGTTAGGATTACGGTTAAGGTAGTGCTGCCTGGAAGGTGCCGTTGAGGGCAAAAAAAAAAAAAAAAAAAACACTATCAAGCGGCATTGTTGGTCATGGCGATCCACCAAGATTTTATTCAATAATAACGTGGCGAGAGAAAATAACACTGTTGGACATACAGTTTAGGACACATTGCATAAACATGCAAGATTTATTTGGACTAGCTCAATATTCTTCAAGAAAATTATAAGTAAATAATGACAGCCCCAGGGCATTGTCCCGTATGCCCTTTGGCCAGTCCATGCCTGTGTACTGCAAGACTGTAAATCACACAACAACGTTGTAATTTTGTATGTACTGATGACTTCATTAAATGGATCCTCAGTAAGTTTATCACAGCATGAATTTGTCCACCACTAAATAGAAAAACGAACATGTGTGTGTATTTGTGTGTGTGTGTGTGTGTGTGTGTGTGTGTGTGTGTGTGTGTGTGTGTGTGTGTGTGTGTGTTTTGTGTAACAGTATGTGTTGACCCTGCCTGCACAGCAGTGCCATTCCAGCACAAATTATAGTTAACAATCAGTGTTGGGCCCAGTTCACTGGCGGCGGCTAAATTGGTGCTGGCACTCTGACAGAGGGATGGGCATGAGAGGTCCAGATGCCCCTGGCACCAAACATGAGGTGTGTGTCGTGTGTGTGTGTGTGTGTGTGTGTGTGTGTGTGTGTGTGTGTGTGTGTGTGTGTGTGTGTGTGTGTGCAACAGAGACTATTATAGGTCCAAACATGAGGTGTGTGTATGTGTATACGTGTGTGCGTGTGTGTGTTTGAGTGTGTGTGTGTGTGTGTGTGTGTGCAACAGAGACCATTATAGGTCCAAACATGAGGTGTGTGTGCAACAGAGATTATTACAGGTCCAATATCACAAATGAAACCCTACTGACGCATTGATGAGAACAGGAGACTTCAGACATGTGGGCACAGATGGCCTCTCATTCTCTCACTCTGTTTCTCTTTAACTCTCTCTGTCCACACACACACACACACACACACACACACACACACACACACACACACACACACACACACACACACACACACACACACACACACACATCCAGAGGCTCAGGACAGGTGTGACTGTACACATTATCAGATTACAAACTCATCTGCAGGTTCACTGGCTGTCTGCAGGTTGACAGGCTGTCTTGCATGGCACAAAGCTTTCAATTTAGCTGCTTTTTGTTTACATGAATTTCAGAACATGAATTGCGATACTGTACTCGACAGGTGCCATATTTATAAACCTTCCCACTTTGTAATTTATTCATCATTAAGTTCCAGTTTGTCATGGCATTCATACACTTGCTTAGGGCTCCAGTTCTATAGAATAATGAAGGAATAAGGGATAAGTGAGGCGATCTCATTATCGTGGAAAATCTCCCGACATAGTGATGCAATGCAGCCTGACACGAAGTGGAGGAAAAAAAAACCCACAGGGTTTAATGCTGCTGTCTTATCATAATATTGACAAACATCACACCTGAAACTGTGATGCATGATGATGACTGTAATATGAGATTAATTTGACACTGGGCCATATTACATTATAATTTTTTTTTATATTTGTTAAAAAAAAAAAAAAAAAAGGGGGCATTGATGCACAGGGTCATGAATGTGTTGTGTACTCTCCCGGAACATAAAGTGGCCCCTTGAATTTCTATAGTGTGTGCAGAGCAAAAGGTAGCCTTGGGGTTTGACAATACAGTATATGCACTGGCCTTCATTAAGAAGAGCGCCTCAGAGAACCACTCCATGACTCACCGCACTGTCACAAGCATCCCTGTAAACAATCATGACAGCTACTGACATGCTGCTTCACTGTCTGTAGTTTGGTAAATGTCAGGGCCTCAGGTCATGACCCCTGCAATCTGTGGGACACGACAGAGAGAAAAGGATTCTCAGACAAGATTAGTCAGTAGTTATAAGTCATGTAGTCTCGATTAGTCTCGATTGGATCTTTGGTACACTTATGAGGCAGATTAAATGAACATTAGTCTCATAGTCTCAATCTTTGGTACTCTTAGTTATGAAGTAGATTACATCAACATTAGTCATATAGTCTCGATGTTTGGTATCATTATGAAGTATGACATAGACATTAATCATATAGTCTTGATGTTTGGCACCCTTGTGAAGTAGATTACTGTGCATAGATATTAGTCATATTGTATCAATGTTTGGTACTCTCACTAAGTAGAT
>JAODXP020000027.1:24608661-24653661 GCA_027497455.2 Sardinella longiceps
CTCTCTCTCTTCTCTGTCTGGGCTTCACATCTATTTTTCTCCCCTCAAGTCCAATCAATAACCCTATTGGCCCTGTTGGATGAAGACTAAGATGAATGCTGGCATATGCTGTATGTCAATGCCCCTTAAGCCATGGCTTGGAGACGGGTCATGTCCTCTTCCTCCTCATCATTTAAAGGGATATTCTGACACATTCTAAACCCATGGCCCCGTTGGATGAGGTCATCAAGTTCTTTGGGTATAGTACAAGAATGAGGAGATTTGCTACAGCATCAACCGATATAAAACAAACTGGCAGTAAATGCTAACTGCGAGCGGCAAGGAAGATTAAATTGAAATGGGATTTTCATGCCCCTATCAATTAGATTGAGCTGTTGTGCTTAGGTTGTACACATGTTAGCCTTATTCCTTTTTCTGCAGACCACAAACAGCAGGACTATATACATTAGATTAAAGTGCACTTGTATATTCCAATGTCAGTGTCAATTACGTAAGTGTCACCACGGACAGAGTTGGACCGAGCGACAGCGGTTAGCTCAGGCTGAAGGCACAAGTTGAGTGCATAAGAGGAGTATGCATGCATGTGGGTGGGCCGAGTGATGACGAATACTGTATAAGAGGGATGAGATTGGGGCAAGTGGTGATGGAGGTGCGCGGTGTCAAGTTCCAGGTTATGAATATGAATGAATCTTTTGGCCGTTTATCATGCCCGGGCCCCATCATGAGAGGTTGAACTCTGACAGGTTTGAACAACCTCGCGGATGGGTCTTATTCTGCACACCAAGGGCAAGTGTCTTCTCAATGCCAGAGCTCTGCTTTGGTGTGATGTAACAACCTTTTAATATGAGTTTTAATTGCATTCCCATTCAAACAGATCATATTCAGATAGTTCTCAGAGCGATTTCCACCGCTATAGGCTGTCAAAATAGAAGCCTGAGTAACAATATGTCCTTGTCAATTAAATTGGCTGGCTCCACTTTTGAACAGTAAGGGCTTTACAGATGTGAGCCCATTCTGGGGGGGCTGAAACTGAATCTGATGCAATGCATTTTATATCTTCATACACTCTCACACAAATAAATACACACACACACACACACACACACACACACACACAATAATATTAATTTTTCCCTTTGACCTCGGTCTGTTTCTCATAATTATTGCACCGTATCCACTTAAATACGTGCAGGGAGGACCATATTCAATAATTCATAGTTGGAATATTTCATAATGAAAAAAACTCCTCTCCTCTGCTCTGACTTCTCTCCGCACACATCTGTCCAGCCATAGTGACACATGCATTGTTTTTACAGAGTGTACATTTACTTCTGAGTCAAAGCATGGACATGTTTGTTTATTGAAATGGATACTACACTGCTTAATTACCTGTCCTTCTTCAGCCAGAGCTGCAACACTAGAAGAAATATAATTGGAATCTCCTGAAAGATTGATCACACAAGTAGTGTAGCAACAGTGATCAATCATTCAGGAGACTCCAATTATAGCCAGAGTCTTCTCTATTTCGGTATAATGAGCTGGACGGCCTGTGATGAAGTATCTGAAGCAGTGTCAGTGCTAACAGCCATGAGTGCTAGTCATGGGGTCAATTGAGGTAGTTTGGTTATTTATTTATTAAATTATTTATTTATTTATTATGGTGTTTTTTTCCCCTTGTTTTGATTATGTACTTAATGAGAGCCCATGAAACTGTAGTTAGTTGAAATGAATATGAAAAGCTATTTTCATGAAAAATTGTAATGAAAATGATAAAGCCTCCCCTTTTTGGCAGGACTTAATTATAAAAGAAAAAATCCTGTGTAAATCAATCCACAGACCTGTCACTAGGAAAAAAAAGAACAGTAACATTTGACATTTACCTAAGGTTGAGTGAAACAGTAACCAATACTAACTTATTAGGGTACACATCAGTTTAATTCTCCTGTGCCCCTCTTAATATTCTCAAACAACATTGAATCTTCCCTGCATTTTGCAAGCCTGTTATTGTGCTAGTTCTGTTCTGTAAATTTGAGCAATCAGAGCCAGAGCTGTGTGTGATTAAGTACCTTTAAGGATTTCAAAAGAGGAACATTTGAAACCCCTGGATCCTTTTCATTTTCCAAATGATTCTTTCAGCAAGCCTGAAACCAGCAGGCCAAAAACCTTAGCAAGCCTAAATGGTCTAGCCTAAAACTACACGTACCCTAGCGGTAGCAAATTGATTTGCCCAGCAAGTATGTTTAGTCATCAACAATAGGGAACCATTGTATTCAACCATCTGTGGTGTTTGCTCTGTGTGAGCAGAGCGTTGTTTGAATCGACTTGTTCATTACTCTGATTAGTCGTAACCAGAGCCAAAGCGTGCTTTATGGTTGTGGTCGTAGCGCTATCCTAATGCATGCAGTGGCAGTTTGAACGATTCCACCTCTAGTATCTATCCACCGTGGCCAGACAATGCATTATATGTTATAGTCTGGCTTGTCAAGCTATACATGGTTTATGAGAAACCCAATAGATGATTAAAGACTTTTTGATCTCTCTCTCTCTCTCTCTCTCTCTCTCTCTCTCTCTCTCTCTGCTCTCTGTGTGTGTGTGTGTGTGTGTGTGTGTGTGTGTGTGTGTGTGTGTGTGTGTGTGTGTGTGTGTGTGTGTGTGTGAAGCAAAGGTGGTGAGTGCACCACCTGAACCTGAACTGACAGGTAATTTTGTATTTTGATTCTTAAGGAGTGCTAAAGCATCTTGATTTGAAAGGCCTGGGGTCGCCGTGAAGCAATCTGCTTGCCTCTGTTTATTTCTCCTTTTTTCCCTGAAATTGAAAACAGGAACTTAGGGAAAACTATAGCTCTAAGCAGCATTAAATGCAATTAAAACTAAAACAAAATGGCCATTATTCTGGAGTGAGCATTGAGGAGGATGTCTCATTAAGTTTCCACCTACGCTGGAAATTTTAATGCCAAAATAAACAAACAAGTGAATACACAAACTTTTATTTTTCAAGGCCTTTTAAAAGTTGTTCATCTGTTTAAAAGACAATTCAAAGGATCAACTTACAAAACTGATTAAGTCAATTATATTGGATGTTTGAGAGTGATTCAGTAAAGTCAACTCATCAGATTCCATATTGGTGCCCTAGGGAGTTATTGACTGAGTGACCAGCTAATTAAATACTGCAGGCCTGTTGTAAGATTCACCTGTGCTTGTACCTATATAACGGATCAGGCAGGGTAAACCTGTCTCAAGGTTGCTGCTTCCTGAAGAAAACTGCCTTACCCAGACACTTATACAGGTAGGTACTTCTCAACATACCAATTAAAGAAAAGACTTTCACAATTAACAACACAAAACATGAACAATTCTGATATATTTTTGCACTTCTACAGTATTCTGTATTCAGTATTTTTTCCTTTATTGATGTGCAATTTTTTTTAGTTCAAATCCTCTCAGCATAGTTTCGGCATTATGCTCGCCTCTTTAGTCACAGTCTCACAGGTCACAAACAGAAAACATACTATAGCACTACTTACTGTGTGGAAAATACACTACCGCTTCCCTGATATTTGTCTACTGTGATATTATGGTCTGTTTTTCTCCATACTAAGTTGTGTCTCCTCTGTCTGTTTTCAAACAGTGATGGTGGTCACCATTGTTTCCCTCTTCGGCAGTTATGTTTTTATAAACATAAGAGATAGAAGAGTATAGGCATTTTATACTATCTTTATCTTATTACTAGCACTCTTCTCCGCCTCTTCTCTTTCTCTTCTCCTAGGTCAAGCACTCAGACTCCGACTCGCATCTGAGAGAGGGTTAAAGGTCATTTCTGAAATGCAAACACTCGTGTTCATAATTCATGAGAATCTTATTTTCTTTAGGCTCAGCAAAACAAGAAACATTATTTGGGGTCGAGAGGCGGCAGACGCGGATGTGGCTGGAATATAAACACATATGAGGAGAGAAAGAATGGGAAGGGAGAGAGAGAGAGAGAGAGAGAGAGAGAGAGAGAGAGAGAGAGAGAGAGAGAGAGAGAGAGAGAGAGAGAGAGAGAGGCAGCATTAGCATTCATCTATGTCAGTTTCCAGATTCAGTTGGTGGTAGCAAGGGTGAGTAAGAGGAACACACACATACATTCTGACAGATGACAAATTTAAAAACGTGGTTTCTTTTTTTTTCTTTTAGTTTTCACACACACACACACACAGAGAGAGAGAGAGAGAGAGATGTGGTGTTGTAGACTATTTTTATGCAGTATGACAATGAAAAAAAAAATACATTTTTTTAAGTTTCCAGGTATACTGTAGAAAGAAGATTAGGGTATACATGGCAGCCTGCTTTAAAAACTTAGGTCGTTTTTTTTTAATGATTTCAGAATGTATTGGTGGTTACAAGTATACTACAACCAGTAGGCCAGTGAGGCAGTATAATATATATAGTACCTACACAGACCATATTCTAAACAACAGGTACTGTAGTCATAGTATTTCTCCCTAGTCTTTACCATTGCTTTCTTAAAATAATTCTCTACCTAGATACATAAACACCTTTATTTAGTTTGCTTAAACTCAATAATGCTTATAGCATTGTTGTTGTTGTTTTTAAAATTCATATTACCAGTGTAACATTTTCTTCAACGTGAACTTTGAGTTTAACCTCCCTACCCAAAGTGAATGGAAAAAAAATGTTCTCTGCTGTTGCCGCTTGTTTACTTGCAGAGCAAGGCCATGTTTTTCCTAAGGTGGCCTATTATGATAGAGCATGTGCACAGAGGCGGCACACGTTCGTAGCAGCACATTAAAGAGAAAAAGGGTCGCGACCCCTGTAAGCTGGAGGACACATCTCTGTGGGTTATTTCTGTAGGAACTGTCATCACGTATAGGGAGGGAGGTGGAGGAGTGACCTGGGGTAATGAAAAGGGTCACGCGAAACCAACGAATGTAATCTGGTAAAGCCTCTGTTCCCAGAACCCATGCACAGTACCTGTATCTCTTTTATGAAGAGTGTGTGTGTGTGTGTGTGTGTGTGTGTGTGTTATACTGTGTGTCTGTGTGCACTCTATTGACAAAATGTAAGCTCCTTCGTAACAGTGCAGCAAAACTGGTGATAATAATAGAAATTCTCACCTCATAGTCTATACTGTATGTATTTACACCAGGCTCAGAGAGTAAATTTTCTACATTTAGAAACAAGTGCCTCTAGAAGTTTGTGGACATCAGCAGCAAACGACTTCTGAGGTCTACAACCTCAGCCTCTGTTGACCTATGTAGCCTCAGCAGTTGGGGTGCATTCATCCTTTTCACAACAGCAAGGAAACACACAAGTAGGCTAGGCTAGGCTACTCTGTGTGTTTTTGGTTGTAATCAAACATACTTTGTTTCAACTCTTACTAGACTAGATCTTTCACAGATTCAATATAGCCCTACGGACTTGTATCGACTATGGACCGACACACTTTAACATGCACATGTGTAGCCTATGTGATTCTCTCTCTCTCTCTCTCTCTCTCTCTCTCTCTCTCTCTCTCTCTCTCTCTCTCTCTCTCTCACACACACACACACACACACACACACACACACACTTGGGCATCCTAAGTAAAAGCATGGCCTACACTATCAGCTCTTACCCGAAAGCGTTGTCATGATCTTTGAAGGGAAATACACCTAATATCAGCAGTCTAACCTCCAGTTGCAAGTTTGCACCCCATTAAATCAGCACTCTTCTGCAATGGCCACAGGGACTGCTCTGAGTTCATGACTGAAATATTTACTCATTAGCCAATGCGCCTATACTCTACCTGCAAGTACAGTGCGGGAGAACACAGATGCTGAACGAGAGATGCACCGTCCTCCAGGCAAGGCAAACATGGAAAATAGTTTTGTAATTCCCTTTTTCTGTCCATTAGAATCTCCCATATTCATTGTTTTTGTTCTGTTTCATCTCTCTCCTCGTGCCCCGTGCTAAAGGAGTGCAGTGGCCTTCAAATAGAGGGGCTGAAGCAGGGCCGTTTCTTCCCCGAGAGCTTGAGTGCTTTTTCAGGTCGCCTCCCTGTAGATCTGCGGCTACATTTCTACCTCTCTTAGCCTGTCAACCAGCACACACACACACACACACACACACACACACACACACACACACACACACACACACACACACACACACACACCTCCTGCTCTAATAGACTGACTGATGGAGACTAAGCACTGCCCTCCTTCCCAGAGGAGTCCACAACTCTGATGGAGTATATCAGGAAATAAATAAATATGGCAATAAATAAATGTCTTTAAAAAAATAAAAATAATAAAAAAAATAACAGGATGGGCAGTGTGTGTGTGTGTGTGTGTTGTGGTGCACCTGTAACAAAAGCAGACTTGTGGCCACAGAGACCCAGGTTTCACAGACTGACCTGCGGCCTTGATCCAACTCACTTCCTGTCCTATCATTACACATTGTAGACAAAGGCCAAGAAATATACTTATGGGAAAGTGATTGACTATTGGTTAGGGTACAAAACATTCCTATGTAGATGCCAATTGTTGTCAAGGGTTATATAATGTCTATGTAATGTATATAATGTATGCAACACCATAAACTTCAAAAGTTTTCTACAAAAAGGGTAAATACTTCACTTACAAGACAACTCTGTAAATGACAGGGTCAAAACGTGGGCTTATCTTGCATTAGAAAAAAACAATACAGTCCTGTGACAGCTGTTTCACAAACATTACATATGTTTGCTTATACAATTTGAAGTTCATGAAAGAGCCTTAATTATATGGTTTGGCGAAGAAGAAACATCAAACATATCCTGAGCATTATGGGAAAAGTGTTGATTTTATGTTATGTATTTCTAGCGTTTCTGTCAGCTTAGAAAAAAACAGTTTGGCAAGCATGCTATGAACAGTTTGGACACAAATAGACACCCACACACAGACTGAGGAGCATTTACTGACATTTCTTATAAGCATTTTTCATAATTAAATGAAATGAAAATAAACCCATAGGAAGTTTTACTTTGAAACCACAGCTAATGCTAATTGCTAAGGGGGGATAGTCTGGTGTGGGTAATATGGTCAGCTTCACTTCTGACTGCATCTCGAGAGGGGCCCCATTTATACCAAATATTTGAAGCGTTACATCAATTGTCTTATAATTGAGACATAAGATATAAGTTACCATTAGGTACATCATTATGTCACCGTTTCTTGATGGTGCCAACTGAGTGCTGACTGATGCTAGCTTGGTTCATCGCTATATTAGATTGTTTTGCAGACCCCAAAAGTGTGATTTGTTGTTATCATAAACAATTACAGACAACGTATGATGTAATTTTATCTTGGTGAACAGGGGCGTAGCACCAAATTCTGGGCCCTGTGCACAAGCAGTGGCCATGGGCCCCCCTCAACACCTGGAATACAATTCTAGACTCCTTAAGCGCCCTCCGCCCTCTTGAGGCCCTGGTAACTTAGTCCCCCTTTTCCGCCCACTACGACGCCCCTGTTGGTGAATATTACTGTAAAGATCTTTGATATAGCTCCCCCTAGCTAAAGCTCACGGCACTGCAGCTTTCTCTTTCTGCACATAGCATGGGTAATTCCCCAGTGATCTATCCTTCATATGTGTCAAGAGTCTCCACCAGAGATTACTCTGGAGCCTGGCTGGAACAAGAGTTGTCTCACTGAAATATCAGCAGTAATATAAAGGCCAGCCTCAGTCTTTGAAGCTTCTATAGGCCTAATATGTCCTCTTTTTTTCCCTTTCCCCTTCACATATAGGCTGCCTCATAAGTGACCGGCTGAAATGAGACACCTTCTCTTTTAGGCTGGGAAGGTTTTTAATCTGCGTCTCAGTTGGAAACTCTTCTGTTCGCCACAGGTTCATTTTCAAGCCATTTCTTGGCTCAAGGCCCACGACACATGAAAAGATCCCTCCTCTCTCATTCTCTCTTTCACTTTCTCATTTCTCTCCTCCTCTTCTGCTCTGGGCACCTAAACCTCAGGGGAAGCTGCACTGCAGTGTGTGTGTGTGTGTGTGTGTGTGTGTGTGTGTGTATGTGTGTGTGAGCGAGCGAGAGAGAAAGAGTTTGTGTGTTGTGTGTGTGTGTGTGTGTGTGTGTGAAAGAGGGAATTTGTGTGTGTGTGTGTGTGTGTGTGTGGTTGTGCACTGTCCTTGAGAAGGCCAAGGATCCCAAACTCGCTTTCAATTACAGGGACAAACCATCATATTTTCTTTTCATTTCAGTGTTCTATCAAAGTGCCCATGTTGGTTTGCTAGTAGGACAGAAATAGCATGTTTTCTCCCCCTCCTCATCTCTGAAGGTGCAACACAAACTGCTGTCATCTCTCACACTGTGTACTTTACTCAACAACCTTAGCCTGACAGATAGATCTGTGGGAGGACGATAGGGACCCATTTCAATTAATTTTCCTCTTTGATTACACCATTCATTCATTCTTTATACAAAGGAACCCATACAAAGGACCACCTCTAACAAAATATTACTGTTACAGTAACTTCTCACCTGAACTGCAACATGTCTAAACGTCATGTCAGTGTTTAATGTAAACAAAAACAAACAACAATAACAACAAAACAGTGTATTGACCACTCCCTTTTATTAACCATACACGCCAATTAATGAATGTCAGTGAATTCATGAATTCAATGATTAGATAATGAATGTAGCCTGGCGAATGCCAAACTAAAATCACAAGTGATATTTAGTCTGGGGACCTACCTATTGCATTTTTCGTAGCGGAAGCATCGTTTACAATTGTCCATAGCCGTTTATTGGGCGCTACGAATGTCTATCATAGCGTCTGTACATACCTCGGAGCCAATACCAGAGCCACCACGTGACGTAAAATGCAATCGAGGGCCGTACAAATCCCTTTTTGTTCTGCGATTGGATACCGAAAGCAGCCGAGAAAAACGGCCATGGTCACCATGCTGCTCTGCAGAGTGCAATGAAATAAGCGTGCAAAGGAGCAAGGGAACTCCCAGGCTATAATGAATGGGGAAAATTTCATTTTCTCTACAGTCTTCTAACTTGTATTTGCCAGATTAAAGTGCGGCCATCGATGAACATGAGCTAAATCACACAGCATCTTACTCTAATTCAGAGCTTTTAGCAACTCAGCTCAACAAAAAACTAGCCTGCTCCCCATAACAAGGTAATGAGAGCTTTAAGTGTATCTGTATACTTGAAGTATGCTGAATAGTAATGCTCAGTGAAAATTAATTGGTGAATTAAGTAGTTCAGTAATGAGTCAATTTTCATGCACATTTATTCACATGCCTCTTTTGAGCAGAAAACAGAGCGAGAGCAAGAGAGAGAGAGAGAGAGAGTCTAATTATATACAATAGCGAATGCCATTGTGTTCATACTTAATGAATGCTCGTTAATCCCACAGTAATCTATTTAGGTCAAAATTGCTTTTCCTCCCAAGATGGAGGATGCACACTCTTCCGTGTTTCGTCCCCTAATGACATCCATTACAGAAGCACCCCCTCCCTCTACCTGACCTTATGAGGCCTTTTTACACGACTAATAATGCTAGGAATTAGCCATGGCTACTTGCCCCTCTGGCTACTTGCACTGACATTGGACTATTGTTGTTGTACTAAAATGTAATTTAAAGGATTTATCCAGAGTGAATTAACCTGTAAATCCTGTTGTTTCACATTGCTAAGTGATGTGGACAGGCATGAGAATGACCAAATTTCGTGCAATGTAGAGTAAATAAAGAAATGGTAGCTGGCGCTAACTGGGGCATACAAGTTTTGTTTTCATATGCCTGTATCTCTATCTGTATCTGTATCAATTACTACCATTCTAATATCTATCAGTACTCTGATATCCAATAGTACCTGGAAGCCTAAAAGAATAGGGATGATTGTCTCTGAATTTTTCCTTCAATGTTTACAGGCAAAGAGAGAAAAACTATGTTAGTCTTTATTCTGGTCTTTGGTATTTTTTGCCCTCAATGGTGCCTTCCAGGCAGCGCTGCCTTCAAGGCACTACTCCACTCAGTTTAGGGTTAGGATGAGGGTTGAGGGGGTTAGGGTTAGGAATAGGGTAAGGGTAGTGCCTTTTAGGCTGTGCTGCCTGGAAGGTGCCGTTGGGGGCAAAAAACACCTTTGAGCCTTTATTCTGCTTCTGAAACATAGTATTAATAACTATATAATATGTATGCAAGCCTACGCTTAAATCAGATACTGTTACTGGCAGCCAGCAGCTGATTAGATGTTGTGAGAGGGGTGTGCATTGACTATGAAAGATCTTTACAGGGCATTACAGCTTTAATACTGTATGCTAAATTAAAGGTGACAATCATCTAATATATTTACACACCTCAAAAAAACGGGAGTGCTCATTTAAAATCTGATCCCGTATGTAAATATGTACAGTACATAGTCATTATCTGTTATCTCCAGAAGACTTTAATAAACAGAGGTGTTTGCAATAGAATTTCATTACACATTCTATCTCGGCTCCTTCAGTTTATCTACATAATTTCATTAAAGCTCCCGTTTTGGTTTGATGACTGTGTCATTTAAATTTACATAATGGGTGTCAATTTGCTTTCCACTGTGATGAGGCAAGCCCTCTTACACTAGACTACTGATCCTGGCCCTTCTTCTTCTTCTTCTTCTTCTTCTCCTCCAGGTGGAATTAGGGATCTCTAAACAACCTCAAAGTCAAACCGTGAAGCACTTCCTAAAAAAGGTAGGCAACATGTAATGCCAGTGCACATTATCTGACCACAGTTACGCTATTGTACTGTATGTCGACAGTTAAGATGAGAAGTTTTTGGCCAAAGAGAGATTGACAGGCAGGCTGACAGGTATGCATATGTTGACAAGGGCATGACCAGTACACTAGAAGTGGTATGGTACAGAGGAATTTTCAGTTAATTTATCAGTATCTAGTAACTTTCCCATATATTCAAAGGAAACAACATCTGTAAGATTGCTGTATGAGTTTTTTTTGTTCAGATGAATAGTCATGTAATAATGTTTCCTTCATTCAACCACAGACAGGTAACATTAAATCTCAAGGTTTGTCAATGACCACAAGTTAGCGCATGCATCAACAGGTTAACTTTTGGTTTTCCATTGTTTTGAAGGGTCAAAATGAAATACTAACCCTAGGTGATTTGGAATGTTACCTCAATGGATGATGGTGAATTTATAAGGATGAGAGAGCAATGCCTGGAGCAATTTAGACTGTTGAAACAACATTTATAGACTTAATTTGCGCTCTATATTTTACATTGAATATTAACAATATACATTACATTTTAATATGCTCCTTTCCAAAACTTTCCAAACTTTATCTGAGCCAAGAAAGAGCTGATTAAAATATTGGCCCAGTGAAGTTTGACTCAGGCTGAGGCCTCCTTGTGACATATTTACTGTGTGGATGATTGATCTCTTTGATGGTTGGTGCCCTATATGGGGGCTGCTGAGAGATGTATTTATGAGAGTGGGCAGACATTAGCCATGTCTCTCAAGACAGAATAATGCCCCTCTTTCAACTCAAGTGGACTCTCTCTCTTTCTCTCTCGTCTGTCTCTCCCTCTCTCTCTCTCTCTCTAGCACACACACACACACACACACACACACACACACACACACACACACTTTATCTGTAATGTATTCTGTTATCCCAGTCATCTTTCGGCCTTTGGAGTCGAAGATCATGTGCTGACAGTTGCTGTTACACTGGACAGCTTAGCAGCCCCTCTGACAAAGACTTCCTTAATCAGTCCTGGCAGCAGCAGGTGATATGAAAAATTAAATATGGTAATATCTGAGCTGCTTGTCAGAAGGTTGCTGGTGAGAAGATAACCTCTTCCTGTTGCTGGATAGAGCAGCGCCGACCTTTGCTGTCAGGGGTTTGCCAACAGTGACAAGCTGACAAGATTAAAGCTAATCAAGCATCTTGTCATCTGCTTATACCGATCTCAGGTTTCAGCACATACAGATAATAATTATACACAACTCACAACTTCCTTTTAACAGCTTGGAGGGGGGCTTGAAAGTGCCTCACGTCTCTGTTGGCATGTTCGCTGGATGTTCTCAGGAGTCCAGTGACCATTGGTTGGACTAAGAAAACAAAGACACGACGAGGACAAAGGGTCAAAAGAAACAACTCTTCTAATCATACTGTATTTCCCCGGCAATTCTGGCAAAAAAATAAATAAATAATAAAATAAATAAAAATTCAGACATAGTGTTAATTCATATTTTACAAAATAATAAGTTGTCCTTAAATTGTATCAGAAGGCTCAAAAACCGGACTGTCTGGATAATATCTGATGTGTTCTAAGATTATTGTAAGATAACTACTTTTTCTCTCTTTCACAAACACACACACACACACACACAATCTCTTTTCGATCTCTCTGTGTGCCACACAAGCACACACACACAAATACCCACACAGACAGCTGGGACGGTGTGTGTATATTGGTGTAGTGTGGGAGAGGTGAAGGTAATGGGCCTGCAGCTGTGAGCATGTGAGCATGCATTTTATGCCTCATTTCCAATGAAGACAGGAAAACACTACAGGAGACACACAAAAGACAACATCCCACCAGGAAGATGGTGTGAACGAGCCAGAGAAACATAGTGAAGACCAGGGCCCCTCAGTTTCTCCATTACTGTAAGCTAATCTATAGAGACCGGATGTGGTCTTGTCAGATAGCTACAGTATAGCCATAGGAAGCGGCATATTTGATAGATGTTCCCCTGGTCAGGATCTGATATGTTGAGCCAAAGTACACGTAGCACTAAATCATCTGCTTACAGTGTTTGCTTCTGACTGGAAGCCTCTCATCTAGATTAAACTTGGGGCTTCATATTAAGACAAGTGGATTTCTTTGTCATACGAGCACAAGATCCTGCAGGATAAAACACATACTACATACTAGATTTTCTACCATACTTACTGTCGCTGCATGAAATTTTGCTATCAAGTCAGTATGGACAAATTGCCATTTGTAAAAGATTTTTTGCGAAATATTTGAGTCATCTTCACCATTTCCTTGTTTTGAGATGCTCTCTCTGACAGTAGCAAAAACACACAGAGAGAAAGCCAAAAATAAATGCCATTTTGAAGGCCTCTTTTGGTTCATTGTCATCATCTCTGCAGTGGCTTCATGTGAGACATGGCTCTATTGCAGATTCACAGCAAGAAGCCTCATCACACCATCAATCTCAATGAACTGAGACGCTTCCTAAGCTTTGAGAGTTGCAGGAGATTGCTACATCTTTCCCACAAGATCAAGACATGTCTTTCTATTCCATTATTTTTACCGTCAGTCCTCAGGAAATACTTTTAGAAAACAACAAAGAACAAGTCTTTGAGGAAAAAAAAAGGTCCCCTCTCTTCTTTATCTGTAGTTGGCCTCCAGCGTCTCTTTGGCTTTAAAGAGCAAATTTGATTACTGGTAAAATGCAGCTTTGCTTTCAATCTGCCAGACTTGCAAAGCTTGAGAAGAGTGAGTAACACGCACAGAAGTGTGTGTCTATTTTTATTTCCTCTACCTTCTGGCAATGGGAGAAGACATAATAGGAAAATAAAGTTGATGAGATGATTTGTTGTCAAGAGAAGAGGAGAAGCAAAGCGGCACATGAGCTAGATAGATATATGCAGGTGTTAATGAGAACACGGAATATTAGCTTCCAGAACATTCTAACAGCTGCTTCCTGTCCATGTCTTGGCTTCAGAAAACATCCACACATCAACATCAGAAAAAAATCATTGCCTGTTTTTTTTTTTTTTTTTCTGAAGGTAGGCTACACAAATGGTAAACACACTAAAAATTAATCAGGCAGAGGCAATTTGCTTGACCTGTTTTATGCTGTCTATTTCGCAGCTCGTCTGAAGACTGCCAGAGGTCACATTTCTTTCTTGACTAGGTAAGACATGTTGACGCACAATAGGCTTAGTGCCATATTGTATAGTATATACTTTATACACACGTTGTGTTGAACAACATGTTGTTTTGTGCTGTTGGGGTAATTAACAGACCAGTGAGAATTCTGTTTCTTGCTGGAGAGCACTTGCAGTAATCCCCAAGACAGCATGGGTTACACTGAAAATGGATGTGATTATGCATGATACGCAACATTATATGATTATATGATATATTTTAATCAAGGGCCAGAATAAAATGTGTGTGTGTGTGTGTGTGTGTGTGTGTGTGTGTGTGTGTGTGTGTGTGTGTAATTTTGACCACACCCCAAAGAGAAAAGAGAATTTTTGCACTACTGTAAACTATGATTCAGTCCACAGTAATTGTGCCATCTGTATAGGATGACACAATTGCTATCATCAACTTTGGTTTCCTCTGAAACAGGAAAACAATTTTCTTCCTGTTTTTGTTTGTTTGTTTTTTCAGTGTGAGGAATTGCTATTTACCTGGTCTGTTTGAAAACTTATTTTGCATGTGGCCTATACTTTGGCAGTGAAAACTGTATTCTATGTGTTTTGGTTGTCTCCCTCTCCATCTCACTGTTAGATATTTTGAGAAGCATTGTCACATGCTGAGCATTTTGGCAAGGTCTAACCTCTAGCCATCTGCTAGTTTGGCTGTTGAAGCAGACCGAGAAATGATCCATCTTCACAAACCACTCAGCTTTACAACAGTCTAGTGTTTCTTACTGCATTGGCAGCATGCTGTTGGATTTGACTTAGCTCTGCTCCTCATGATGGGATCTCATGCCTACCTTTCCAGTCTCTGGCACTGTGTGTGTGTGTGTGTGTGTGTTTGTGTTTGTGTCAGTCAAGGCCTTTTGGCCTTCATCACATTCGGCTGTCTTTTATTTACGTTGTGTGTGTGTGTTAGCCCACAGATGTGTTACAGTAAGTACAGTAGGTGTTAGGAGGCCAACTACTCTAGATGCTTAGGATTATGCTTGATGGTCTAATATCACTTCTCCTTCAATCAATCTAATGCTCCCACACTTCATGTAGAGGGTCTGAACATTGAGGGTATTGAGGTAGCCTGATTCGCGCGACCACATTCAGAAATGAACTGTAGTCTGGCAAAGCTAGCATAGATACAGACGGCAAGTCTGACCACGCCCACAAATATAGCTCCGCCGTGGGGGAAGTAGAGAAAAATAGTCCCTCATGGGGGAAGAAGCAGGGTCACACAGTGTGGAAGTCAATGAGATGCTAAGCTAGAGGTTACACTGAGCACCATCTACAAGGACCTCGACACATTTTTGAGGGCAATGCCTTAAGGTAGTGATGATGTCCAGATGGTCCAATGTGAATTCTGAACTTGACACCCCTCAAAACGCGATACTGAGGACAATTTAGTTGAAGCTTGTTAGCTTCATTAGCTTGCTAACTAGCCAACTCCATTCATCACCATAGTAAATGTAGCTAACTTTAGCTTGCTAAACTGAGCTAATCAGACTTGTGATTAAAAGTTGCTTCCGTTATGACAGGAGCAGAGACAGCTCATGACATTTCTGACAGTGTTACTGCAATAAAAAAAAACATGGAATTTTTTTTTTAGTCTAAACCCAAGCAGGCAAACAGGTCATGATTAGACAAAATATTTAATATGGACTTTGTTCAATTTTACCAAGTGATCTATTATTCTTAACCACCTTTCTCTACCTTGTCCATTCACCATAATGTTAAATTGGCCTCTGTTATCCCCCACGCTGACTCCACCCTCGCATTTTGGGGGCGTTAACCGTACTTGCCGTCTGTATCTATTGCCCGGGAATTCTGTGTGGGACTAATATGAACATCTATCAAACTTCTATCAATGTTATGGGACAGAGCTGGACAGAGTCATCGTAAGCTCGTCTCTTTCAGCCTCGAGAGTTGAGGAATTTGAAGTATGGGCGGGCTCAGGTATGCTGGAGGTATTTGGATCAGCACCAAACCATTGGATCAGCACTTGACTGATAGCCTGTAGTATTCTACAATAATGTAGAATAGAATTCAAACTCAATGGGACAAATCGCAGACAATGAGAATCAAGCAAAATTCTGTAGGACACAGTCAAGAAAGGGTGACCATTATGTTTTATGGTTCTAAAAACTGGTATTTAGTTGCAGTCCCTTGTACAGGATATTTGAAGAGTTTATATCTGAACTTTATGTGGCTTGGAAAAGAAACACTAGATCATTGTAGTCTTTGTCCTTGCATATAGGCCTATCTAGCTTGAATTCACACACACACACACACACACACACACACACACACACACACACACACACACACACATACCACTACTGATAAAATGTACTGCATGTGAGGCACATCTTCTACTTCTTTTACCCAGACCATAGAAATACAAAGGGGAGATATTCAATACGTGCCGTCTGTTCTCACACTACTATTCTCAGTCCCACTAACGGCTTAATCTTGTTTGCTTTGGCACCTAAGTCTCCTATTGACAAAGCCTGGATGGCCTTATCGGGGGAGTACCTCCAGTCTGTGGCGAGGGGAACCAGCTCTGTGCCAATAGATGTATCCAAACATCTGTCATTTAATTATTAATCTGCCAGCGCTGTCCTGAGAGAAGAAGGAGGCAGAAGCCAGGCGAGGGAAGTTCCCCGTGTTAATCCTTCTTTTAAAGTGACATGCTTTTAAAAATTAATCTCTTTTCTCACATAGCATGGCAGGGAAGTTTTTAAACCTATCCATACCAATAATGTATGAATACTGCTGATGCTTGGCCCCATACTGCACGCCTTCCATACTGTTTTTCTTACTGATTATGGTAGTATCTGTTTATTGGCCGTTCTCTAAAATAATTTACAGTTTAAAAACAAACAAATCATAATAATATTATATGTCTTCTCTGATGTTGTTTCTGTTTCTATCTAACAAATGTAGAATAGCTGCATTGTACTACACATGGTTGAATGATGCTTATAACCATCTAATTTATTCAGTCACCCCAGGTTTTATGTGCCTACATATGAACTTTCAGTATTGGCCTAGAACCAATATTTGGTGTCTGTGATCAGGTTTTTCCTCTTGTTTAACCCTGAGTGGAGTTGGATGTGGAATAGAGCTTGTGTGCTTGTGTGTGTGTGTGTGTGTGTGTGTGTGTGTGTGTGTGTGTGTGTGTGTGTGTGTGTGTGTGTGTGTGTGTTTGAGTTTGACTGAGAAGAGGGAATATTTTGGAAAATGTGAATTGATAAGACTGTCACATTTTATTGCTTCTCAAGCAGGCTGTCCATTGTTGTTGGGTTGTATGTATGCGTCATTAGAATTCACCAGGTAGTGTGCTTGGAGATGAATGCAAATCAGTTGAAACAGAATTGCTAAAAATAAACATTGGTCTAGGGGAGCCGCAATCTCAAAATAATAAAGGCCACGAACAGAGGAATTCAGTGTAACATACACACAGCACAGACAGAATCGCACACACACACACACACACGAGCGGAGAGGAAAATGCACAAATGCATTTTTACACCTGACACTGTGGCAGTACTGATGTTTTATGTATGAGTCTTTCAATATCTACCTTCAGCGGATTTCCTAATGCGTCTCGGAGCTCATGCCCCGTAGACCTCTCAGAGCAGACGAGGGCACGATTGACTCCACAGGGAGCCCCAGCTGCCGGGGACTTCGGTGAAGTCTTAAATCAGGTGCTTTAGTCTAGAGAACCAACAAAGCCATCATGTCCTGGCAAATCATTTAGGAGCAGCTGGTGGCTGTCTTTGGCGTACTGGAGATTGATTCATTAGTCGCAGTTAGAGTCTCGTGGTTTAAGAGAAAAGTGGAGACAAGAAGGAGAAGGAAGTAAGATGTTTGTTTTAACAACAACAACAAAGATAGGTAAGAAAAAAAAGACATCCCATAGGGAAAGAAAGAAGGTAAGTTGAAGTGAAATCCTTCCCCGCTCCAAGTGGGGCATCAAGCAGTGCATCATCGTTTTCATAACCCGAGGCCAAATGGCTGTGCAGGGCAGTATGACTACAGTGGGGGGTTAGTCTTGTCCCATGAGTTACCTTTACACACTCTATCCAGATATACGGGTGTCAGGAGAGACAGTAGGCCCACCATTTTTATGATGGTCTTGTGTCGAATTCAATGCTCATGAATGCTAGTAGCTTGCCCTGTCCCACCTGGAGACAAACTTGTGCAATACCAAGCTGTCTGAGTCAGGCTGGAAAAGGTTACCCATACTTGCAAAAAAGCTTGCTCTGTCTCACTTGGAAACAAACTCTTTAATTTGGGGCTCACATGGTAAAGAATCCTCAGGTGTCCTGTATTGGAATATACCTACAGTACTGCAACCCTCTGCCGTTTGAGCCCTCAACACCCGCTAAAGAAGTTAAACACTCGCTGACTGACTAAATTATTCAATACATGAATTATTAACAGCAGAATTAGCATTTGGATTGCCAGGCTGAGAGAGGTGCTCTGAGACTTACATTTTTCAAACATAATGTATGCTGGTTGAGGTGTCATACCTGTTAGCTTCATATTCACTAGCATATATATGACTTACACTTTTCAAACATAATAGACATGTATGCTGGTTGAGGTGTCATACTTGTTAGCTTCATATTCACTAGCATATGACTTACACTTTTCAAACATAATAGACTGGTTGAGGTGTCATACTTGTTAGCTTCATATTCACTAGCATATGACTTACACTTTTCAAACATAATAGCTGTGCATGCTGATTGAGGGGTCATACCTGTTAGCTTCATATTCACTAGCATATGACTTACACTTTTCAAACATAATAGCTGTGCATGCTGATTGAGGGGTCATACCTGTTAGCTTCATATTCACTAGCATATGACTTACACTTTTCAAACATAATAGCTATGCATGCTGATTGAGGGGTCATACCTGTTAGCTTCATATTCACTAGCATATGACTTACACTTTTCAAACATAATAGACATGTATGCTGATTGAGGTGTCATACTTGTTAGCTTCATATTCACTAGCATATGACTTACACTTTTCAAACATAATAGCTGTGCATGCTGATTGAGGGGTCATACCTGTTAGCTTCATATTCACTAGCATATAAATAAGCAGTCAAAGAATCTCCCTCTTCCTCTCTGTCATCAAGCATGTTATATAACATGCTAAATTTTCTCACAACGTCAAGCACATCTAACCTTACTTTAGTGGGTTAGATAGATGACATATTTCTGTAGTCTGGCATCCCAGACAGTGAGTTGATGAGAATACTGTATGTGAGAGCAGCGGAACTGTAAAAGGTGGACGCCTGTCAAACACTTCAAAGGCTTGTTAAACAACAGGCCTCTGTGGACATAGTTACTCAGACTCGGGAATAGAGTCATACAAGAGGAGGCATATGGTACTGCACTGACAGGGAGGTAGTTGGGAGGGTCAATGAAATACAGTATAACCAGAGATTAAACGTACACGTGCACAAATGATTAAAATGTCTTATTCTTCCCAAGATACTGATACTGAAAAATGTGATATATAATTATACATAAATAGTGTTTGCATTTACTCTATGTATTAATGATTTTCTTTATTAATGGATTAATGATATATATTCTTAATTAACATAATCAGTGTTATGTTTTTTTTTTTTTGATAATTCTGCCAAATCAACTTAGACCAGTGGTTCTCAAAGTGTGGTCTGGGGACCACTAGTGGTCCGCGAGCAAGCTCAAGTGGTCTGCGAGAGGATTTCCGAAAAAAGTATAATCGTTCTCATTAATTATTGTTTTAAAGCCAAAGAGGAGTGGGTAAATGAATACTATGAAGCAGGCCTGTAATTTACATGAAAAACGTCAAGCTATCTGAATTTGAAGTGCCCATAAATGCCAATTTACAGTTGCCTATCGATTTGGTCAAAGGGTAAGGGGTCGCAGCATGCGACTTGGTGAGTGGGCGCGAAGCTAGATGGTCCCTTAATTTTTTTGGGGGGGGCAAAAAAAGTTTGAGAAACACTGACTTAGAACAAATGAAGTGACCTCAGCTGAGATGGAAATGAGCCTTGCTCAGTGTGCAATGGTCACAAGCAGGTTTCAACCCACAACCTTCAAGCTACAGTCAGTCTGTTTGCTGAACTATCACACTGGCACTGCTGGCTCATGGTTTAATGTAAAGTTTCAGGCAACCTGCCCTTCATCAGAAAACTTGTCTTGTCTGATGAAGGGCAGGTTGCCCGAAACATTACATTAAATCAAGATAAATGGGATCTTTATTTTCAGTTTTCATGTGACTTTTCTAGTCTTGCACCCAAAACTTTTTAGATGGTTGTGTGTGTTTATCTTTCTTGAATACTGTTGGCTCATGGAGCAGAAATCATATAATTCAGTAAGTCATCATTATATCTTTCCTATGTGTTTCAGTGGAGACAAGATCACTGTAAATTTCAGTTGGAAAATACTTTTTTAAAAATTTATTTGTTTGTTTGTGTTCTATTTTGTTTGTCACTTTACAAACTTTTCTGTCCCCAGTTACTGTAAGAGTCGCAGCTACAGGAGAATAACTTTTCATCCATTTGAATAATTCAAGCATCATCCCATCTCATATGCATGTGTATATGTTCTGTGTATAGTGTGTTGTGTGTGTGTGTGTGTGTGTGTGTGTGTGTTTGAAGAAAAAGAAAGTTCTGACCTACCCTGTCCCCTTGCAAGTCTATTTGCATGAGAGCATGCACTTTATTTCACCTTGTGTGATGTGAACACCTTCCTTCAAAGCCTATTAGTAAAGAATGCATGCACTTCTCCTTGGCATTGTATAATCATCTGTTCTCAGATTTGATTTAAACACGTGTACAAGAGAGAATACTAGAGAGAGAAAGAGAGAGAAGGGGGAGGGGGGAGAAGGGGGTGGAGGGGTCTGCTGAGACTTGATACATGCTCGGCACAGCCTATTAATAATTCAGGTGTTAATTTCTAATTGTAATTCTCTGCTTAAAGGTGCCGATTGTCTTTTGGGGACCAAAGGACAAAGCACAGATGAGCCCAGCAGTGCATCAGCGCAACAAGTGAAACACTCCCTCTTCCCACACACACACACACACACACACACACACACACACACACACACACATTCCCTCTCTCCCTGCACACTCTCTTTCTCACACACACACTTACAAAAATACACATGCACACACATACACACACTCCCTCTCTCCCTTCATACTCTCAAACACACACACTGACTCTCTCCCTTCATAATCTCACATACACACTTTCTCTCACACACACATACTCACAAGCGCACACACTCTATCTCAAACACACACACACATTGTGACCTTAGGGAACTGGTAGGGACCTGATCTGTAGCCAGGATATGTCTATACAATGAAATATTCATCAGGGCCACTTGTAAACCCATTTTCCTATTGTCTGCGGACACTGCCTCCTTTGGGTCCACATCATGAAAAATGGGAGCCTTTTTTTGTCTGTGTGTTTGTGTGGAAATTAATCTCCAGGGTCACACAGAATGGGAATCAGGGGCTCCGTGGAGAGGAAGGGGAAGACTGGAGGAAGAACAAAACAATCACACACACACACACACACACACACAACCAATCCGTCACCAGATATTCTCATGGCAATTTCTCAAAAGCATCTCTATTGTCACAGTGAGTGTACACATTTATCAGATGGTTTATTTAAAGCATACATTTATAAAATTGTCATTATCATTGATCAAGAATAACTTTGTATATTTTTTTTCTTTTTCTCAGCTTCCATCACAGTTCTAATGTAGTGTAGTGAAGTGTATGGATCAACCTGCACTGTCATATTTTCCCTTAATTATAGCCTTACTGTAATAACTGAGTTCAAATCCTGACCCTATGGACCATCACTAGGGATGGAGGACACTTTGGCTCTCAGTGGTTAACATGTAGAAATGGACCTTTTACACATTCATTAGACCATAAAGAGTCACATAGCGTAGCGAAGCACAAAGACATCAGGTAGACACCCCAGTTAGGCTAACAACATGCTAATGAATACCCCCTCATACGCTCATGAATAAAAACGCAAAAATAATGGCTCCCTTGTCGGTTGGGTTTCGCTCCACACAACCACCCAGGCACTAAGACCCAGAAGAGCCCTGAGGGGGGGACGTGCCTACGGTGAGAAGCGGGCGGGTGGGTGTTTGTGCGGCTACCCCACTATTCACCCGGGTGTTAATATTCCCACCGAGCCTCACTGCCATTAGTCTCCTTTAAAACAAATTGCACCTCAGCTTATGCACACAAGGACTAATTTTGGAAGTAGGCCTGGAACAAGAAAAAGAAAGAGAGAGAGAGAGAGAGAGACAGGAAGTTAGGTTTGGTCCTGCTTCACTACCATAATGATGATGTTTTGGAGTCGCTCGTTTGTTTCGGAGAGCTACATAAACACTGTTCCATAGTGATAAATATGCGAAGGCATTGCCTGTTTGTGCCTCCTGTTTCTTTTTTTTCTGTGGTGAGGAGAGGTGAAGGAGAAGAGGGGTGGGATGGGGGAATCACGAGGAAAACAAATGGATTTCACAAACACACTGAGAAAAGAAAGCATTTCCATTATTATTTAGTTCCCAAGGCCTTCAGGGACTCAATCACTAGCATCCTTGGAGCAGTTCTCATCAGATTAGCCAGAGCAGCTCAGAGACCTCCGCTCTGCACTAATGGACATGGGGCTTTTACCTCGGAATTGGCAAACCAATTGTGGCTCTTACCTGAGATTTGTCTACCCATTTGAGGGATAGATAGGAGGTGCATTTTGGTTGCTGCATATCGAAATAAATGTAGACTCCAATCGGATTATTGTTGTTCAGGGAACAGGGACGCTGGAAGTGGGGGAGCTGAGGGTGCTCCAGCACCCCCTGGATTCTGTCTTGCAACACTCATCAGTTTGTCATGAGAGAGAGAGAGAGGAATGGCTGTTAATTCACTATCTTGTTTTTAATTTAGCACTGTATTAGCATGTTTGAAAATAAGCGAATTATTCGGACCTAGCCTGCTTGTTATCTTGCTGTTAATTTAAACATACTTTGGTGTGTGTAAGCAGTGTGGCTTTGTAGGCGAGGCGTGTCCTTAGAACAGCACATTGGAGGCGATAGTCATCATTCTCCCGCACTCTCCCCATCAAGTCAAGTTAAAAAAAAATAAATAATAATACAAAAATGAAACTTAATAGGTTAGTGATGACAATAGGCATACAGGAGACGTCTGTGTGGTTACATTAAAGGGAAAATCCGGTGTGAATCAACACGTAGCCCTACCGTTTTATAATGCCAAGCGCTATTGATAGCCACCTCAATCATTGGATTTCATGCAACACGATAGCGAAATGACAGCTAACGGTAACAGAATGGGGCATTTCAAAACGAAAGCAAACCGATTAGGTTTCGTTTTTGACATGCCTCATTCAGTTAGCTGCTGTTTCCCAAACTCGGTCTACGATGCACAAAATTCGATCATTGAGGTGGCTTTCAGTAGCGCTTAGCAGTATAAAACAGCAGGGCTACGTGTTGATTCACTCCGGACTATACCTATAAACTACCAACAGCCACATGTAAAATGGTAGCATGTGAAAACTGCTTGAAAATCAGACGTGACCAGCCTATGCAGAATAATCGGTTGCAAATTCAAATTTGGTGTTCTCCTCTATGCCTATGCATTACATCCCAGATGACGGTGCACAGCCCTTGTTTTTGTCCATTAGAAAAAGTTCGGTCTCATCTCAAAAGTCTCATCTGCTGTTAACAGTTAGACATTTTCCCAGATAAACATTTTCCCACAAGAAGATCTACGGTAACGCTACAACAACAGAAACCCGACTTTATCTCTCACAACTTCTGATCCTGCATGCTTTTTAGCGCGGTATAGAATTGATCTCTGCAAACGATGCCAATGGCCGGAATGGCAGACGGAGTCGTGAAGGGAAATCATTATTGAACGGAGCTTCATAGGAAGGCAAAGCCAGTCTAGGTTTAGCCTATTGCGTATCTTGTTACTTGAGATCTGGGGAGTTAGTGGAGGTAGGGTGATGGTCTGAATTAGAGGTTATTTCCCAAGAAGAACCAAACCTCAGCCAAGAGGATACTACTTAAGTACTTGAGAAGGAGATCAGGGCCCTCAGGGAAAAGAATAAAAGACTACGGGACCAGCAGAGTGTAGGAGTTCCTGCAACCAGTCAAGATTTTGAGACTCAACTCAAGGCTTTGCATAAGGAGAATACCAGGCTGCGCAATGGCAATTAAAGGCAACTATTTATTTTACTGTATATTGAAAAAAAGGATTGTTTTAGATTAAGTACTGTGTCCTTATTTTTTGATGTTAGTGATCTCTGTCTACATTTTAGGGGTAATTTACAGGTTTAGTTGCCTGACAAGCCAGACTGTATAGTCAGGATATATATTTGTCTACACTGTGAGACACCAAGAGGAGGTGTATATTCACGTCATGTGTTTACAAATTGTTTGGAATCCTGTTGATTTAAAGTTGGCCATATTTTTCAGAAATTCCATAACTCTTGTCAGCTGTCAAGACTCTCATCAGATCGCAGACTGCAGAGAGTTCCAGCTATGAGGGTGAAAGTGAGTATGAGGCCGGTGTCGCTCAACCATCACCCTCAGCCTCACCCACAACTCCAAAATCAACATCAGTAAGTAAATTTTTGGATCATGGATCAGTTAAAACACAACATGGCAGAGGTGGAATGTAAGAAAGTTACTGTACTTAAAAGCAAGTGCCTTTTTCTTAACCATATTATAGACTAATGCTATTGACTTGAAGAGTGATTTTATGTAAACGACAGCACACACTATCTTTCGTATTTTGCAATGTGTTTTCTTGTCAGATGGAAATACAAAGCCGATCATCCGCCTACCAACAGGCACCCCTCCACCTGAAATGTCTGGCGAGCAGATCAATTTGTGTGGCAACTGTGTTGGAGACACAGTAGGAGCGACCTGCACCCTACACGAATCTAGAGTATCATACGACAGCACCCGGCTCTTCATCATGGATTTAAAACTAGAGGATGCTGGGAAATTGGAACATTTTCGAAGGAGGAAACCAACGCACACCAGTGTTGAGGTGCAGGTAGCGGATAGTCATTAAATTAAGGGAGGGTACCGCACACTCTTGTCCAAATGTAATTTATTATAAACAACGTTTCAGCCAAGGCCACAGGCCGAAACGTTGTTTATAATAAATTACATTTGGACAAGAGTGTGCGGTACCCTCCCTTAATGGGAAATTGGAAAATACCAGAACCTATGCATTTAAAATCTGGTTTTGAGGAATGGCCTAGCATTCTTCAATGAGAACACGTCTGCATTCAAGTCCCACGACCTACCATCAGGAAAGGAGCGAACCAAAGCCCTGCTGTGTCTGCTGTGTTTAAACTGGCCTCATCTGCCCTGACAAGCATAACGGTAAGTTCTGACACATACATACTTTTTTTCCTACAGCAAATCCAAGCAACTCCATGTACGACTGTAGAGGAGGGAGTGTCCCTCATGCTGATGACAGGGATGGAGCTGAGGGAACCCATTTTTATGAAAATAAGATAAGCATTTGTATTAGTATACAAAAAATCAGCTAAGGTCACCTGAATATCACCTGAAAGGTGTCATAACTATAGCTGGGGTCTTTAGTATGGGCTAAGTACCTAGGATGGTGCCGGTATAGGCTAATCCATACAGCAAACTCTACGAATAAGTCGCACGTCTTGTGGGTGTACTTGAACCTGATGTCAATCGTGTGGAGAGCTCAGCCCACTAAATTTCAGGTCTAGGAGGTGAAGGCAAACAAGCAAGGCTGAAGCCCTTAGTAAAAGACCCCTAACACCATCGCAATTGCCCGCTGCAGGGAAAAGCAGCGCTCAGAAGCTCAAATATTATCAGATAGAAAGAGAAGCAGAACAAGAGTCAATATAGCAATTGCTTTCCATCGCTGGAGACAACTGATAGACATCAAAGAAATGAAGTCTGACGCCGAAATGGCAACATTTCTTTTGGATTGGTAAGCTGTTGTGAGTCTTTCGCTAGTAATTACATGTTTGTGTAGTTTTACGAGAAATTTTAGCATAAATATGTATCGATGTCTGTTCGGTAAACATGTTAATCTTAGCGATGCATAGCCGCAGCTATTAGCCAAGGTTAACTCTAACCACTCTTCGTCTGTTATCTACCTAGTTGATGCTAAAATGTACCATTAGCTAAGAAGTTTGAAATGTCAAACGTAACAGAAAACATTGCAATATATAATGAAACCGTATGCCACTAAACATAACTTGATAGCGTTACCTGATTGCTAGAAAATATAACGTTATTGTTAATGACAATCAAGCTCCAAACTGCTAAATTAGCATCAGGCGGGTAGCATATGTAACTCACGAAACAGATATAGTCCTGAGATGCACTTACACAACTGCAGCTATGGATAGTTCATAACGATATAAGGTAAATTTCAAGAAGCTCTGCTCATTTTTGGATCCAATCCACATTTGTACCCTTAGTTTTATCTTAAGTCAAATAATTGGAGTAAGAAGACACAGCATATCAACATGTATATTCTTTCTCTCTCAATCATTGGTCCTTTTCAGGCTGTCCAACTCCATGTGTGTGGTCCATTCTCAGATGGAGGGTATCCTGCAAGTCAACCATCAGCATACTGATACAATACTGCCGGTGCTGGCCCGTCTTTGTACAGGGCTTGGTGACAGCCCTTCCCCTTACAGTTTCAATGGGGCCAGGGCAATCTGCTTTTAGTGGGCATTCAGTAAGCCAACAGATTAAATGCTCCTGCTCATTCTTCTTTCAGCATGCCACCAGACCCTTTTACTCTTAACAACCCTGGCCCATCATTTTAGGGAAGGGAAGCCTCCAAACACATCCCATTACAACTCCCACAATTCTGGCTCTTCCTATGGAGCAGAATTTACCTTTAACAATCCTGGACCACTGAACTGCCTACACCCTTAACAAACCTGGACCACCAGCAGATGATGGCCACTCAACGGCTTATACCCTCAACAAACCTGGGCAACCAGGCGATGGAGGGCATCCTGCATCTGAATACAGATTCAATACTGCTAGTGCTGGCCTTTACAATTTCAATGGGGCCAGGGCAATCTGCTTTTGGTGGGCATTCAGTAAGCCAATCCACTTACAGCTTAAATGCTCCTGCTCATTCTTCTTTTAGAGTGCATGCCACTAGCCCCTTATATTCTTAACAAACCTGGCCTATCATTTTATGGAAGGGAAGCATCCAAACCATCCATCATTACAACTCCAACAATTCTGGCTCTTCCTATGGAGCAGAATTTACCTTTAACAATCCTGGACCACTGAACTGCCTACACCCTCAACAAACCTGAACCACCAGCAGATGATGGCCACTCAACGGCTTATACCCTCAACAAATCTGGGCCACCAGCTGATGGAGGGCATCCTGCAGCTCATAGCCTCAACAACCCTGGGCCACCTACTGATGGTGGGCATCCTGTAGTTTACAACCTCAACAACCCTGGGCTACCCTTTTGATGCAGGGCATGCACTCAGCAACACGCCCTCTCCATCTGCTGACAGTAGAGATCCAGACAGTTTAATCAACAAGACAAATGCATGGACACCATGTGATGGATGCAAAGGGGAGGTAGAGAAGCTCCTTAGAAAAGAGAAGGATGGGTGAAGTCATCTCGAGAATTAGTGAGATGTTATGGGCCAATCTCCGCTTTTTACTCTCTCTGAACTGAGCGATTTCAGAATCATGACACTGTTAGGGTTAGGCATTTAAAACATGCCTAAATTAATCCCATTAGATCAGGGGTGGGCAATTATTTTGGCTGAAGGGCGACATTGTCTTTTAGATTTTGACTGACGGGCCGGTTGTTAACAGTCAGCCAGTTGATGTCGGTAAAATGGCAAGCCTCAAACAAGTAGCTCTAATCCTACACCTAACCCTAAGTAGGATCACAGCAGCCCGATGGTTATCTGTTAATATAGTTGGGACAAACGACAGGATTCTGGGTATTTTATACCTATCTCCCTGCAGAACGTGATTCTCTTCTCTGATTGGCTGATGGATGGCCATTATTCTTGTTTAACTGGTTGCTTTAGAAGTAGTTCCAAAAATAACTAATCTAAGCGGGATAACGCCCTTCGTGGTGACCGGTTCTACAGAAATAATGGCTCGACGGACGTTAACTCCGTTCGAAACCTCACCTTGCCATTATTTCTATAAAACCGGTCTGTTCCCTTACTTGCAAATAATCTCCAGCTCATCTTGCTGTAAGCTCTCAATGGCAAGCTACTGGAAAGGAATTTATACTTGTGGCAGTGTCTAAGCATTCACTTAACATTGCCATGATCCCATAAAGATTCATAATGTCTTCTGAGGAGTTCATAGTGTCCTTGAGGTCAATACACACACACACACACACACACACACACACACAGAGGGAGAGAGAGAAAGAGAGAGAGAGAGAGCGCAGAGCAGTATAAGCAATAAGTATCAATACACTCTAAAACACCAGTTCCCACAAAGTGAGTGAATTTGAAAATAGTTTCATGTAGTAAAATAACATTTTATGGTTCATTTTTTCCCATGGATATTCCCACATTCTGATTCTCTTCTAAATACACAGACTAATGTGAGTTTTGCTGCATCTGTTCAGGTTATACTATTGATTTGTCTTCCCACTTACTAGCTTATGACCTGGGGAGTCTCTAAGGAGGGCCATACTATATCAAGAAAAAAACAGATTTACCTCTTAGATTGATTAAGTGAAGTATGGTTGAATCCCTAAGGGCAAAATGTTTATTTTCTCCGCAGAAAAGCACTTATTTCACCCGCTGTCAATGTTTCCTTTTTATACAAACGAAATACAATCTCTTATTTACAGTAAAGGTCAATGATGTCCATTTAGAAGACGTCAATAATTCCCCCACTGGGCAACTCTGATCATGACTATGTTCACTGTCTGTTTATCTTCTTCAGAAGATACTAGCATCTCTCTTCAGGACCTTCACCATTACAAGTACCTACCATCTGTCTGTGCCCTTGTGTGTGTGTCTGTGCAGTGTAGAATTTAATTGATTAGATTAAGTCCCAGTGCACCCCATTCAAAACACTGGCAGTAGTTTCACCAGCATCATTCACCATGTGTTCATAATGTAAGAGAGATGCACTGTACTGTATATGCAGGCTTCCTGGGACCATAGACAGTGGTGCTCCACGGTGAGCTATGAACGGTGACAGGTGACATAAACAGTGTTGGGCACGTTACTTTTTAAAAGAAATTAACTACAATATACATGGCTCATTGTAATGCTGTAGAATGCTTACACTCACGTCAGATCATGCGCACGACTTTCGTAAGCACTGCGCAACGATCTGATGTTAGCCCATCAAGAGATTTCAAGCCATTATTCTCTAACCGGCCAATAGGGCCGCTGGCTGCTGTAGAGGTGTGACGTAGCGAAGAAGCAACTGTTGAACCAACCAATCCAACAAACGTAACGGCGTCTTCGGTTGGTTTCAATGTGTTGGCTGCAGTGTACGTCAATTAAATTGATGACAAGCCGTTCCCAGTTAGATTCAGGATTTCTGCTCTGAAATAATTCGTCTACGTGAATATGATGAACGCGCGTGCTTTACTAGTGAGTGTAGAATGCTCCATTCACTTCAATGGGACTTCCCAACATTCTACGGTCTGATAATAACGGACCGTTGCTAAGTGCAATAGACCGCTGTCAAACAAAAGTGAAACAGAACGGCGCCTTAAAGGAGAGTAGCCTACCCGAGTGAATTCAAGCATAGCCCTGTTGAAAGAGGTGCTAAATGCGCTAGTTAGCGAGTGGAACAAAATAATTTGGTACAGCACAGACCGAACGCGAACGCAGAAGCGAACAGGCACTTTACACTGAATCAATGGGACCTGACTGTTGGAAATCGAAAGTAAGATCTGAGGTTACATTGACTCAATGTAAAGTGTTTCGTGTTCGCTTTAGGTCTGTGCTGTTCGAAAATATTTCATTTCATGCAAAATATTTTGCTGTTAGAAGGCTCGTGCAGCAGGGCTATGCTTAAACTTACTCCGGTATATTGCTTTAACCAATCAGCTGATGAGTAACAGTTAACAGAATACCTCTTTTCCGTGGATGGTATTAGCCATCTTAATCATTAAATTTACCGTTAAAGAAGTGATAAACAAGGTTGTATGTTAATAATAACAAGGATAAAGTTCGGTAAGGCGGTCATTATCGTGGAATATCTCCCTTCAGAGTAGGGAGAATATCGTGGAATATCTCTGCTAGCGTGTCGGGATGCTTTGCATTACTCTGTCAGGAGATATTCCACAATAATGACCACCTTACCGAACGTTATCCCTTACTTACTGAAAAAGTAACTCCGTTACTCAATTGTAAAAGTAATTCATTACTAGGGAAAGCAATTTAATCAATTACTGCATAACATTTAAAATGCATTCAAATAGGCCTTTGTATAGCATAGAACAAGAATTTGGATACAAATATACAGTAACTCGACCAGAAGCATCAATGCTTGCAGATAATAATCATGCAAGCCTGTAACAGTCAGTATGGTTCACTGAAATACAATATTTCCTGTCTTACTTGATACACACACACTATAACAAGACCAGAAGCATCCAAGAACCATGTCCCTAGGACCAATACCAATTTAGGCAATCAATCTCCCAAAGCGCATTGCTTTGATTTTGATTAGAAGTATCAGGAACCCTTTGACTTAAAATGTATTAAAATCTTATTAAAGTCTGTCATGTGCTTAGTTGTGAGTTAGTCATATGACTTTTATAATGACTGCAGTCTCTATGTGTGAATCACCAAGACCCTAGTAATTGTTTCTGATGGCTTACCATATTAATGAGCTCCTTGGTGTATAGTGCACAGGAAAATGTTGATGTTGAGATATGACTTCAATTAGTCCTAAATACATTGTGGGCTGCAAGGGGAATGCAAATGTAAATCTGTATAATATCTGCCCACGTTCCACGTTTCAGAATCATTTGTTGCAAATTAATCAGTGATTTGTCGCTGAACCCCAATGCCAATGTTCATCTCATTACAAAAGACAGAGAAATTATAGTAATGAATTAAAATGTTTGATTGTGGGGTGAACTGATCAAACATGCCAAAGCAAATACCCCTCGGACCAACAGGGCAACTACAATCATGGTATAGAGAGCTGAGCTCTCTGCAGATAACAAGTCTAGCCATTGCCACTGGTGTGTTGGTATAGCTAACGCTAATGATGGAAGCACACTCATATAACCAATTAATGGTGCTTTAGCTCAACAGATATCCTACAGAATGATGAGGGCCATTTTCAAACATGCTCAGATGACAGACAAGCTGCAGCTAATTTTGTGAAGAGGCAAGTCTGCGTCTATACGCCATGTGGTTCATGCCAATTAAACGATCTAGAATAACTTCGGCTCACTCTGCCACTAATGAACGATGGGCCCAGATAACATTGTAGAAAAGCTGGACTATCGGGCTCATGAAAAATGCAAAGCTCACATACGGACACACATCAAAACCATCAGTCTCTCTCTCTCTCTCTCTCTCTCTCTCTCTCTCTCTCTCTCTCTCACTCTAGCCGTCTTTTATTTTACCACTACAGTTTTCATTGCTTTGGTTGTTCAGTTTCTCAGTTGTTGCAGATTAATTTGGCAATGAGCCATGCTAGACAGAATGATGAAACTGTTACTTCATCAAAAAGCTGTTATCTTTAAAGTGAATCTACATGGAGGGGGTGCTTTCACACCATCATCACAATTTATCTTTTGAGAGAAGAAAAAGTTTAGATAAGTATAACAAGTTAATATTAGATATTGTCTGAACAGAACATTGTTAGGAGGATATGAGACTGGGAGTCAGTGATTTAAGGATTTAACACCTGTACTGTTTTGGATAGGGCCGCTCGAAGGATTTGACCTGTTGCTGTTAGAAATATGATGCTGCCAGGCTTATAATTGATGCATTATATCATTGATCTTGAACATGAGCCTGTAGAATATTGTCTGGTTCATCAGGACTAGGTTTTGCCTGCAAACCATGATAATAATATAAAATATACACATTCGGGGGGAAGATCGTGGCTCAGCGGGCTGGAGTGTCGCACCATAAATCCTTAATCTCTCTCTCCCACTCATTTCCTGTCACTCTCTTTACTATCCTTTCAAATTAAAGGTAAAAAGTAAAAGATTTCATTGAATTTGCTGTCATTGAATTTGATCACCAGTCTGAAGATATACAGGAAAGATATGTGTGGGTTCATGACATTCTCAGGAGAGAAAACGTTGTGGGCAGTACCGTCAGAACCCCGACTTGACAATGGACGTTTCAAAGTGTATTTCAGGATGGGTCGAGAGGAGTTTGATCGTCTTCTGTCAACAGTGGGACCAACTATCACAAAACAGGATAACATCTATAGAGACTTGATTGGGCCAGCTGAGTAAAATCGTCAGCTGTTATCTGATGTGAACAAAGTTAAAGGAGAAATTCAGTATGATAAGGACCCAAAGTATATTGTAACATCATAAAAATTTGGAACACTTGCCATGAGCAGAATTTTTATACGTTCTTGCAGGCCGGAGAAAACCACTTGCTAGTTGTAGCTTCCAGGGGCACCCAGCTAGGTGTTAGTAGCCAAATTGCTGTTTTAAACCATAGATAAGCTCAAAATAGCCCCACACTTTGTTTATAGTATAATAACAGTTTCAACATTAAGAATTAGGCATTGAAAACTTAGTATTTGTTCTCAGCTACTTACCCCCTAGTTGGATGCCCCCGGAAACTATAATAAGCAAGTCAATTTCAATCACAGGTTCTTCTAGACTGTCGCAGGAAGGGTCTGCGTTATCATCGCTCTCACGTTCATCCATGCTCCCATTTGCCTGCAGGTCAGACAACATCCTCACAGCATTCTGCATATTGGCCCGGTTGTCCGCTGTAATGGAATACACCCGTTTCAAGCTGACTTTGTATTCGGTCAGTACCTCCTGTACTACTGAAGAGCCTGTGCCTGTATACCTTCCACTTAATTCTCTGACTGCCAGAGTTCTTTAAAGGTACAATGTGTAACGTTTTTGCTGTTCAATATCAAAATCTGCTTTACCTGTTGACAAGCTTGTCCTTTCTCATAAATATTAACCATCACTATTAATTCTGTGTGTCCGTATTGGCTTGAAAAAAAAATTCAAAAAAAAAAAAGAAAAAGAAAAATTCATTTCTGAATACTTTGAGAAGGTCTTAAATAATAAATAACCCATGATGGTGTAAAAGAGGTCTAAACAAGTCTACAATTAGGCTACTCTTGTCAAAACCTGCAGACACCCTGGAACATGGTTTTCTATTCAGCTCAGCCTTCCAATGGACCACAAAGAAAATCAGAATGGACAAGGCAGGGGGTGCTGAAACTCACAATTTGTCAGCAGCAAGTCTACAGGAAATAGGCTATTGGACAGGTCTGAGTCCGCACAGCCAACAAACAAATAAATAAAACAAACAATTCAATCCAATGCATTTGCTACTCAAGTTGACTCCCCAATGTTAATTCCTATGGTGCTACTCAGAGGAGAGAGAAAGATATTAAACAATAAATACAATGAAGTAAATCAGAGCCCATCACACCTCTTTCTCCCTACTGATCAAGACTTTATCACCTCCGCTAACATCAGCACATTCCCAATCCGTTCATGGACCCTGGCTGATGAGGAACTACTTCCCACTCATTATTAATCCCTAAGAGGAAAGCAAGAAAGAAAGGAAGAGAGAAAGAAAAAATGGCTTCTCTCAAAAAAGCCGTAGTTGTGAATGATGCACTGCTGTGCGTGTGAAAGAATGCCTTCTCTTAAAAAAGCTATAGGTGTGATATGATGCACACTGTGTGTGTGTGTGTGTGTGTGTGTGTGTGTGTGTGTGTTAGAGAAATAGAGAGAGTGATTTTGTGTGTGTGTGTGTGTGTGCATACTACTTTATTTGAGCAGAGGTCCCATCCATGATGATTATCCTATTTATAAGTTTAGTGGTGGCACAGGGGAGCTATTGATTGCGAGTGAGCAGGCTAAAGCTCCTGGAGGCTGGAGAGCCATCAGAGAGGAGAACTGGCACATACTCAAGGTCATCAGCTCTCCTGAAGATGGAAATAGACACAACAGACAATAAAGAGAAACACAGAAGAGGAGCAGAGGGAAATAACATTAAGCTAATAATAACACATTATTCATATTAATAATATTTAATGTAATATGAATAATCGAGTGATAGTACATCTTTTTTTCAAGGAGTAATCTGCACATTGCATTAGTAAATGTTGGGTCATGTGTAAGAAGTCATCTTCACTCATTGTTCTCAATGCCTGATGAAGATCCCATTGAATCGAAACATTGCCTTTTTAATCAACAAATTTAATTAGAGCATATAAAGTGTGCAGATCATTCCTTCAAAATACCTGTTAAAATGATCTGGCACCTGTAGCTATATATTTTTTGGATGTGCGCACGTTTTCAGAGATAGTAAATCATTTTCTCAGAGACACAAAATCTGTCATTTGAGAGGCGTCTGTGTGCATTAATGCAGATTTATCAAAGGTGTTACAGCTACAGTTTATAAGCCCCAAAGTTTAACCTATGGACCAATATCCAGATATCCAGGTAACCTTTTTAAATTAACACCTACTATTAGCAGTCAGTGCAGATCATCATTGGCCCCTTGGCCCTTAGATCAAGAGAAAACACATTCCACATCTGTATTCTGCGCTGCAAATACGGTGACCTCTTTTCCCTGTATACAAATGTGAAGCACGTCAGAGGCCGGTAGATTTGGAACTGTGTGAGAAGCAAGGGGCAGCCACTTACAGAGATGGGCAGAGCAGATTACAACTGTCTTCCCCCCTAGTGATGGGTAGGGGTAATAACTGTGTCTCTTTTCAAAGTGATTTTGCTGTGTTACACTGTCCCTGTGCAAAAAGTCTCTACCCCCAACAGTTTATTTTTTGCAATATTTATTATGTTTTGTTGTTTTTTTCCTAGGCAATTCCCATTAAATGGGCAACTCAATTGTCTTCATCTATTTATGTATTAAAACAAAATCATATGGGAGAATAAATTGCTTTCAAAGATGGGGATGAAGACCAGGGTTTCTTGTAGAGAGAAAGAAAGATAGAAAGAAAACTATTTACAAACACTTGACTTGAATATTTCAATATAAGCTACACAAAGATTACCAACAACTAATTCAGTTTATCAGGGATGGCAAATCACCAACATCCATTCCATTCTTTTGTGGCATTTAGGAATTTATATTCATGAGGATTTGTCTAGTTGGGAAATGATTTTTTTCTATAAAAATGAATCCCTCCTTTTAGAAAGACATAATGACAGCGCCATATACTGATAAATATTCCAGTTGGTAGGTACTGTTTGTCTTTAGATGTCCTGGCATCCTATAAGCATATAATGTAGCACACTATGGCTGTAGTGACTGGATTATAGTAGATAAGAAACATGAGTGTAACTGTCAGTCTGTTCTCCATAATTTGAGATAAAAACGGTCTGTTTTGCACCGAAACAGAACCACCCACAGGTAGGTTTACTGGCTACACACTGATAGCAGGGCTCCATCTTTAATTGTAAAACTTTTTTTTTTTTTTTCCATTGTCAAACACGGAATACTGAGCCAATACATGTAACTTATACTGTAAACAGAGTAGACATTACTTTTAACATGTAGTATCCTAAGCTATTTATTTATTTAGTTAGTTAGTTAGTTAGTGTCAGTGAGTTCCCACCAACCCCAAAAGCCTAGCCTTAAAGGCTATACATTTCTTCAGGTGCCTTACGTAACTCAGTCCTGATGGCTTCTTAGCTGCAGACAAATTCAGGACGAGTCAGAGGAGCTTATCTACTGGGAAGGGAAGCCTTTGAACAAAACTGCTGACATGATCATTAAACTGGTGAACAGCGGAGAGGACATGGCCGAATGTTGATACCTTTGTTCACCTATCGACAGCATAATAGATTATAAGAGGCCTTTGATTCAATGTGCAGTCCTTGCATTTTCTTCTGCCGATTCCAGAGCTTGTGATCATGATATTCTGTCAATGGAATTGACTGCTGTCTGCTGGGTGCAGGCCTATTTATAAGACCAGAGAAAGAGCCTCTTTGCTGCTGGTGGCTTTTAGCTTGGTCCTGAACAGCTAGTGACAGATAGATGTCCTGCTGTCTGTGTTTTTGAGAATTTTCGCATGTGACGGCTCAATAGAAGAGAGTGGTTGCAGTATGATATCTTCAAAGGTGGCATTTAAGGTATATTCCTGTATTGAGCACTTTTAGCCCTGTTTCTGGGTTGTCTAGGATGAAATAGAATGCTTGACATGTAAATTTCGACGATTGGTCCTGTCGTTGCTATTTGGCTCATTTAAGAATCACCCCTTCCTGCTTCAGAATGGCTAGCTACCGGAATTATCTTGCGTCTTGCGTGGCATCCATAGATTTTGAATGCCGAGCTTGGGCAGCCGGTTCCCGCAGAACACGCAAAGACAATTACTGGTGTGAATGCACAAGGTCACAGGCACCGATCAGGTCAGCCCCGCTCCCGCACCGTAAATGCACAGTTTGTGTGTGAATCGGGCCTCACAGTTTAACTAACCAAAAGTTAGTTTTTTAGTTTTTTCTATTTAGTATATGCTGTATGAACTCTTGGCTGCTGTTTTTTTCCCCCAATGTGATGAGGAGAAAGGGAGTTCACAGGCAGTCTTTTTCAGCATTGGATTACCTGCAATCTCTCTCTCTCTCCCTACCTCCCTCTCTCTCTCTCTCTCCATCACATACACACACTCACACACACACTCTAACACTTTCTGTCTGGTCTGTCTATCTCATAGATAGAGTCACTGCTTTTCCATCTTTCTGTCCAGAGTAGACAACTTCATTAGGAGGTGAACCCCCTCTATTCTGTTCTTTTGACAACTTGAAATAGGTGTAGCAACTTACCTGACAACAACATTCTCTGTCAGCCCGACAAGCCTGAAACAACATGGAACCCAATCTTACATCACTGATTACTCTTGGCTTTCCTCAAAATCCTGTTATTTAGGGTGCCATATAGGACTACTCTTTGTGTGTGTATGTGTGTGTGTGTGTGTGTGTGTGTGTGTGTGGTGAGCTGAGGTTTACTGTGGCTCACTCTGTGTGTGTGTGTGTGTATGTTTGTGTGTTTGGTGCCAAAAGTTACTTTGACACCTCCCTCAAACCCCAAACACAGTGAAACACACTCACCACAGTGAGTAAGTTACTGTATAACTAGCAATAAGTGGTGAGAGAAGCCGAATAAACATTTTATCAGAAAAAAAATGAAGGAATAAGGAATTAAGATTCTGTATTCTGCTGTTTTAAGGCTAATTCAGACTGAAGATTTGCATCGAGATGAAACGGTTTTAGAGAGGAGTTGCGGTGGTGTGAATCAATCGTCGCAGGTTATTGCAAGCAGTTGTAAGCCGTCGCAAAAGATTTAACACATCAATTCGCAGTTTCGGAGTATTAGAACGTAACTGGTGTTAAGAACGGGTTCTCAAAGTTTTGATGGGTTAGGGGCAAGTTAGGGACCCAACATTAAAGGGGTGGGGGGAGAAAAAGGGGGGGGGATCATTTCAACGACCAGGTTGCATCCCTACAGTATACATTTATTGCAAAAAGTAAATTCCTGTAGATGCCGCTAAATACCACTGAACAGAGATTCTTTCTTTCAAAGCAAAGTACATTTTTAACAGTTTTACAATTATCAGACCTAATAGCGGGCCGCCAGTGGCCCACGGGCCGCACTTTCAGAACCTCTAAAGGAATTAGTCATTAATAATGAATCCAGCCTGACCCAAACATTAGAAATTCAATTACAGGACTTCTATTTCTGGCAAGAGTGTTGATACGGTCCAAAATATATCTGTCAAAGCAACAACAACAAATTCCCATTGTGTTGTGTAAATGTATTTCCTAAACAATGCAACTGAACTCTCACAGTAAGGTAGCCTATATTTAACAGTGGTTTAAAGTTCATATTTGTTGTTATAAAGGCTTGCTAGTGCTGTTACTGTTGTTGTAACCTCGTACTTAATGCCAGTTGTTATTCTTCATCTATGTTGCAAATTCATTTTTTATAAGTGTCTGCTAACATAATCACTGACATAAACAAATGTGTGTGCTCTTAAGCAAACGTTATTAGCACCCTCATCTCTGGCTGCATCTTAGTTATGAATAAGGGACAGAGAGAGAGAGAGGGTCATTAAAATCAGAGACATTATCAGAGACATTAAAAACATGTATCACTTCTAGGTCTACATGTTATGCCCATCTGTAAGTCTTTCATGTGACTTTTCAGTCGTTTGATCGTCTCATTACAACACATGAGGACTTGAAACATCCCACAAATAGAAATCTACTGAAGTTAATGTCCTTTATTTAAGACTTGCTGCATAGTAGTCATAAAGGGTCCGATACAGCATACACTTTATGTGGTGCGTATTTCTCCAGCTTTTACGACTTAAATTTTGCACGTTATACTACCATCTTGGTAATTTATCGACAAGTCATACGGTTAAATGCATATCTGGTATGAGTTTCTCACTCTAGTGCCTAGTTGTATTTTTAAATGTCAGCAAGGTCAAAAGCCTCTTATGGCTCAAGCCTGTCTGTGCACTCTAGTATGCCTGGCACGCACTCAGCAAATATCACTTCATCCTCACACAAAATGCTTTTCCCTTAACTCGCCGACTTAGAAAAATAAATAGATAAATAAAAAAATAAATAAATAAATAAACTGTGACATTTCTTATCTCCAACTAAAAATAATGTTGTATTGGAAAACATTACAGAGCTTGATTGTGTTGATCAGTGTGATGAAATCCGACACAGGTCTCCAATCACTGTTGCTTTTCGGTGTAATGAAAGAAATACAACGGGGAGAGGATCAATGTTTGTTTTATATTTATTATTTCTTTATTTTCCAAAGTTCACGTTTCAACCACAGTGAACATAACAGCTTGGATTTCTTTCAAAACACGACTAGGAAATGCCAGCTGTGAGGACAAATTCATATTCCTCTCTGTGTCTGTTTCTCTCTCGCCTGAATAGAAGAGCGAAAACAATGTGGTGATTGTGGCACATTTGGCATCTTTTTATTGGCAATATTTCATTTTGCTCTTGTTAAGTGCCACATTTATCATTAAGCTTTTGTACACTATTTTATTTTAGCTTTTAAACAAATGCGTGGCTCCTGTTCTGTCTGTTTTTGCACACACACACACACACACACACACACACACACAGAGAGAGAGAGAGAGAGAGACACACACACACACACACAGACACACACACACACACACACACACACACACACACAAAAGAATGATGCCAGCTCTTTGTGCCTGTCTCTTTCTAATTCCAGAGGCATTTCCCGTGGTGTATTACAGTCTGGGAAATCAACCAGAGCTGATTCCTCTTGTGGGCTTGGTTTTCAGATGGCTTTTTGAAGCAGTACACAGTCATTTGGGCTGAAAGAAATGGCTGTGTCCAATGTGGTGGTCCGCCGCTGCTGTTGCTGCTGCCTGCGTTCTTATAATCCAATCACAGAAAGTGAATAAATAACCAAAGCTGAAAGCCTTGATGTGGCGATGTTATTCATAAGAGCACTGCATGGCATTCCAATTCCAGAGATTATCATATGTATCAGTAAACTGTCAAATCCCAACTTCATTGCATGGTCTTGTTCCATGAAGTTCCAGAAACACCCCCCTTTGTTTGGGATTCATCTATTTCAGATGCATGTCTGATAGCACCACAGCAATATCCACAGGTTATAAACAGCATGCGTGTAGCATTGTGTCCAGTAGTTACGCTTTATGTGCTGTATGTATGGATCAGTAATGGGATCTTCACTAGTCCTGTCCCTGAGATATATTAGCATGGTCATGTGCTCAGGACCAGGACCCGTGGCTTACAGTGGAGATGGTTTTGTAGGGGCAATATAACACTCTGATATCCCTGTGGATATCCCTTCTTACAGTAAACTCGATCTAGATTGGTCGCAGTATCCACACACATTATTGTATACACCAAATAACAAAAACAAACAAACAAACAAACAAAAAAAACCATCTACAAATACCAAACAAACACAAAAAATGACAAAAAAACTGTACAAGGATTCTCTCATTTCACTCCTAACCCACATGTCAGATAATATCAGCCTACTAGACATTTTTTTTTTCTTTTCTTTTCTTACATTACTGTAATAGATTTGAATGTGGCACAGATTCAGGTGCTGCCACTCAGACTTACTCACTCACACAAACTAAACTGTGGCATTCATTTTGCTGTCTGCATTAGAAAAAAAAAATGTGCATGGGGAAAAAAAAACTTGTGAGGCGTGACAGGCGTGTTTTACCACATTAACACAGGCTGACGGGTTACATTTGACATACTGCACCAGCATAGGAGACACTGCAAACCAGGTCTCGTTCGGAAGCTTCCTCCAAAATCCATGGGGAAAACATCCCTAATATACTGTACCTTCCAGAATGCTGGTGCCAGCACTGATTAGACATTAACCATAATCGGCAATTGCTTTGGACAGACCCTTCATCAACCATCTCACTTGATTTAATCATTTTGAAAAACATGCTGAACAGACACAAAATGGAGGCATTTGGAAGATGCATATGCATACAGTCCCACCAACGTTGTGATGAGTAAGCTTTTACAGGGTCAAGTTTGAAGTCAACCAATAAACTTCAGTATATCCCAATGAGTAGCTTCTAATAAGACAAGATATATACGGTACGGTATGTCCATATACAACGCTGAGAGAGAGCTAAAGAAAAGAACTGGAAAGAAAATAGAATATATTTAGTGATACATAATTCAATAAGAAGAACTCTGGAAAACACTGAAGTCTCAGACATAATGATGCCTCCTCACTTACTATGAAACTATGCCTTCATGAGAACGTCAATTTGGGTTTAATATTTCCTTTATGTGGGTCCAGGGGAGGATATGATGAAACAAAAAGAAAAGGAGACAGAAAAAAGATGAACATAAGGCAATGGGAAGAAATGCCATCATTACATTTTGGGAGCATCTCTGATGAGATGGTGAAAACTCATGAAATCCCCCCCAAAACGTACAGCATACCCATGGACACACACAGAAGACAAACAAAAGAAAACATTTCACATTTTCTTTTTTAAGTGAATGAAACAAATTGAAAATGCAGTATAGTGTTGCTGAATAGTTCCTGTGACCTTCAGTACCAAAGTGTCTCACCTTCTCTTCACACATTTAGACACGTATTTCCCAGTAAGCTTTGGAGAAACTGGGAAAACCACATTGGAACAGGATATAGATAGATACTACAGACAGACAGACAGGCCTAGTGCATAGACAGACAGACAGACAGATGTTGTACCAAATTGTCACCTTCCTATACCCCTGACGGCTTCTTGAATGATTAACTCTGGACTACAGCTTAAAATTGCCAAAAAAAAAAAAAAAATACAATTCAGCTTTTCTGAACAACCTTGCATACACAATGTTAGTAAAGAACTTTATCATATTGCGGTCAGAACATTAATCTGTGATTGGTCATTCATGACCATAAGATCTTTTCATCAATGAGTACGGGTCGGATATTGTGGACTTTTTTTCCCCAGAAAAGCCGAAGACTTAGGGATGGTTTGTTAATCTGATATGCTCTCTTTAAAGACACAACCAAGACTGGGAGTAGATCTCTAACATGCTACATATATGGAGGGTAGCTATTTAATGACTAGCAAGGCGCTGAAGGCAAAAACAAGCATGTTGTTTTTAAAACAGCCACGTCCTCACATGCACAAACAAGAAGGTTAAAATGAAAACGTCTCAGGGTGCGCTGGCAGGGTGGTGCCGTCAGCACATGCAGCGTGTAAATAACATTTGATGGCCGTTGATTGACGGCTCATCACTGGTCGTCCTCTGCCCATATGTTTCTGACTGCTGGGTGGCAGTAGACCATCCATCAAAGTCAATCTCTGGCTGAGGTGTCGGAGAAGAGCCTGGTAAAAACAATCTCTTAAGCTTTAATGTTACCACAGCTTTCTTACCCTTGTCTTAGACCATGGATGCAAATAGTTTATAGTAAAATAATCATAAGGCTTTTGAATTTAAGTGCAAAAACAACAAAACATTAAAATTTAGTGATTGTTTGGTCATTCTTTTTCCACATGTTTAAATCCTAAAATTTGTTTGTTGGTTTATTTGACGTTGTTGTTTAGTGCATTGCTGGCACCACCGTCAAGGAATGAAGGGTGTGACAGAAGCAGAGAAAGGCAAGAACACACACAACCACACAGCTACATTTATACATGACTGTAAGCAGGTGCCTTTAGCCAAGGCCATTTACAGAGAAAGATAAACCATTAAGCCAGACTGCAGAAGAAAAGGCCACTACCTAGCGACTAGGGACTAGTAGAGAGAGGTTATGTGCAGAAGAAGCATCAAAACAAACAAACAATAGGCTAGAATAAATTATTACACAGCTCTTTATATTGCTGGAGAATTCTCCACTCACTTCAATGGGACCTCCCAACCGTCTATAGTCTAATATTTCTTTATAACGAACCGTTGCTAAGTATAACAGACCGCAGTCAAGGAAAGAGCACTCTGTTGGGAGATATTCCATGATGATGATCACCTCACAGAATGTTATCCTTATTACACATAAAAAAGAAAGTGCAGAAAAAGGAGATTGTGAGGTGGATGGGGGAAAAGATGGAGGTAAATGCAAGGAAAAGAATACAGTTCAGTTGCAAGGCGGTTAAAGGAATGTACCGGAGTGAATTCAAGCATAGCCCTGTTGAAAGAGCTTGGTAAATGCGCTAGTTAGCGGAACAAAATAATTTGGTAAAGTGGAACAAAATAATTTGGTACAGCATATACCGAACGTGAACGCAGAAGCGAACAGGCACTTTATACTGAATCAATGGGACCTGACTATTGGAAACCGAAAGTAAGATCTGAGGTTACATTGACTCAATGTAAAGTGTTTCGCGTTCGTGTTAGGTCTATGCTGTTCGAAATTCTTTCATTTCATGCGAAATATATTGCTGTTGGAAGGCTCGTGCAGCAGGGCTATGCTTGAATTCACTCCGGTGCATTCCTTTAAGAGTGTTTGAATATACTGCACAGTATATATAGCACTGGACTGAGGCTGCACTCACCACCGTCTCCCGCTAACTGTGGGTGTGGATGTCACCTGTGAAAGAAGCAGTGGATTACAGATGCCAGTAATCAGGCTCTTACTGGAATAGTTACCGCTGCTGGTGGTGGTGGTGGTGGTGGTGATGATGTCCCTGAGAGGCCTGAGTCAGCAGTGAGGGGCTGCACTGATACAGTAATTTGGCAGGCAGGGAGAGAACTGCGTGTGTGTGTGTGTGTGTGTGTGTGTGTGTGTGTGTGTGTGTGTGTGTGTGTGTGTGTGTGTGTGTAGGGTCACAAGAGTCCTGTAAAAGTCATGTAGTGTGTGTGTGTCTATGTGTCTATGTGTAGGTGTGTGTGTGTGTGAGTGTGTGTGTTTGGGGGTGTATGGTCTGGGGCCCAATTCACACACAAACTGTGCGTTCGCGGTGCAGGCACTGTAGCCTAGAGCTGGAAATATTTGCCCGAACCCGACGGGGCCCAACAGGACCTGCCGGGTTCGGGCCGGTTCGGGGTCTAATTTCAATATTCCAAGCGGGCCCGGCTCGGGCTCGGGCTGAAAGCCGATGCGCGGCAAATATGCGATCACATGATACGCCTAACGTTCGATCTACAGGCATGCGTTAATAGATGCAAAATGGATGTAGAAGAAGTTAAACGGAGATTAGCCCTTGGCGAATTCATGTTGGTCGAGCCAGTAAATGCGAGGTCGGAGGTGTGGAAACATTTTGAGCACGTTCACAATGAGAAAAACGAGGCAGTGGGGTATGTCAAATGCAAGAAGTGCGACGTGATGTTAAAGTATGACAGCAAGACAACTGGTAATTATTGCTGTTCTTATTTTTCTTTTAACTTTTGGGCAGATCATTTATTTTAGCCTTGAAGTTCTTGAACTTCAGACATCTGTAGGCTAACTAATCTGAATAAAAAACGTAGAAATGTTCAGCAAAAATGACTCATTGTTGACTGCTTTGATATGCGCACAATTGAAAAATGTCGGGTTGCAAACGGGTTCGGGCTCTATGAAGCTGTCAATCATACGGGCCGGGGCAGGCTCGGGTGGAGTTCTCTCGGGCTGGGGCCGGTTCGGGTCTTAGTTTTAAGGCCCGTTTCAAGCTCTACTGTAGCCTGACATAGCCCGACCATAATACTGCTGTTCATCCGTATTCATGGTCTGGAGGTTCTTTAACCTGACGCGATTATACTGCGGAGGGGAGGGCATTCACTTCTGGTTTGAAACGATTGGATAGCTCGTCTAATCAGCTTCGCTTATTGGCCGGTAGACTCTCTACCGATGTAAACACGCCCCAGAGGACCGTTCCCAGACCATGGATACGGATGAACATTCGTATTATGGGCGGGCTATGTCAGGCTAGAGAACTGCCCCATGTAGCCCCGTCTGCATGTGTGAGGATGGACAGGAAGAACCTACATCGCTAATCACCTCACTAATGCGGCGCGTTTAGCCATGCCATGTATTTTTCATGTCTTTGCAGCCTGCAGCCGAATGTGCTTACATGGGTGTTTAAATTATTATTATTTTTATTTTTATTTTAATTTAATTATTTTTATTTCATTATGAAATGTGGCTAGTTTAACAAGTGGGCTGCTGTTGTGTTTATCATCTCACATAATGCAGGGCTGTTCTCCATATTCAACCTTTCATAAGCATGAAAAACTACTTACTATGCAATCTGTTCACTCACAGAGTATCTCTCTCTCTCTCTCTCTCTCTCTCTCTCTCTCTCTCTCTCTCTCTCTCTCCTCTTGTTCATTGCT
>JAODXP020000027.1:24658661-24666161 GCA_027497455.2 Sardinella longiceps
GTAAGCAGCAGGTAGAAAAAGGAAGGACTTGGCCTCACTAGGCGTTTCTTGGAGGTGTTCTCACAGCTGTAACCCAGTTTTGTTCTTTAAGATGAGTTTGCCCTCGGCTTTTATTCCCTCATGAAAAAGCAAAAAGGTTTCTGTCAGCCCGCTAAAAAGATTGATTGTTCTGAAAGTGGACTATCCTCAGAGGACTTGATCTCTGGATTATTGTCTACGGAGCCGACCGGAAAGAGAGGCTAGCAGCCTGTTTCAAACGCCACAAGATATGTTTTTTTTTTTTTTTTTCTCCCTCTCTTTTTTCTCTCTCTGTTATTGCCTCACTTTGACATGCTTTGGAAGAGTGTTTAAAGTCATTGAATCTGGGCTAAACTCAAGAAAAAGGACATGCAAGTGATTAAGAACTGTTGGATTCGATGTCACTTTAAAAGTGATAGGCCAAACTGCCTCACTTTATGCATGACTAAGAACCCTGTGGTTAATGGGGATACAATGTCAAGCACAAGCTATGGTCCTCATTGATGTTATGACAAGAAGCTGCATGGATATAATGTCATTTATTTTCATTTCTTATACAGGAAGATATTAAAAATAAGTTATGGTGGGCTTGACTCAGTTAACTGGTAAACTGGTTTGCAACAGACAACCGTAGACATCACATGCATTACAATGACTATACATGGAACAATAGATGCGTACTATTGTGAAATCTGTAGGTCTTTTGGAAGGCTGTGGTAGATTGTGATACTCTAATGTGATATACAGTATGCTAATAATAAATAAATGTTGTTGTGAAGCACTACTTCAAATCATCAGGTTCCAGTCTTCTATAATCATTGCCATTAGAGTATAGACAAAAGGGGATATTTTTGTCTGAAAGATGACTTCTACGGTAGGCTGAAAACTGTGATTCTGAGTCCTATGCAAATGCAACACACAAGTATCGGCACCCACTTGTATTTATATTTGGATGCTGAATCTCTAGAGAGAGAACTCTGCGTCTTGCTGTCACTCTAGGAATCATTCTCTACACTCAGTGTTTGCTGCGGGGCAGCTATTTCTGTCATTCTTTAGTTTGCCTACTTGTTTGTATTGGAAAAAAAGAGTTTAGTGTGAAATGGGAACTCTTCCAACCACACAACAACAACAACAATATTAATTGTTATAGGTATACAGATTGGCATGTATATGGAACTGCTAATGTTTATAGTTTAACTCTTGATTGTGTTCAGACCGCTACAGACCAAAGATTCATGAGAAGACTGGCTGCAACATTCTAAAAACCAACAATGTTCTAAGAGTCTTTTGTGACAGCCTGAAACTGCTTGCAACTTTTCTCTAAAGCGATCCTGTGTCGTCCCAGATCGTCAGTGTGCATTGGCCTTTACAGGTATGAAAGGAATATTTCACTTTTTTATGAAAATTGGTCATTCACCTTCTTCCCTAAAGTTACCAGTTGTAAGTTACAGTATAAGTCATTCACCTTCCTCCCTAAGTTACATATGTGGGTAAAAGCATTTTAGCCTCAGCGCATGCATTTTCCTAGTCTGGCAACCCCAAATTTAGCTTTAGCTTAGCATAGGGACAGGAAAGTGAAGTACATTAGCCAAAGCTAAAATAAAGCTGACATTGAGGTTGTCTGACAGGGAGCCCAAAATGCTTTTACCCATATATGTAACTCCAGGTAACAGGGTGAATAACCCATTTTAATTAAAAGGTGGAATATCCATTTAAGAGCTGTAACTGTTCAGTTATTGGGCTGGCTAGCTATGCTATGCTAATTATGGATATGATCTGGAAAAGAGTGGATAAATGTCTCGTTACAGAATAGTCGTCTGTGAAGTTAACACATCGGTTACCTGTTCTTATATCCCCCCAATGGTTAGTACTATGAAACTGGGATGAGAAGGTGTTTGTGTGTAGAGTATCGCCAAGCGTCTGGAGAAAAAAATTGATCAACAGAAAACATTGTAACTTTTTTCTTTATGATGTCGTTTAATAGAAAGAAAAGTGTTCCACTTGGCTTTGTCTAATGTGATTGCATGGCCTTTTACACAGCAAAACTGTATCTCTTTAAGATCAGAATGCCGTTGCGCATGGCAGAACAAGGTTCTTTTCTGAGCTGTAACATGGCTAACCTTTGCTAAAGGTCACACACGTGACTCAGCGGAGCTAAACTTAAGAGACCAAGCCAGGCTGGCCATCTGACATTTTGGACAGCTATTCACTTCTCCTCCTACCACTCTTTCTTTGTTTTTTTCTTTTTCCCTCAATTTATTTTTCTCACACTCGTTTACCTGCTAAATCCATCTCTCAGCAGGAGAAAGAAGTTATTGGTGGAGGTAATTATTATAATAATAAAAATGTTCACATAATATTAATTCAGTGTTTTCCTAACATTATTTGTGTATTATTAGTAATCTCTGTCCATAAGTCTTTCCTAAAACCCCTTCCATCTCTATCCTTCTCTTTCCTTTTCTTTACCGCTTCTCTTTTTTATCACCTTTATCCTGGCCCATATCTCTCTTTCTAACGTCCCTCCATCAGACGGACAGGGGCTTTAAGTCTGTCTCTCCCAGGGGAGTGAGTGCATTGCTGGGGAGATGGCTTGGACTTTGGCCCCCCCACCATTTCCACTCATAAATTCTTCAGGCCTTAAACACGTTCCATTACCTTGAATGTGATCAGGATGCATTATTTAGAAGTGCTGAGAACTGAGGTCAAGGATGGGCAGTAAAAGAGAGAGAGAGAGAGAGAGAGAGAGAGAGAGAGAGAGAGAGAGATGGTTGTGTATTCCACTTTAATCTTCAGTCTCCTCTTTTCTTTTTCTTTTTTTTTTTATCTCATCTCCCGTTCCTTTTTTAGGGCAGCAGCACTCAGCAGTGTGAAAGCACATGAAAGAGCACGCCAGAGAAAGCCAGAGGTTACTTCAAATGTGCACTCCAAACAGGAAAATAAGGTGAGTTAAATCAGATACATCCACTGGCCACGGAACCCTGCTGTCACATCACCCTAGCACAGAAGCAGCCCAGCCCAGCCCAGCATCCGCACAGGGACCTAACGTCACCATGGCAGCCTCCAAAGCATGGATATTGGAAAAGTGAAAAGGAATCACTGGACATCACAGAGCATCACTCAGAGGCCAGGGGGGTCATTACTTCAATGCGCTCTCTGTAGTATTTCCCTCTTCCTGATAGGGTGATACAAAATACTTTAATGTTTAGCATTGGCTATATGAAGTGCAAAGCTACATATATGCAGCTCAAATGGAGAATAAAGTAGGAGCCATGACCTATACAGTCACCACTCCTGTTGTGTCAGCTGGGGGTCTTGCCTGCCACTCTTTATTAGAAGAAAGAAAGAAAGAAAGAAAGAAAGAAAGAAATAATACATGAAGAAAGAAAGAAAAATAAAGAACTGTGACTGAAGGTTCAGTCAGGTTATTTTATTGTAATTTGCCAGGCATGTACTGTACTCTATTCAAAATGCTGTGATGGAAATGGAAAATACAATACAGACAAAAAGGTTCTTAAAAGCATAATGCTTGACTCACTTATCATTATTGATCATTAAGTCCTGACATTGTGCAAGGAACACACATAGAGAACATTTAAAGCCTTTCAGAAACAGCATAGAAATATATCACTCGCCATAACTTCCACATTCATTGAAGTTCTTTTATGACTTCTGAATTCATACATTTATTTATTGATGTTGTTGAATATTTAACTAACGCTTTTATCCCAAGCATCTTAGATTTGTAAACTGTCAATTACTTCAGGGTCAGTCTCCCTTAGGGCAGCCTAGGGTTAAGTTCCTTGCTCACACTGCAGAAGCATGCTAATCTCAGTCTGACTCTATGACAGAGGGTATAGGATGGTCTTCCCTCTGGCCTTGATGGCGTACCACTGGTTGTGTATAGCAACTCTATTCAACAAGATCAATGTTAAGAAGTGGATTTTTAATTGCTTCTTGAGTTGCTTAGCTGAACACTGAATCTCAGCAATCTGTGTCAGTTTTTGTATCGGATGTGGTGTGGAATCAAAGATTTAATCACCAGTGGGCCTAATAAACATGAAAGTCACAATAAAGGATTAAGATAAATCAGAATCTGGATCTTATAGACTCCCACACAGATAAAACAGCATATACTCTTCTCTCCCTGATAACAGAAAGAATGTGATTCGTATAGTTCCCTTTGTGTTTTTATCTCCTCATCTTGTCAAGTCATTCCATAAATGAGCTTGGCAGTGAAAGAGCAAAGATCAGCAGCAGTGTACACTAGCGGTGCCACTCACTCTCACTTTTATGGCCTGTGTTTTTGTTTTAGTTTTTTTATTTTATTTTCCCCGGAGGCATTGGCTTGTAAATGTAAGCTCAAGAGGAGACAGTGCAGGCAGGCTTGGCATGCCTCATTTTATCACACATGATGACGGACGGCCTGGAGGGTGTGTGTGTGTGTGTGGTGTGTGTGTGTGTGTGTGTGTGGGGGGGGGGGTGATGTTGTCTGGTCCTAAATCAGGGCCCTGTTTCCATGCACTGTATGAGCCAGTCACAGCTCGTTAAGTGGATCCAAAGTCGTTTACACAGTTTGTTTATGGCGCCGAGGCTCATGATGGCGTCCGATGCTAAGTGACACGCGTGATAGAGTTTCCCTTTGGCTTTCATTAGCGACGGAACCCAACACACACACACACTCCATTTGTCACCGCGCCACATCCACAGTGTGTGCCGCTCGAGGTAAACATGGGGTGTCTCATAAACATCTATTTATGTTACAGGCCCACTGCATGCGATGGGACATTATGCCAAATAGCTGCCTTAATGCCTCTGAGTCTTTTGTAGTCGGGATCCAAATGAATGCTACATCAGCTCTAATGGGAGACAATACAACGTGAAGGCCCAGGCAAAGACAGGCTGTGTGATTGCTTTATTAGTTTTAATCAATACCCCATGAGAGAAATTCTCCATCCTTGCACAGTCAACATTGAGCAATGTTTGCACGTGTTATATTTCTATTGATTGCACACAAACAAGTCATTGTCTTCCTGAAACCGAAATAATCGTAAGCGTATTTGGTTTAATGGAAGAATTTTATAAGGTCTATGGAATATAATTCACATGTTTATTCATACTTTCATCAGTATTGTTGTGTTAGTGTGTATTTTACAAATGTGTGGCTGTGTAAGTGTGAGACCTAGAGAGACAGAGAGAGAGAAAGGCATTTCAGGTGATTGAGGTGAAGTGTCTAACCGTATATGAATTCTTTTTGAAAATGTCTCACTAATTGGCCTGCTCAGTCCTTCTCAGCAATCCTATGGATCATATCTCTTTTTATGTGATCTTGATGGACTTCAGCAGCTTGCCTCATTGTATTGAGCTGTTTTTTCCTTAATTGTGCCTGACATTCAGGCTGCTCGCTCAAACTCCCTAACTCAGTAATCAACGACAGTTGGCAATTATCAACCCAAACTTTAGTCGATTAATGATCGGCCATTACGGGTTCATGCTGTTTATCACGGTCGATGTAGAAGACAAAGCGATTAGTTGATCTTATACAAAATACAGCAATGCTACAGATTGTCACGGCTCCCTGATGTTCTCTCATCTCGCCAAAGTTTCTCCTCCATCTGGACTAAAAATCTGTCAGTCGACTTGTCAGGCTTGATTTACATCTGTAGATCTGATACCTCTCCACAGTAGAGGGACATATGTTTGTTTCCTTCCATGGCACTGTAATAATAATCTGTGCTTGTGTATGAGTGTGTGTGTGTGTGTGTGTGTGTGTGTGTGTGTGTGTGTGTGTGTGTGTGTGTGTGTGTGTGTGTGTGTGTGTGTGTGTGTGTGTGTGTGTATGAGTGTGTGTGTGTGAGTGTGTGTGTGTGTGTGCATGTGTGAGAGTCCATCTGTGGCCATCTTGCCACAAACTTGAGGTAGCCTAATCCAGAGCTGGATCCCCCATCTGCTGCACTCCCCACTGAAGCCTAATGATTCAGTTACACTGATTACCTGCAAATAGCACTTTCCCCAAACTCTCTTTCCAGTCTTACTGACGTAATGCTCAACGACATCAAATCAAACCCAACCATGTGTCTAATGCAATAGTGTCTAATGTATGTGTATAATGCAATAGTTATATGCTACACACTGTAGGCCCAACTGTAGGGTTATGCATTTGATTCTTCAAGTAAATTTGTGAATCACAATCATACATTTGTGAAACACACACAGAGCACAGAGACTCAGTGAATACACAGTAAGGTGAAGCCAGGCCTCATGGTTTTCCTTCAGGTCAGGTACAAAGACTAAGTCCTGAGCCATAACCAGTAGGCCACAGCTGCCTCCAGTGTTTGGCATGTAGTCGAGTCTGAGAGTAAGAGAGGGAGTGTAAAGGTGGCTACAGACCAAAGATCCGCAACGAGATGGGATGCGACGCTCTAAAACTCTGGCTCGCTACTGCTTGCAACAACATGCACCGATTGATTCACACCTCCCCTCTAAAACCACCTTGTCTTATTGCAGATCTTTAGTCTGAATTGGCCTTTAATGCATCATATTGTTGAATTGCCTTCGAGTTGAATAAAGTACTATCTTGTCTTATCTTATATCACAGCAAAGATAAGATCATTTGAAAATGGTGTTCAACTAAATCAGCCCTGGGCAAACTAAGGCCTCTGTTAACCAAGGTGACTTAGATTGCAGGCCTGATTTATCAAATTTGTTGTATTCATGAAACACAAACCCCCCCCTTTTAAACCTGCATGTTAGTCTGTCCTCTGAAGAAAGTGGTGCTGCTGGTTTGAGACTTGCCAATTTACCGGCATCAACCAGTTGACTGTTAACACCCAGCCCGTTAGTCCAAATCTAAAAAGCCAAACACCAATAAAGCAATTGCATTAGCATGGTGTGTAGTGTTGTAGCCTACCATTCTCATTCCAGTGTGCATGCCAACAGGTTAGAGGAACACACTATCAGAATGTCACACATGGTTCAGATTGTATCATGGCCTCAAAGTGTACTTGACAAGAGAATGGACAGTTACCTTAGCTTCCTATGATGAACATTTTCCCAAATTTGTGTGTGAGTGTGTGTATGTGTGCATGTGCACATGTGTGCAGCCATAAACAGTCATGGAGTCTATTAAGTAACTACATTTTAGGAGAAAAAAATGTAACTCCAATTTCATAGTTTTCAAAGTTGATACAGGACATCTTAAATGGTCCTGCCTCAAAAGTAGCTGCACTTTGATTGAGCGTCTGATAAACTCTGGTAGCATTTTCACCAGAGGGAACACTGCATATAGCATGGTCCACTTTATCATCCTTCACATTTTGCCTTTTTCTCAGGTCAATCTGTCTTCTGCTGTGTCCTTTGTTGCCAGTTTTTTTTTCTGACATTGAAGCTTGGCTGAACACGATTCCCTTTTCTCCTTCTCTCTCTCTCTCTCTCTCTCTCTCTCTCTCTCTCTCTCTCTCTCTCTCTCCCCTCTTCTACCGCTGT
>JAODXP020000027.1:24671161-24691299 GCA_027497455.2 Sardinella longiceps
TTATTAGGCTTGATGGTGTTTTTTTTGCCCTGAATAGCACCTTCTAGCAGGCATGGACTGGCCACAGGGCATGCAATGCCCGGTGGGCCGGCAGTCATTTTTGGGCCAGGGCTGTCATAATTTACTCATCATTTTCTTGAAGGATATTGGTCTCATCTAATCCAATTAAATCTCTCATGTTCGTAAAATATGTTCAATTTATAGTATTATTTTAGCTGGTCATGAAGTTATTGTTGAATAAAATCATGGTGGGCCGCCATGGCCAAAAGTGCCCAGGCCATTTTTTTGGTCCCAGTCCAGCCCTGCCTTCTAGGCAGCACTGACTTAAAGCCACTATCTCAACCCTAATTCTAACCCCCTTAACCCTCACCCTAATCCTAGATATGGGGAGAGTAGGGCCTTGAAGGCAGCGCTGCCTGGAAGGCACAGTTGAGGGCAAAAGAACATACCAAAGACTGTGTATAAAAGGCCTTGTACTTTTAGCACTTCAGACAAGAGCAGAGAGCTGTTGGACATCATTACACTCCTGATGAGCCTTGCTGCTCTCTTCCGTGCCTCCCAAATGTTTGCCGAGGGGCGATTCCCAGACAAGACTTTGATGCCAGCATTTTTCTCCCAGTTATGTTCAAAGTGTCTCTCAGATTCAAAAGGAATGTTTCATTTGCGCTAATCACAGGCTCTCTTTTGTTCTTAAGAAAAGGCTTTATATCAGAACATGCTAAAGTCTCTTTGTTTAAGTTTGACTGGGGCCTCGTCATGAGATGGCTATATTAGGTCTATGATGTTTTTTGAGTTTTATATGTATTTTCAAAAAGATGAAATATCAGTGCCTTTGGAGTGTGTGTGTGTGTGTGTGTGTGTGTGTGTGTGTGTGTGTGTGTGTGTGTGTGTGTGTGGGGGGGGGGGGTGTTCTTCAGTTTACTGTCTTTATGTAATGTTGCTGTAATGCTACTAACTAAGGTATTTGATCCACTGATAGGCCTACAATTAAAAACATCCCAGAGCCAAAGACACACACCTGATGTGATCTACAATCCCCAAATCAGAAGCCAGTAAGTGACTGAGAGTCACAAATTGTAACTAATAAAAAAAATCTCTCTCCCTCCAATAATGATGACCAATGCTTCCTGTTTGTTGACGGCCTGCTCTCGGCCAATTAAAAGAGACGTCATTGTGGCTTCTGGGCGGGGTGGTCACAGAGAGCCGTCATGAAACAGATGGCTTTGTCAGTAACAGCATTCATTTCTGTTTCTAATGAGAAGTGCCTTGAGGTCTCCTTATCTCTCCAGCTCATTTTCTTCAGACTGGAGTCGATGACAGCAACCTCTCACATCAATTAACCAGCGGTGGCATGGGGATTTTCATAGACATAACATTTATTATCTGCCTTTGGATTATATATCCATCCCTTATCAACTCACAGTCAACTGCAGTCCTGTCAAACTGACCTCGACAAATGATCTCACAGCCGCATGTGTGCCATCTCTTTTCTGGATGTCCCCCAGAGACATTTAAGACATCCACTCTTTCTCCCATTCATTTACCATCAGACAAGCACTTCTATCTCCATGATTCCCCAGTCTTCTAGGCAGTAGTATAGGCAAGCAGATCGCTGGCAGTCAAACAGGCTATATGAATATATAGTATAAGTCAGAGAAGTCTTCTGCCTGAGGTCTTCTTGACTGACACCTTGTCAAGCTGTGTCTGAAAGCCCTTGCGTTTCTCCCTGGCCCTGATCCAATCATGTGGCAGCTGGAAATCCTTCATTAATCCTTGTGTTGCTTGACTGCTTTCATTCCGCTATGGATTTTCCCCTAAAACATGCAACACTTTCATACATTTATGATTGTCTGTCGTAAGACGCAGACACGTTTACCAAAAAAAAAAGTTTTTGGTTAAAGTAGCCCAAAATAACTGCCAGAGCAATGCGATGAGACTGTGGCTCGATGCTGCGAAACTTGCTCACGGCAAAGTGACATAATGTCACATGTGACTCCCACCCCACCTTGTAGTGTATAGGTGATTTTTCCTCTAATGTTCAGGTTTGTTGGGGAGGGGATGGGGGTGTCATCTTTTACTGTGTTTGATCTGAGCTCAGACACGCTCTGCCTACCTTCAACCTTGCTGTTGGAGCTTACATTTCCTCACAGATCAGGAGGAAATAGAAAAGTATTCACAAATTTTAAACTGTATTAAATTTCAGAGGCATACAGGCTTCTTCTCAAAAGAAGTCAGTCTCTCTGGGAGAGGTGTTTTAGTAATATCTTGTTTCCTGTTTATCTGTCTAAAATAAAGAACATCTGATGCAAGATGCAGATTCAAAGCATGTCAAGGCTGAATATAAAACATTTTATGACATTTTCTAAACTTATCATTTTCTATGCATTTAACAGATAAGGGTGAAATGACCTTAAGACATTGACACTTCTAGGGAGTCTAATCACAAAGAAACAAAAGCACAAATAGAAAGAAAAAAAATACTGTCAAAAAATACAATAACAAAGAGTGTGATTACTGTACAATTTTTGTAATGTGTTTGACAACATGGTGACATAAATACTCACAACATGGCTTCATCCAAAGCTACAACATAGCAGTACTACACAAATTAACTGCTAACACAAAATGGATTCTACACAACCTAACTACATGGCTTCACACAAACCCAAAACATGGCTGCCTGCAAGAAAGATTGTTTCTCTGACAAAAGTCAAAGAAAAACATATTCACTATTAGGTAAATTCCTCCTCTATCACACTGGCTGATATCAGAATAAAGGAGAGATGGTCCCTGCAAAGAAACACATAACTGTGCGTACAGACCGAGACCGATTCAAGCGACATGGGCGACGGAAGTAATTGACTTTGTATTGGGACCGGCGATTTGGGCGACAAAAGCGGCATGCGACTTGGGCGACGAAACTTCGGCGACAAAATCAAGTTAAACTTCGGTTAACTTTATGTAATGAGCTATGATGCGGTTGGGCGATTACCAATCAGAATGTCGATTTACTGGTGAGATGCCAATAGAGAAGCAGGATCAAACGTTTTATGCTAACGTCATGGGCAAATTTGCCGTTTTGGTTGCTGTGCTCAAGCGATGTTTCTTGGGAGTCTTCAGTGACTCTTGGCAATTTATCGCTGGCGGTCTGAACGTAAAAAAGTCAAAGAAAAAACCTCGGTAACACTTTGCGGTAAGGGTACATGAATTATCATGAATTCATGCATGATTTCATTCATGATTCATGCATTACTTCATCTCTGAATATCTAATGACTCATCAGGTATTAGCATGAATTCATTGTTTATCATTAATGACCTCCTGCTGAAATAGCAGATGATCTTAAGCATTAATTACTCTGGGTACATCATCATGAGTCATGACTAATTACACATGATCATGATGTTTTTGTTCAAAATAATTTGATATAATAAAAGTACTTATTTAGCCTACTTTGGCCTAGTTCCTCATATCTATCCCATACATCAACTAAATTTTACCAATTTAACCATGTCAACACTTTAGTTGAGGGGGCACAAACATGATGAATTCATCATAATCATGCTAATAATCATGACTCATGCTAATTAATCATGACTCATGATGATGTACCCAGAGTAACTAATACTTAAGATCATGTGCTATTTCAGCAGGAGGTCATTAATGACAAACAATGAATTCATGTTAATTCCTGATAACTCATTAGACTTTCAGAGATGAAGTAATGCATGAATCATGAATTTATCATGAATGAAATAATGCATGAATTCATGATGATTCATGTACCCTTACCGCGAAGTGTTACCAAAACCTCTTCACTATTATGTAAATTCCTCCTCTATCACTCTGGCTGATATCAGAATAAAGGACAGACGGTCCCTGCAAAGAAACATATTTACAATCCTCCTGGTGGATTGGACTGAACTGAGCATGACCAAGAGCTAGGAGACTAGCTAGTGCTGTAGGCCAAGAGGTCTGAATATTTACTCTAATTTAATTGGCTCTGAGTGCAGGTAATATTGATAATTAAGTGACCAGAGAGAATGTCAGACCTTGAAGAGCTGGCCAGACCTGAGAGGGAAAAATAGTGGAAGATGAAAGAATGATAATTGGACAGTGGGAAAGGATGGGAGGAAGGTGAGGGAAAAAAAAGAAAAAAGAAAATAGAATTCTGTCATCAAATACAACGTAATACACTACCTTTGTTCCTCGTTAATAGAATGACATAATTATCCCCTCTGAGGGGGAGGAGGAACCTGGAGGAACTCACACAATCTCTATTTGCCATGCTGGATGGAACACCGGAACATTTCTCTCTCTCTCTCTCTCTCTCTCTCTCTCTCTCTCTCTCTCTCTCTCTCTCTCTCTCTCTCTCTCTCTCGGTGTGACCTGTGTCTATGGAACGACTATAGCTGCCATTTCATTTATGTATTATGCTTAATGATGTGTGAGTTTTCTAAAGTATATTTTTGGGACTTTTACTACCTTTAATCAGTACATTATAGATACTGTATGGTATGGTATACTATAGACACCTTGACACACGCAGGCTGGAGAAGACCAATTACCAGTTGTACCTTCCAGGGTCAGCTTTGTTCTTTCTAGCCTTCCACATGGATGTTGACATGTTTTGCTGTCTTGAGAAAACTGAGGACATTAGAGATTCAAGATTTTTGTGCTTTAAAATTATAAAATTATTCAAGCAGAGGCAGGGATACCAAAACCAGAGGTAGGGAAATCATGGTCATCCCCCCCGGCAAATCGCACCCTGTGTGTGTGTGTGTGTGTGTGTGTGTGTGTGTGTGTGTGTGTGTGTGTGTGTGTGTGTGTGTGTGTGTGTGAGGGAGAAAAAAGAAAGAAAAAGTAAAGTTATTTAGTGCAAGGCATCCTGGATATGACAGGATGCCACCACATACAGTGGGGTTTTTCCTGAGACAAGTCAAGAACTTTGACAATTTTTTGTCACTGTAAATGTGCTGCTTGCGAGTTGAAGCACCTGTTTAGTGAAGCTCAACATTCAATACCAGAGAAGGTTAATGATCATGTGGACCCTCTCAGACTGACATTTGCAAAGTATGGATTGCCTGTTTGATATTAAACACACTAACATTTGCACACTCCAGACAGGGGAACACGGAAATCGTCCCTGTAAATATACACTCCCATCAAAACAACACCATTATAGTTTTTGAATTGAAGAAAAAAAAAAGTTGAAGGGAGGATGGAAATAGAAACACAGACAAGAACAAAGGAAAAGAGAGGAAAAGAGTGAGAGAGGAGAAAGGCGAAGACAATAATTAAAATGATGTACCTTTTTGATTTCTTTTATTTATTTATTTATTTATTCCTTTTTTGTTGTGCTTCACTGTAATTGTGTACAGTTATAATTTTGTTTATACACAAAGTGATATATAAACAAACATAATAATACTAATATTAATAATAATAGCAGTAGTAGCATCAACAACAGCAATAAGAAGAATAAGAATAATGCAGTGATGCTGAATATATCTCTATATTCAGTATCTCTAACCCTTCCCCCACCCCTTTTGAAAATGACTAAAATGTTGATGACAAAAGAAGCAGAAAAGGGAGAAAATGGAGACACACATACCGTACTGTAACTCATAACCATGCTCCGGTAGCTGTAGCAGAGCCCAATGGATTTGTGCGCTTCGTTGTGGAATGGCCCGTTACAAATTGGTCAAAGTGCCAATCAAAACTGACACAAAGAACTTTCCCAGGTTTGCCATGCAAGGGAGATGGAACTATTACATTCACTCTACTTCATGTTTTTGTCATAGGAAGACCGAGGAGGAAGATGTATAGGGGACTTTTGTTCAACATGCTATCAAAGGATTCTATTTGCGAAGCTGAAAGTATATTGACATGATAATAAAAATCACAAAGCGGTTATATCTATTTTCAGCAAACATATGGTGATCATAATTTGCTCTAAACTAGACAAGACAAGACCAGACAAGAGGATGAAAACCATAAGCACAAACTTGGCTAATTAGTAGAAAGATCCTGCTCTTTAAAGCTCTCTGCTTCACAGATGAAGCAGCTTATCAACATTACAGTAAAACAATTATGTGTGTAAATGAAAACAAATCTCTTGAGGGATAAACGTGAAGCATCTTGGACACAGGCAGCAGGCAGTGTTAAATGTGTTGAATCACACCACACACACACACACACACACACACACACACACACACACACACACACTAAGCGCACACACACACACACACACACACACACACACACACACACACACACACACACACACACACACACACACACACACACACACACATCATTAGCAGAATTACAATCAGAATGAGCTGAGACGACAGGTGCATTGTGTGGAGACTGCATCTCCCACAATGCACTGCAGTGTGCCCCATGCACCTCCATGCCCCTCTTCCCTACTGATGGATTGGGAGGGTTTTGATAAATACTCTCCTTTAAATAGTTCCTCTGCTTGCCTGTGATGGATCCCAGTGACTGGGCAGGCAAAACGAATACTGCATCATTCTCTGCGTGAGGGGCAGTTGGCATCGTAATGAAGGTTAAATGATTGTTGTTCTCAGCGGACTGGTCCGGAAGGCATAGCAGTGACAGCAGGAGGAGACACACACACACACACACACACACACACACACACACGCATACACACATACACACACACACACACACAAACTGAAATGAATGAGCACAATTGCGTTGCATGGGGCTATCCCCCATGTAGGCTCGAAGAAAAGAGTTTGTTTATGAGCACTGACAAAGGTCAACGACACCTGCTGAACAGAATGTATTATAGTTCATTGTAAGAGAGAGAGAGAGAAAGAGAAAGAAAAAAGGTCTTGGTATGTTTATTTGGCTATACAGCATTAACTCTCCGCTGTATTTGTCTGGGCTCACTGCAGGTAGTTCTGACATAAAGTTTCTTCCATGATTTATTGTCAAGTGTAAAGCATAAAAACACCTCTGATCTATACTGAACTACGACCAGTGAGTGTTTTTAAATTCAAAGCTGGTAAGATGAATCGGGAAAAAAAAAAGATCGGGAAAACGGAGGCGATTCCAAAGACAGACAGAAAGATCAACAGTGAAATATGACTTCCATTCCACAGCAGCTAGCAAATGACCTCTGAAGCTGGCAGTATAGAGCACTTCCTTCCTCGCACAAATAAAACTTGATCATGGCACCCATCTCATCCCAGCAAAGCTCTGATTAAATGCTCCCTTTCTCCCTGCAGGAACCGTAGACAGACAGTCATAAACACTGATGTCGAATAGACTGAGATGAAAAGATAATTATCCCTTGTCCTTGGGCAACAATGCTGGATGGTAAATTTATTCATTTTAGCTAATAGGACTAATTTACCTTCCAGGGTTCGGAGAAATTGTTCCAGGCAATTTTTGTGTGCCTTCTTTGCGTGATGTCTCTGTGGAGAGCGATGTTGCCGTGGGAACCGAGGCTAAGTTCTTATTTACCGTCTGGAGGTCATGAACTTCATAGTGGAACCATGGGACCTCGAACCAGGACTCACCTCTCAAACAATTACGGAGTTTGAGGAAAACAAAATTCTTTTTTTTTTATTTCAGGAACAGGGTTCACAAACCGGGTAAAATAACAACAGGCCCACTGATTTATCACTTTTACAGAAAACTGCAAAAGCAGGAATGAATGAATGAATGAATGAATAAGATGTTGATGACATTGGAGAGAAGCATCAAGACTATAAAATCACATATGTAAGTCACATAAGGGACTAACTAGTTTTTGTGTGGTGGTCACATCACCATAAATAACACCGTTATCCGTATCCACATTGATTTCCGTGAAGTTTAAACTGTTTACTGATTTACTGTAGAACTCTCTCGGTCAGTCATTCTTTCTCTCTCATGCTCACGCAGAACCCCTCAAACTTGGCAAACAACATTCAGATTTGCACACAGCAATTGGCTACAAGCTTGTTAATACAGCACACACACACACACACACACACACACACACACACACACACACACACACATACAAACACACATTCGGTCACGGCAGCATTGGCATAGAACCCAAGTCAGCATTTCAGCTCCCTCTACCCAAAACACATGAGATACTGTATTACGTAAGGGATAATGTATTGTCCACTGCGCGTCGGTCTCCGGTTCTTCCTCTCGGGAAATATATTTCTGTAATGACCGGCGGACAATACATTATCCCACTTATTATACAGGTCCTTGCCAACAGGCAGTGTTGGGCAGTAGCTAGCTACAAGTAGTGAAGCTACTAGTTTAACTACATTTCTGAGTAGCTTGGCTGTAGTGTAGCTATTATCTGAATCTGATAGCTTTTCAGTAGTGTAGCTACTTTTTTGGCCATGTAGTGTGGTAGCTTTCCCACAAACTACATTTTCAGGGCATCAGTTCACAACAGCAAATCTTTCATAGGCCATGCACGGAGGATCAGTTCTTTACAGTACTGTGATGCATTTATTACCTGACAGGTGCCATAATTCAAAAAAGTGTCCATAATGAAAATTAATTGTGTCTTCTACCATGTGTCAATTTGTTGTAGTTTAATTAAAAAAAATGTTTTACCCATATAAAAGTAGGCTACATTTAGATAGAATTAGTTAGTTACCTCCACCAAGGAGGTTATGTTTTCGTCGCCGTGTGCGTCTGTGTGTCTGTCTGTGTACAACATAACTCAAAGTACTGCACGGATTTGGATGAAGTTTTCGGACAACGTGTGTGTTGAGACAAGTAAGAACTGATTCGATTTTAGTGGTGATCGGTGATCAAGAACACCTTCAGTGACCACATTGTCTTGGTAGAGGTCTGCGCTCTTTGGGCGCTTTTCTAGTTACTATTGTATGTCTGTTTTGAGAGACCTGATAGTTTGATCACTAATACAATTGGCTGAATCACAGAATTTATTTAGGCCTTTTTTGTGTATTAAAAAAGTAGCTTCACAAAGCTACTTCTGACATTTTTTCATAGCTTAGCTTGCTACATTTTGTCCTCCGATAGCTTTGGTGTAGTGAAGCTTCATATGATGTGGAGTAACTGGTAGCTTAGCTTGCTACATTTACTGAGTAGCTTGCCCAACACTGCCAACAGGACGATATAATATTTTACAGAAACGTCTTTTACATTTAATTTGTTAACGTTTCGTGGCTTCAGCGGAGAAACAAATAGTTCGCAAAGAAACTTCAACTTGAAACATTCTATAGAACGCAGTCGATGTCCTTTCACTTTCATTGTTGATCTCTATGCGCGGATTGATACAGAGACGTGAATCTCAGGCAAAAAACCTGTTGCCATTGACAGCGGTCATTATAGTTTTCCAGCGGTCATTATACAAAAATAACTGACCTGCGAACGTTGAGGAGTCCCATTGAAAGTGAATGGAGCCTCCCTCAACATTCTAGAGACCCGTATAATAATTTCTCATAGCCTCTGGAATGAGCTTAGATAGTCTTTTTTAATTCTCCAAGTAGATCAGTTATATGGTATTAGACATCTCATATTCCCTGTGTGGGGAGGCAGTCTGAGGGACAGAGGTGCCTTTTAGATGTTTTACTGTAATGAACATTATTGATAGGCATAGTCTAAATAAATTGAGGATATACAAATATCTATAGAGATGCGTGGGGGGCCGTTGAGGTTAAATGGTTACACAGAAAAATAATTTTCAAATTAAATAAAGCATGTTCCCCATGTACGTGTTGTCCCCATGTGTGCTCCTGTACGTTCCCTGCAAACGTACGTTCCCCTGTGTGCAGGGCTCCATACCTGTACCTATTTGGAGGGGAGAGGGGTGAGGGCACTGCATCGTTGCTTGGTTGATTGGTTTGATTTGAGTGTCTGTGGGGGTGGGTGTTGGGAAGGGACCCTGAGTGAGCTTTCAGGGTTTTTTTGGAGCAAGATTGTTTCATAATGGGTGAGCAATATTGAGGGGTACACAGAACTCCCAGAGGGCTTTGTTCATGGAGGCAGGATTTTGATTCATCTTTTCCCAAGTATTGATTTTTCCCTTCCTGGTAAGGATTGCTTGGCTCTTGTCATCTCCTCTCAGATGAAACTTGCTCCTAGTTTTAAACACTTGAGTTGAGTGGCATGCCTCTGCTAAACACATTTCCATCACACTCCATAAGACACCCAGGGATTTTTCATCTTTCAATTTACTGTGTTTTCAAAGTAGTGTACCTCCTCGTACAATGCAAGGCCAGGGTGTTTTTTAGAGGAGAGTGAAAAGGCTAAAGCAACAGTATCTGTGATTTGTATGAGGATGTTATCTTAAAGAAATAGTCCACCTCTTTATGAAAATTGGTTATTCACCTCCTTAGTCTAAATTACATAATTATGTAAAAGTATTTTGGTCTCATTGATTGTGTTTTCCTAGTATGGCATTACCAACTTTCTCCATTTTTTTAGATTTAGCATTAGCATAGCTGCTGGAATGCAAAGTTGCCAGATAGCAATTCTTTGGCAACTTTACTTTCCAGTGTCTATGCTAAGCTGAAAGTAAAATTGGGGTTGCCAGACTAGGACAACGCATGCACTGAGACCAAAATGCTCTTACCCACATATGTAACTCTAGATAAGGGAGTGAATAACCAATTTTCATATGGATTATTCCTTTAACAAGAAAAGAAGAAACTGTCTCTGAATGACTAAGATTGTGATTTTGTCCAAGGGCTGGAACAACGACAATTTGGTTTGTATTAGCAGAAATAAACACTCTCAGCTTCTCTGAAGATCAGGAAGATCAAGGAATACACTCCTTAAGCATGCACACATACTCACATAAGCACACTTCTCCTTGTGCAACAGAAGTGTTTAAAGGAAACATAGAATGGAAAACCACTTTTATATTGGCTTTGATGAATTAAGAGAGCTTGTGCGTGGTCAAAGAGCCATCATGAATATGAGGCATGGTTCTGCCCTCTTTAATATGGAAATCTTAAATTTAGAAATAGCCACTAAAACATGGGCGAATTAGAACAAAGTGATGTCAAATAGCACAAAGCCATTGCAGTTAGATTTAGGTGGCAAGAGCAAGGCGTTGTTTAGGGGTTAATAAGGCTTGTAAAATATCACTTGATCTTATTTTTGACAAAATTGAATATATTGTATTTTAACATCAGAGAGCAAGGTACAATACTCACTTGATTCATTCTACTGTATGTCCCCTTTAATTTTAACACACACACACACACACACACACACACACACACACACACACACACACACACACACAGAGAGAGAGAGAGAGAGAGAGAGAGAGAGAGAGAGAGAGAGAGAGAGAGAGTAACAACTGTAGCTTTATGTTAATTGCAATGAACAGAGACTGAACTATTTCATACCTAATGCTGATCCTTGCTGTTAATTGGTCCACTGGCTGTGCCAGGCATCCCAAGGAGGACTAATCAGAAGAGGCACCAATCAGGGCGTTTTGGAGAGGCTGGCATGGTTAATTCCTCCCATCTTCACACTCAGATAAGAATAATTGGAGAGAGCATGCTGGGAGGTCTTGCTGCCTTTTTGGAGAAGCCAAGCTCCCTCACTTGTGACAGAACGATGGCTCATTAGACCAATGTGTGTGTGTGTGTGTGCGTGTCTGCTTGAGTGTATGTGTGTGTGTGTGTGTGTGTGTGTTTGTTCGTGTGCATGAGTGTATGTGCTTGTGGGTATGAGTGTGTGTGTGCATGTGTGTGTGTGTTCGTGTGAGTGTGTGAATCTGTGAGTCTAAGCCTGTCAGCTCTGTCAGTGCCAACCCCATTTGCTCTCAACAGGCTCAGCTCCAAAGGCGCGCACTCTCTCTCTCTCTCTCTCTCTCTCTCTCTCTCTCTCTCTCTCTCTCTCTCTCTCTCTCTCTCACACACACACACACACACACACACACACAATCTGTATTACACAGGTAAATCAATCATTGCTGTTGTTTGGCACACCACAGCACACAGAAGAGCTCTACTGGGGAAAATGCTATTTTTAAGCCACCAAAAACACCAAACCACATGGAAATCACACAGAGAAATGGTCAGCATCGCCACTTAAACGCTGGTCATTATGAGAGAAAAATACATCACCCAGTGATTTCACAGCCAGCTAGAGCCGCCGTGCCCTGAGGTCCGCAATAAAGTGGGCCCTTAAAATGCCCAATAGGATTGCAAGACTGCTGGGGTCTATTTAGAGACTCATTGCCAGCCGTACAGATAGCCACAGGCTCCAGTGCCCCTGGCCAAAGCACACTGCATGGGTGACAACTGCAAAGGAGGAAAAACATCTGCAAGAGTTTCAAAGTTAACAAAGTTTTTTTTTTTTTTTTCCTTTATTAGTTTCTTATGTGAGTTGCAGAGACAAAGGCAAGACGCCACGCCATTTTGGTTGAAAGGCTGATGTAAAGTCATCATTGGTTATTACATCTCTTAAGTGTGCAAATTTAAAGTTGAAATCTCCATATTGCGTTTTAATGATAAATGTTAAATCTTTACAAATTTGAATACATTTTTTTTGTGATGTGAGTCTGGCTTGTTGTCTGTAAACTCTGAGAATGTGACACATTTGGACAGCCATATTCTAAACTCATGGCCGTCAACTTACTTTGTACATGTACTTGCTGAGGATTTGTTTGGATATGTTAACAGTGTGGCATGCAAATAGTCCTTGAAGAACTATTCAATTCACAGAGCACGAGATTGCAAAAATATATTTCCTTGTTGAGTTGCCTCAGCAATTTTTTTTATTATTTCATTTCTTAACAACATCAACTATCAATCTCTGTTAGTGGCTAGAGTCAATGTGAATGCAACTTGTGATGGTTAATGTGTTGACAACAATTGCCAGGGACAAAACAAAATAGCAGGCACAGCAGACAGAGCAAGTGAGAAAGGCTCCATTTGTTCAATTTTATTTGAAAAAGACAAGCTTGAGAGAGACAAAAAAAAGAAAGGAAAAGAAAAGAAAAGAAAAGTACAGCGACGTGTATATTTACAGTGGAGAAATTAAACAGGCTTTAGGCAGTCAGCAGGCATTTCATTTAGTGGTGCAATCCCAGCAGTCGGACGGATGGAGCTTTAGTTTAGTGCTCACTATTTCTGGGCTTGGGAATTCCCGAAGGTGCCGTGGAAAGACAGGGAGGTGTCTTTCAGCAGGGTCAATTGGAAAAGGATCAGACATATTTCATCCATCTATATATACTATGGTTATTGAGTGTGGGTTCAAAAGGATCTGACATCAAAGAGGCCCCTAAGAAATTCATCAGTTGCCAAGTTCAGTGTAATTCCGTCTGAAGCAAGAGAGGAGCTGTCTTTGTCTGTGAAAGTCAGGTATCCAGCTGAGAATTTACTTTCCGATACTGAAAATCTACTGTCCAACGCAGCATGGTGGAACAAAATGTATTTGTAGATGGCAAATGAGGCATCAAAGCTTTGAACAAGAGGAAAAAAATGTGTGATTGATAATCAATATAAATAATACAAATCTCTCTCTCTCTGTGCTCTCTCTCTCTTTGTGTGTGTGTGTGTGTGTGTGTGTGTGTGTGTGTGTGTGTGTGTGTGTGTGTGTGTGTGTTTATCCCTACTAATAAAGCTAGGCAGACAAAAGGATCCTTTCATTGACTTTACCTGTAAGACTGAACTAACAGGTCATGCATTTCTTTTATCCATGAGGCTGAAAAAAATGCCTGGTAGAGTAGACCAACTAGCAGGTCCGTCCTGTGTTCAGTAACACTGCTGTGATTGGAGGACACAGATGGAGCTCCTCCTCTAATGGCAGCTGAATGTTGTGATTGGAGGACACAGTTGGAGCTCCTCCTCTAATGGCAGCTGAATGTTGTGATTGGAGGACACAGTTGGAGCTCCTCCTCTGATGGCAACTGAATGTTGTGATTGGAGGACACAGTTGGAGCTCCTCCTCTGATGGCAACTGAATGTTGTGATTGGAGGACACAGATGAGGCTCCTCCTCTACTGGCAGCTGAATGTTGTGATTGGAGGACACAGTTGGAGCTCCTCCTCTGATGGCAACTGAATGTTGTGATTGGAGGACACAGTTGGAGCTCCTCCTCTGATGGCAACTGAATGTTGTGATTGGAGGACACAGATGAGGCTCCTCCTCTACTGGCAGCTGAATGTTGTGATTGGAGGACACAGTTGGAGCTCCTCCTCTGATGGCAACTGAATGTTGTGATTGGAGGACACAGATGAGGCTCCTCCTCTGATGGCAGCTGAATGTTGCGATTGGAGGACACAGATGGAGCTCCTCCTATGATGGCAGATAAATGTTGTGATTGGAGGACACAGATGAAGCTCCTCCTCTGATGGCAACTGAATGTTGTGATTGGAGGAAACAGATCAGGCTCCTCCTCTGATAGCAGCCGAATGTTGAAAGTGAACAGGTCTCTAAATCAGTTTTCTTTTCACTGAATGAAAACCCAGTCTCACCCAGCTGGTCCTCTGTGATCTTCAAAGCTGACCTCCCACTCTGCTGATGGATGGCCCAGGTCCAGCAGTGATGGCTGCATATCCATCAGGCCACGTCGGCCATGAAGAATGAATCTGTTCCCCATCCGTCACGCATCACCGCATGAGGCATTGTTTTAATGTGTGGAAGGAATCCATCCTCCTCAACGTCTCGGACTGATTAACAATGTGTGTATGTGTGTGTGTGTGTGTGTGTGTGTGTGTCTGTCTGTGTGTATGTGTGCTGCGGTAAGCAATTATTTTATAATTCACCTCTTGTAATCCACAGTTCCAAGAGTCAGTCTGAAAGTCAAAATGTGACCAGTGAGGTCTTGTCATGTCAGGCTGTAACATTTTGCAAGGGCATAAATGACATCAACTCTGACTTGGGATTGCCTGCATGTACAGTACAGTATTGTATGGTGTTGCTGTATGAAACTTGATAGCAAAATAACCTATCACATAATATTTGTTCATCCACAAACGCTGTGATTAATGTGATCAATATCCTGTGCATGCATGCAAAATCCACAGTGTTTTTGCCATTTTAAGTAATTGTTCATTTATTTCAGTAGGATTATGATACTGTGTGTATTTACTGTGTTTGTTTAGGAGACAGTATGAGAATTGTTTTATTATTTTCGTTGACCCTGAAGAGCATCTTGTTCTTCAGAAGCAATCTCGAGGCAAAATGAGCTAGAGTGGAAATTGTCATTGCAGCAGAAATCATAATGTTGGTAATTGAGGGGAGCTTTGAACCATCTATAATTCAGATGCCTGATCGAAATGCTTTTATACAGTGCAGCGCATATGTATGTCTATGTGTGTGTAAAAGCATCACAATCACAGCAGAAAGTCAAAATGAAAAGGCATTTTGTGCACTATCATCCTAAACACTTTTATTATGTAAATAAACATAAACCAGATTATAACTGTCACTCACTCTGTCTGAGTGGCTTTGTGTAGCTATTCTCTATGCCTTTACAATGAAAGTCAGCAGAAAGATTGTAGGCTCCATCGCACAACATGCAATTGTCATAGTTATCTTGGTACATACAGTACCAGCTCTTTGTGCTCTTTGTGTCATATAAGATAGAGTGGCTTCTGAGAGGAAAATAGAGATGTGTACAATAAATGTGTTCTTATGTGTCCTCACAGGTGTGTGAAAACTAACCAACTAGACAGCGCAATACGATAAACTCACTTTTAACTGATGAAAAAAACAATAACCAAGGCATTGATGAAGCAGCTCCAGGAAAATATGAAGCCACAAGTCTTGACTTTGATAGAGGATATACTCAGACTGCACTCTCATTAACTTGAGACAGAATAATCTTCTATTATAATGATGCTAAAGTTGGTTTCTTTTCATGAGGTTGTAGCTCTTTTTACTGAACTCAACATTGAACACTGTTACATTCAATGCACATGGTGCACATGTATTACACAGCACTATCAATGTGCAATATCATAGATCGGTAGGGTCAAGACATATCATCCTCTACATAACAAGTAGTGTTGGCAGGAGGCCTTAATTCATGGCAGTAAAGGACTCTTGATGCTTTGTCTTCTTCTGATCACCACCGGTTCATCACACTCCTTGTGTGAACACATAGACTCAGATATATTTAAACAGTAAAAAAATGCAAGCATGAAGCCCCTTACTGCTATGAGGTAGTGGAACCAAATTGAATATTTCTGCATTCCGTCTTAACACTTTGAATGCCAGAAACGTTATATGCCGTTATTACTTGTCATGCGTTGAGTGCCAAAAACGTAATGTTACGTTTTTGCCTTTTTTTTTAATTTACGAAAATAGAAACCCTCACACAGGTTATATATGATTTTTGGAACTCTGTGATAAATAGAACTGAAATAAATTACGATCGGAAACTCATGAAAACTCACGATCTGCACATTTTGTCTGGACATTTTCACATCACAAGGCAGCATTTGATTACTATTGCAGCATTTGTGTCAAATAATGCACGTCATGTCATGTTGTCCTTTCGCGGGTTCGTCACTAGGTGGCAGTCTCAGGGCCGAGTGGAGTGAGTGACAGGCCGCGACATGCATGCAAGAGGCCTTGTCAGAGTGCCGAATATGTCGGTGATATCTCCTTTTCTAGAAAAAAACAAGGAGTTTGATGAAAACTACCCACTGTTTAGCTTGGGATTTCTCAGGAACGGAGGCATGTAGAAATAAACGGTTTTCACCCACTGAGAGCTCAGAGTCTTACCTTTCAAATGACCCATAGTATGTGTCCATAGCTATAACACAGAATACGCTGTGGCTCTATAAAAATAGGCAACAGTGGCCTGGATTGCTGGCACTCTGGGCCAAAGCTTGTTAAAAACACCTGGCATTCAAAGTGTTAAACATAGAAGAAACAAAAAAGTCAGCATACAGATTAACTTAAGTTAATAAGTGTGCATTGATGACAGGAGAAAGTAGGGGACAATAAGCACACACACACACACACACACACAGACATTTACATAACACGGCAGACGTATGAATGATTGCAGGTACACAAACACATTCACACACACACACTCACTCACTCATGATCCTTCAAACTAAGTGTCAGTCAGATAGCACACACATAACCGTACCTCTTCCTCCGCAAGGCAACAGAAGAGCTGCGTCGGTGCTGATGAGACACAAACGGACGTGCTGCTCATAGAGCAAGAGAGCAGCACGGCTCGGGCACTTTTCTGAATAAATGTATTTCATTAATTGAAGATTATGGATCGTAGGCCACCACTGCTGCCTTTGCTGTACTCCCCCGAACCTCATGCATAAACATGGGAGGCAAAACCAGCCTGGCAAAGAAGATCAAGCTGTAACCTCCAGCACACACACACACACACACACACACACACACACACACACACACACACACACACACACACACACACACACACACACACACACACACACACACACACACACACACACGCACACAGACACAACAAACAGCCTTTGCTGGGCCCCATCATAAACAGCCAGGCGCTGAGCGCTAGTCCGCTCTGGTCCAGCGTTAGCGCTAATGCATGCTAATTAAATGCTTGTTTATGGAAGTTTGAAAGGATTCAGAGGAATGCCCTCTGCTGTCTCTGAGGCTTTTGCTGCAGTCTCTGAGGTGCAGTTGAGAGCCATTTAGATGATGAAAGGCTTCATGACTTCCACCTGTTATAGAGACCTGCCTCCATCGCTTGTTTTCTGATTGTGAGTGACAGGTGATCTCAGGAGAGTGCTAAAGCTATTCATATGAATGAGAGTGTGTGTCGTGTGTGTGTGTGTGTGTGTGTGTGTCACAGGGATCAATAAAAAATGACAAGCCTTATGTTAGCAATAACCTACACAATACATGTGTAGAATGTTTTGATGAATTGGTTTAGATACCATCTGCTAGCATAGGCCGATAGAGAGTACGTAACTGAACTGGTGTTAGCAACTACTCTGCCCATTTTCTGAAATGCTACCCTTTGCAGTTACAGCCAGACTTTGTAAGAACTAACAAATTGTAATATTGTTGGCCACAGACTAGTCTGCAAATCATGGGTGAAAATAAAATCCAAAGCTGCTCAATGCATTTAGTGAGGGACTGTGGAGGATTTGATTAAAATTGTGATTTGAATAAAACATGTTAGTTATAGTGGAAGAGGCTGCAGAGTGGCCCATGGGCCACCTTAAGCTCATTAAAACAAAGCATACATTGCTTGACACACAGCCATCATCCTGGACTTACAGTAGATACTGAAGACTCTAATGCCTAGACGTGTCGAGTAATGAAGGACGGGTGGAACGGAAAGAGGATTATCTTCAACAGGGACTGCTCTGGCGTGGGGAGTATCTATGTGACACGGAGGTCGGGGATCAAGAGTAATCCTCAATCTTATTAGTTTTTGTCTCCTTTTGAAAAGATGTTAGCCTAAACCCCCTGCATATCAGGAACCAAACACATTAAACACTTCCTCCACAGGCTTAAAAAGTCTTTAGGTTATTTGAGAGAGAAAGGAAGAAAGAAAGAAAGAAAGAAAGAAAAAACTCTCCTCTCAAGATGTAAGAAGCCCTCAGGTTTTTATTTTATTTATTTATTCATTTTGAAATATGAGTCATTTTTCTGTACTGTCTGTTGACACAACCTTATCTAAATTTTGAAGTGGACCATTGCATCATGAAGGAAAGGATCATCTAATCCCAAACAAGCTTTTGGCATAACAGTGGGGAGTGGCAGGAGTTAACCTGTGACTCTCTGGTGGCTTGAGTGAACGTAAAGGAGATATCTGGTGTTAAAGCATACATCTGATGGGATTCAAGCATAGCCCAGTTGTTTGTAGCCTGATTGCCATTGACTTTCAAAGCTCTACGAGACTTTGGTCTGACCAAGAGCCCGTATAACAAACTTTCTCAAAGTGCATGGTTGACCCGCCTCTCTGAATGTCTCGGTTTGCTACTGGTCGATGTTAGAAAATGCTATACCGAAGCAAAACCAATCACAGCACTCTTTCCTCTGACGTATGTGACGCGAAGGTAATTGCTTGAACAGGACTGATAGCCATCGGAGATGATCAAAGTTGATTGGTTCTGGACCAAGAGGGGGTAGTTCCACATTTTTGTGGAATTCAGAAGTCCTGCCCGATCAGCAGCTGGCCAGACCAGCGACAGCAATGCCGAAGGTGTTAGGTCACTGGGAGGGCGTGCCAGGCTAAGTTATTTAAGCTCATACAGTACTGTCTATAGGAAATAGCCCTATTGTTTGAGGTTAGGACATGTAATACCGCCTAAAGAACAAGAATATTTAATCCATAGCTTGAGTAGTTTGAGTTCACAGAGAACTGAGTATAGAAAGAAGAACAAGAAAATGAGATACAACATAAACCCAATGGCAAACCCGCGGCAAGCTTCATTTAAATGAGGCATATAGGCAAATGGACCTGAAAGTGAGTGTCTGCCCCAGTCAGTTCTTCTTACTGACCTGGAACAACAGGGCTATAGATTGATTGACACAGGATTTCTCTCCTTTGAAACCACATCACTGTGTCGGGCCCAGGATGGAGCCATAACTGCCTGCCTGCCTGCCTGTCATATTGACTGCATCCGCCGGACTCTTGACTGTCCCTGGCCAGCTGAGAGACCTCTGTGTGTCGGGCTGCAGTCTGATGCATTATGCTGTGAACTAACAGTGTCTGTCAATGCCACTCCTAGGAACTCACACTGCGGGCCAAATCAATGGGGTCTGTCTGTGCTGCTTGGCTCCATACAAAGACTCTTAGCACTAAGTGTCACACACACACACACACACACACACACACACACACACACACACACACACACACAGACACACACACTGTGGCCCAAATCAATGGGGTCTGTCCGTGCTGTTCGGCCCCATACAAAGACTCTTATCACTAAGTGTCACTGAAGCACTAGGGGCAAGCTACGTACACACACACACACACACACACACACACACAGACACACTCTATCAGAGACACATACTCACACACATACAGAACACAAACACATACACACACACGCATGCACACAAACACACATACCCTTTTGTGTCTAGGGCATTTTGGTTCACTTATTACTCAGTTTCAAATGAGCAGTGAAGTTAAATTTGTTTTGTTTTTTCTCTCTCACAAAC
>JAODXP020000027.1:24703899-24733952 GCA_027497455.2 Sardinella longiceps
CAAATGAAAGTTGTTTTTTTGTGGAATTTATTCAAATTCAAATTCCTTTGTGAAAGAAGCCATTCATATAATCTAGTAAGCAAGTAAGTCTGCTACTGTAGTGGGTTATATTATCTTGACAATAGGTTGTGCTTAAAGGGAGAGTTAAACCAGAATGTGAAATGTTTACTGTGTAAAGTTTGAAGAGTGGAGTGAAAATACAACCATCAGAGTGACAGACACCCTAATCCTTGAGATACGAAAAAGAAAACAGCCAAAAGTCCGAAAATGTGTGGCTGAAAGAAAAGATGGCGGAAGTATTCAAGTAAAAGAAACACTTAAAAACACACACACACAAACACATAAATTGTGTGGTTGAAAGAACAGCTCATTTAACTCAAATAAAAGAAAGAAGAGAAGAGACATGTGACCAATTAAACAGTGCCTTCAGAATAATTACTATCTCCATATTTCTGGCTTAAAAGTAGTTATTATCATTGCTGTACTGGGGAAAGCACACACACACACACACACACACACACACACACACACACACACACACACTCACACTCAAGCACTCTCGGTCTATCTCACACACACACACACACTCACACTCACACGCACTCTCGGTCTTTCTCTCCCTCTCTCTCTCACACCACACACACACACACACACACACACACACACACACACACACACACACACACACACATTGAAAAAGCCTTTTTTTTTCTTATGGCATAAAGACTTTGATATGCGTGGAGCATCTTTTTCACGCCCCATGCTGAGTTGTTGTATCCAGAGGGGAGGAACGGAGCCAAACATAGATTCTGCGTTGTGTTATGTCAAGTACTAAATCCCATGCGAGTGGCTATTGTTTCTGTTCCTGTTTGTTTTCTTGCTGTTTGTTCCGGGAGAGTTTGGGATTAAATACAATGAAGAAAGATATCGCCAAAAAGAACCAAAAAAGGGGGCAGAAAAAAAAAAACAGGCCCCAGTTGAAAACAGAGAAACAGCAATGGTTCAGTGTAGAGATTATTGTAAACACAGTGAATATGGGCTGGAAGGATCAAAATGGGTGTTTGTGTGTGTGTGTGTGTGTGGGTGTGTGTGTGTGTGTGTGTGTGTGTGTATTTGTGTACAGCTGATTGTGTAGGCACACATGGTGCAGATACTCTACGGACTTACAATAGTGCTAATGGTTCAACAGTGAGTGCCTGCCACATCTACTCACTTATCAGGTAGTTAGAATTGTCAGTGTTACACAGCTTTACAGTAATATAAATATCAAATTAACACCAAATATGTGTGATATAGAGGCATAAACTATCTTTCTAAATGAATCACCTCATGGCTGCTGTTTCTTCTCATTAGGGTTGCTAAGCAACTGTAATGTTTGCATGAGAACGTCAGTCAAAGTAGTATGTTGTTGGCCAGACCGAATCTTCGGCAAAGTAGAATGTTGACAAAAGTTAAGCACTTCTGTACTGCGAAAGCAAGTCACCTGTGAGCAACTTTTGCATTTCCAAAGTGTGTGTGTGTGTGATTCGATGGATTTTTACCCATGATTTTCCCCGTCTCTCTCTCAGCCAATCCTGAGGTCAACGTTGTTCAACTCAGTTCCAATTTGGGCAAATCCATCTGTGCCTCTCTATCCGTCTTGTGTCAGATCCTAACTATTCTGCTGGTAAAAAGTTTATTGTCCTCCTTAAATACTGTACTTAGAGTTAGAAGCAGCTCATTCTAATGAGCCATTATTGATATTTGTTCTGCCATCTGCAGAACTACGTCAGAGGGAATGTGGAAACTGGTGTATTGTGCCTAAGAATGTAAATGGAGAAATTTGAGCAATTTCCCCCTCCGGCCTGGCCTTGTCCAGAGTCACCAGGCGGTTCCCAGCAGGCTTGCAGCAGTGGCCCGAGAAAGCCAGGAGGAGAGCTTTGACATTTGTGGTGAGCTTCACCCACACTCTGCATGTCACCCAGGACCAATTGATCGCACTGCTGAATTCATCTAAGACCCCAGCGTCTGTCTGTGCAGTCAGCCATGGTGCTGCATCCACCCAGAAGGCACTGCTTGATCCCTCTCTGTCCCTCCCATGGACTGTGCTGCCGCTCCACACATCCACAAGTGAGAACATCTACAGCTGAAATTATAGTTAGCCTATTTGAGGTCCTGACACTTATAAACCTCCACGGATTTGTAATACATAAATTAGTTTGTCACTGTTCTTTTGTTATTATGTGTGTTGTATTGTTGCTTTGGATAAAGGTCTCTGCAAAGAACCAACAAGTATAAACATTAATATCATAAATAATGATTTTAATCTTATTTCAGCTCCATAGAGATGACAGTGTTTAGGTCCAGGCACTGACACAGCTGCTTCGCCTAATGTTGCCAGGCCTGTTTTGTCTGCTGGAGAGAATGTAAGTCTCCCTGCTGTGTTTTTTTTTCAGATCAGCAAGCTGCACAATGGAGGCAAGATGAGGTGCATAACTTTTACTGCGTGCGTGGCCTACAGAACCCCTACTGACCCCAGGAGCCAGGGCCGTCGCAACAGGACAGGCAAACCAAGCAATTACCTGGGGCCCCAATCTGAAAGGGGCCCCCAACATCGATTGTACAATTATTTTAGTAGTTTAGTTGGTGGTGTTTTTCCATAAAATATGACAGTTTAGAGTTAGACAACTGTAATTACTCAAATAATGAAAGATGCTTGAGGATTACAATGATTTGCAACATGTAGGTTTTTATGGGAGGTGAAGGGCCCCCATGTCCTGCTTGCTTGGGCCCCCCTAAGTACTATGAAATGGCCCTGCCAGGAGCTCTACAGCCAACTACACCCTGTGCATGTGTGTGTGTGTGTGTGTGTGTGTGTGTGTGTGTGTTAGCCTTTAGGCCTTGCTTTGTAGGTATGTATTAGAAACTATACTGTTTCTGCTATATATTTATTGAAGTATGCTCCAGTACAGTCAGATGCCTCTGTGTGCTAGAATAATTGTGTAATCCCCCTTTTTAGTTCACCATGGCCACTCAAGTTCTCTCTCTCTCCAATAGAACATAATTGGTGAACTAGTTTTAATGAATTTGATTGTACTGATTCAACTTATTGTTTTAACATTCATTTAAGTTGGGCTAAAGATTCACATTTTGTGACAAAAGATGAACAAACCAGTCTGAGGCCCTAGAATTCTATGATGATGTCATGAGTCTGAGGCCCTAGAATTCTCTGGGGAACATTCTATGTTGATGTCAGGAGGGGATTTCCAAGATTTACCATCACTTAGCAATTTAGAATGTTTACATTAGAATGTTGGACAAAGTAGAATGTTGGTAAGAAAAAAACCTCATTATATCACTGAGCAAGCTGAAAGCAAGTCACAAGTCATTCATCTCTGCGATTTTAAAGCAATTTTCTGCCTTTCAATGGATTTCTATTCAAGGACAATTCATCAGAGAGCATCCTGGATGATGCCTGAGCATCCTCCCTGTCAGAGAACCCTGCCCGAGGTCAACGGTGGACAGGCACTCCTATACTCCTCAGCTAGATCCACTACATCTGTGCGCACGTATCCATATGTGCAGAGTGCACAGACTTCTGGAGGTAAGCTCTATCTCTATCTCTCCCCTGTGCCCTGGGTAATATTCTCTAACTTTGCTATGTGTTGCTATTTAGATGTGCTCAAATGATGGTCTTATATTATTCCAGGTCCTCTGTGGAGAGAGGCTGGAGTGAGGTGCAGTGCTCTGCCTCAGGAGATGTGCCGTGTTCTGGCTAACCGGCCCACCTCGGTCCCTGCTAAGGCAATGGACTCACTCACATATGTGGGCACCATCCCTCTTCAGCCCACCTGTGTCCAGAGCAGCCAGGTGGCTTCGGCCAGACCCAGACCTCCTGCTCTGGCTCCGGTGAGGAAGGAGGACAAGCTGACGTTAGTGGGGCGCTTCACTCATGCTCCCCATGTCACCCAGGACCAGCTAATTGCTTTGCTGGATTCAGCTAAGACCCCAGTGTCTGGCTGTGCAGTCAGGCATGGTGCTCCATCCACTCATACAGCACTGCCTAATCCCTCTCTGCCTCTCAGCAGCAGCGTTAATGGCACTACCTGGCAACCCCACCCATCAGCAACACGTAAGACTATCCTTAGATGAACTCTTTCCTTAACTAACCAGATGAACCATGATTCCATAGCTAACAATTAGAGTTACTTATTTGCATCTATGTGTCTTGCCAGGGGTGAATGTGCCTATGGGAGCGCACGTCCCTGCTGGGGCCTGCGGTGACAAGCCAACTCTTCCCCAGAGCTCTGCAGCCGACTACAGCAGCAGAGAGGAGTATGTGAGGATGCTGCAGTACCATCAGCACATGGCCTCCCACTACAGGCAGCTCCAGCACAAGGCTGCACACACTCAGCAGGTGGAGGAGACCTCAGTTTGCCCTGAGCAGCTCCAGAGAGAGAGAGGAGGGGAACGTGGAGGCTGTTTGGAGGGGCATCCACAGGAGCAGTGTTGGGGTGACGGAACAGGGGGCATCGTTATTCCCGAAGATGCCATGGAGAAGCTCGATGCTGTTCCCGGAATCTGGGATCTGGCGGTAGAAATGGGCATCCTGACCCCCTGCAAAGCCGATGCCTGAACACACTTCCCTCTTCTTTGATTAATTTTATTGATTTATTATTTTTCTATAAAATTTTTGCAATATATTTTTAAAACAAAAATAAATGCCTCTGTGCTTTCTATCACATTCCCTCCACACATTTTCAACTCTTTCCTTTTCATATTATATATGGTTAAATTCATTTATGCAGGGGTGAAATGAAACATTATGGACAGTCTGTCAAAAATTTATTTTACGACATTAACTCATCAATTTTACCTGCTATAATTTCACTCGGTGTAGTGACACAAAAATATCTTCCAAAGTGTCCCGCTGTCAGTGTCTTGCGTGTAAAGATGACTAAAAGGTGTTAGAAATGTTTCACTGAGATTCAGTGCCTGTACAATATGTACCTGTATCTGGTATCAATCATTGCGTATCAGACATGCAATCGGGTTGGCATCCTTGTGACCTGACGCCACAAATTGAAGATTCCCTCTTGTGAGTGTTTCCTTTCATCATGTTCTTGCCCCACATTCCTCAACGGCTGCCAAAAAAACACACAGAGAAATGAATAAAAGGCGAACGAACAAGCCATGCCGATTCCGTCTGATCCTAGCTGCTTCTTCTTTCGCTGGCCTCCAGCCCCGCATGTCTGGCAGATTGGAAGGCAAAGCTGCTTTTTGCCAGTAATAAAATTTGCTCTTTAAAGTTGAAGAGTTGCTTGAGGTCACGAGAAATGATATTTCTTCTTTTGTTTCATATAAAAAAAAAAAATAAAAAAATAAAAAATAAATGCTTGTTCTCCTTTGTTGCCTAAAAGTGTACCGACTGATCTGATGGTAAAAATATTGCAGTCAAGTGAATGGGAGGGGAAAAAAAAAACACTTTCCCACAGGATGGATGTGGCAAGATCGTGTAATTCTCATTGCTATAAAAAGCACTGAAGTACATTGAGATAGACAGCAAGAGTAGAATGCTCACAGATGTTAGTTAATGTAGATTGGCAGTGCCTATTGCTATTTTTTACAGACATTTAATCACAATACCACCGGTAGAGAAGTCTTTACTCTCTCTTTCTCTCTCTCTCTCTCTGTGTGTGTGTGTGTGTGTGTTCCAGATGATGTTAATGTTAAATACCATCAAGAAGTGACCTTGAAAATCTTGAAATTTACTCCCAATAAAAAGACAGCTGTCCCCATTAAGGTCAAACAGGAGAGGGGCAGGACGGAAAATGAATTTGTAATTTTCACATGATTTAGACACACAGAGGTTTGGAAAAAGAAGAGTACAAGGAGTTTGGTGATTAAACCACTGAGTGCTATTAGTCTTAATTACAAATATTTCCTTCTTGGAAATGCACTGACATCCATGAATTGGCCATAATTGCAATTAAGAGACAGGAAGGTAACACTGTATCTAAAATGACCAAAACAACTACACAAGAAAAATACACTGAATATTATCTTGTAAAAGCACGGCTGTGAGCCTGATGGTCCCAATTTCAGCAACATGGTAAAAGCACAAGTTGTTCCAGAACGGTAACAAGTAAGCTTCAGGCACAGCGTATAGACTTAATGCTTCAATCACTATTTTGCAATCGGGTGAAATATGGAAGTAACAACACTCCAAGTAGTGGTGTGTGGCTACAAAATTATTCGCCCAAGACCTCATTAAGGTCCTATACTAAAGCTCCTGTTTGGATGTCTGACAGGTTGTAAGCCGTTATATTCTTATACAGTATATATATATGGAGGGGAAAATATATATTTATTTTAATATTTACTTATTTTCATACATCCTCTAAGCCAACTTATGGCCGACTGAGAAATGTCAATGTGTTACATTAAAAAAAAAGACATCAAGTCCTTTTACAGTAATGTTTGCCTTCTCTCATGATTGTTTTTAAAAAGTATAATTCCAAGGCAGAATGACTTAAATTTGTGTGGTGAAAAAGAATAATCCATCATGAGTTGTGAGTCCGCAGGCTAAACTGATCCATCATTAACCAGCAAAGACACAGAAGATTGCATGTGACTCCTATCATTATCACTAACGAGCAAGCACCTCTGAGGAATCACGTTTAATACAGACCAAGAAATACTTTTCCTCTTTCGCCATAAGCAATCGCACACATGATTAAACCCAATAGGACATTTTCGACAGAGTATACATTTCCTCTGTATACTCTCATTGCCTCTATGCTGTCTCTCTCTATCTCTCTCGCTCTCTTCCTCCCTTCTTTCCTTCCTTTACCTTGATAATCTCTCTCTCTCTCTCTCTCTCTCTCTCTCTCTCTCTCTCTCTGTCTTTATGTGAGAAGAAGTGTGTGAGATGAGGGGTTAGAGTTCCCCAAAGGAACTTTAACCTGGGGTCCAGTCTCTCACCCTACTCTTTGTCTGAATGGAGAAAAGTTGTCCTTGCCTGAGCATTCAATAGAAGCTTTCACTTAGAACCAGTTATGTAAAAACCTTAGCCTTATAAGCCATAGGACTACTATGACATTAAAATGTTGTCAATCCTGCGCGCAATCAGCGGTTGTCTTACAAACTGCCTGTGTGTGCAATAGGATCGCACTACGACCAGTCAAACAAGATGAAAACAGCAATGGACCTTTTTCACCTACGTCACTTTGAGGCACTAAAACGAGGCTTGGGTGGTAAAACTTCCCCAGAAGTAGCTTCTTTCCACCTGACCAACAGTAAGAGAGGGGCAGTAGACCGCAGTAGATTTTCTGTCCGTCATCTGTGAGAAATTATTATTATATTTATAAAGTGAAGGGAGTTTTTCCTTGCCCGTGTTTCTCATGTACTGTGTAAAGCGCCGCAAGACAATGCACTGTATTTGAGCGCTCTACAAATAAAACGTTTCGTTGGCACTTCCTCTAGTTTTACCACCCGAGCCTCGTTTTCGTTCGGAATATGGGTGAAAAAGGTGAATTGAATCAAATGTTGTTCTTGGCCCAACCCACCAAACAAATCTATATACACATAGAACGCTGTGTTGTTCACCAATCACTGAATCTAGATTTCTAGGCTATAATGATCTAACTCAGAGCATATTTAAAGAAAAAGCAGAACCAGTATTTGCTAATGCTAGGATAAATCTAGATTTCTAGGCTATAATGATCTAACTCCGAGCATATTTAAAGAAAAAGCAGAACAAGTATTTGCTAATGCTAGGATAAATCTAGATTTCTAGGCTATACTGATCTAACTCCGAGCATATTTTTAAAGGAAAGCAGAACACTTACATAACGTTACATCTGTTCTAAAGCCATGATATTGCTCATCATCTCCCTTCTTCGTTGACACCATGATATTAGTTCAGTCTCTGGCCACAGAGCTCAGGCATGGTGGATTACAGTAATGGAGGCTGTTTGGACTCCCAGTAATCCACTGCATGATGGGAGAACTGCGGACTGAGTCACAGGACGAGGGCGCGGCGGACCGCCAAGCGGTGAGATATGAATCACCTGCGCACATCACCCTCTTTGGCGCTGACCTCTGGCACCACTGGCTGCTCTACAAGGATAAATGCACCGGATGGACAAATAATGCCTCTCTGATGGCCTTCTCCTTTCTTCCCCTTATTCAGTCTTTTCTTCCCCTCTCTCTCTCTCTCTTTACCTTATACAGTATCTCTCTCATGCTTTCTCATTCCTTTCCCCATAGCTTCATTGTTATCTCTCTCTCTCTCCTTTTCTCTACTAGCGTCATCTCTCTCTCTCTCTCTCTCTGTCTTTCTCTCTCTCTCTCTCTCTCTCTCTCCTTCTCTCTACTAGTGTCATCTCTCTCTCTCTCTCTCTCTGTCTTTCTCTCTCTCTCTCCTTCTCTCTACTAGCGTCATCTCTCTCTTTCTCTCTCTCTCTCTCTGCTAGCTTCATTCTGATCATCTCTGTCCCTGTCTCTTATGGAGTGAGGGGAGCCATTATTGGAAATGAGGCGGAAAATGTCTCCTCACAACAGACACGGCAGCCTGCCACCTCTTTCTCATCTCCACACTACCCAGCCTCTAGACATGTCTCTCTGTGTGTGTGTGTGTGTGTGTGTGTGTGTGTGTGTGTGTGTGTGTGTGTGTGCATGTGTGTGTGTGTGTGTGTTGTAGAATAATTTCAAGTATAACACCATCTAGAAATGTTATGATTTATTGTAAAGGAGTTGAAGTTTAAGTCTGACCATAGTTTCAATCATAATATTCCAAAGAGAATTTGTCAATACCAGTGTCTAACACAGATGGCACCACTGAGAAGCCAAAGGAGCTTAGGGCCATACTAATTCCAACCAGAGGTGGTGCTCTAGAGAATGGAGTATAAGTTCAACCTGTTGAATGACCGCCAGTTGACTCCAGTCTCCTCAAGGCCACTCTTTCAAGGGCCAGTTTTACTACATCAGCAGTTTTGAGGCGCCATGTTGGAGCCAGCCTCAGGTTGAACCGGAGGGAATCATTAGCATAAAAAGAGGGGGTAACGTAAATCAGTTGATAACTCATGATTACTGTCCAGCGCCCTGATTTAGGGATTTCGCTCTTGTACCTGATGGAAACCACATATAAAGGGATGTTGTTGTAAAAGTGTCACCGTAAGAACATAGATGAAATCAAGGGGAAATTACGAATGCCTAGTCAGCAGAATAGAACTGATATGTCTTTGTTTCATGTTCACAACGATATCTCACATATGTTACATGCCGCTTTGATGAAATATGTCACCGGATGTTCCGCGGAATGTTGTGCAGAAGAGCAAACTATTTGATATTGCTGTATGATGGTTCCAAAAGCAGTAGTTAGAGATTTGTGTTACCAGCATTGAAAAAAACATAAGCACCCTGCATGTATAAAAGGTAGGCACTTTCTGTGTTCGGGAGCAGAATCTTCGGATCCTTGCTCCGGTTTATGATGTTGGTTCTCTGACAGAATAAACTGTACTTTTTGCACTCGGCTTTGCCCGGACTCTTATCTTTTTGGAAGAAGTTTGATTTCAACGTTTATAATGGTGTATTTTTATAACGTCGTGGGTAAGGTATTCGACTCTCATTTCTGGCCCAGAGGTCGTAAATCTGACACCACATTTGGCGAGCCAGCCAGGAGAATGATTGACACCTGACGCCGGGGGACAAGCCTGCACTCCGACACAGAGCCCACTAAATTGACCTGTGAGAATGAAAAAGTTGTTATCATTCAAAGACGGCGATGAATGTCTCGGCGTGCAGGACTCCCCTGGTCGACGGTAAGATATTGTCTCTCCTCAAAAGAACCTACTATATATTTTTCCATTTTTCTGATTGATTGCTAATACTGATCGGGGTCACTGGCGGAGTTGAGTGCAAAATTTGTGTGTAATAGCTTTGCATGACTAATTTCTGCCTGCTAAGGGTACCCTACTAACATGCATGCTAAACTAGGATATGGGTGAGAAATTATGGAAGTGCATAGAAAATAGCAATTTGGACTTTCTCTTATTGTTCTTGCAATTACCATTGTTGTTATTTATCTTGGAAGATAAGGTGTGGGGAGAAGTAAGAGAAATTCAGGCTTGTTCCTTAGGTAAACTCGTAAAAGTATTTGGTTGTAATCTCGGTGTGAAAATACTAAATTATAATTGGCCAGTGTTATCAAGTTGTTAAGGAATTTAATAATTTACTACCGTTTGAGGATAGTTTCAATCGTTTGCATGGCTCTGATTTGTTCTATTGAATCGTTTAGGTGTACCAGTGCCCAATATGAAAAATGGATATTGCCAAAAATACGGACCAAAAGGCATAAAAGAATGGAAAACTGAGTAATGGTAAAAAGACTTATTAATCTTCTCACCAGCTTAGAACAGGCTACGTGCGTCTCCTACCCAGTATGAGAAAAGGCAGCTGATTTATGGTTGCAAGTTCAAGAATTCAGCTTTAGTTCACCAGTCGTAAAATACATGCTTTCGGTCCTATAGCCTAAGCCTTTTTGAATCGCAAATCAAATCTTAGTTTAATTAAAAAGTATGCACGGTCAAGCGGAGATCAACCTATGAAAGCGACAACCTACATTTTGACAAATAAGTAATACAGGAACATAACAGAAGATTGGTCATTTGCATTAGTGTAGTTTCATTCTAATCGCCTTAAGATGATGTTAAAAAAAAAAAAAACGATAATTAGGTTTAGGATTGTTACAACTTGACCCAGCATGTTCTGTAGAGAGGAGAAAGGAGAAAGGAAAATATTAGGTTTCAAGTTTCAAGTAGTGGCCACACCCCAAAGTAACGTAATGGAGAGTGGGAACTAGCTTTTAAAGTGACCACTACCCCAGTTGTAACTGTGTCTAGGGATAACTGACAGTATAGACTTGGCTAAATCCTATCTTCAATCTTTCCAATAGTATAAAACAAGTAAAAGCAATAGTAAAATGAATAATATAATGTAAAATTCATACATTTCTAAACCTAATGAGGGCAGAAAAAGAAATGGGATGCCTACTAATCTTTTACATCTCACAAAACATCTCAATTTCTTATTACAACCATGATTGAAAATACATTGGACTTTTTGTAATATTTCATAAAATAGGCTTAAATTTCAAATAATATATTGTTTTTCATAACTTCGGCCATTTGGATTTAGTAAAGCATAGGCTACATGCTCAAAAAGCATTATTGTTTTATAGGCCTATTCAAAATATATTATGTTGAACTAGTTAAATTGATTGAACCATTATTTCTCATGCCAGAATAAAACGCTTACAAATGAACAATGATGCATGTTTGTTATATAGTCTAGTATAGTATTTATAGTATTCTTAGTGTTTATAGTGGTTTAAGAGGTATTAAGTGTTTAAAATAATGATAGTGAATTATTTGTCAAGACTGTGGTATTTTAAAATATATCAAAGTAAATCTTGGACCCCCATAATTAGATCAATATTGAATATAGCAGTAATGTGAAGACAAAAGGAAAAAACAGCTAAATTATAGTAATATAATATGCATATGGTAGGAAGGTTAATGAGAGAAAAAGAAAGACTGTGTATGTTGGATGATTAAGTGTGCAAATGTTGAACTGATGTCGTAAGTTAATAGTGGACACCTTAGGGTGCTTCCCCGTCTAAGTGAAACATTTGAGAAGGGACCATGAAAGTCATGAAAGGGGATGTAGGATATGTTAACCTGAGTATGTTATACAGCATATTATACAAGGCTATGCTTTCATTGTAAGTGAAATCCAGTCAAAGGTGATAGGAAAAGCAGACATTTGTTAAAAAAAAAAAAAAAAAATGGAAATTAAAACTAAAAGACTAAAGGAGTGCCCATAATAGGACATTGGTGTTTAAGTAATTGCATTTACAGTTGTAAATGTGCCGTGCTTATTGAGTTCCTAACAGAAATAGAAATTTGCCATTTTGGAAACAAGTATTATGCTACGTTCATACTATGCTTTCTGCAGGAGCCAGTATAGGACTGAGTATACCCCTGTTGTAGTCAATTGTGTATTTTTAGCGAAGTCACTGATGGCAAAGATTGAATGCTAAGCTGCGCATGCTTAGGTTGAATGCAAAAATGTGTGTTGTATGTTTGTGTTGAATGTAAAATTGCATGTTACTTGTTTGTCTTGTATGTTTGTGGGTAGTATTACAAGCATTACTAACAACAAACCATTGTATGGAGAGTGTAGTTGAGGAGGTGACGCCTACCAGAGAAAAATAATTATATTGGTATAAGGTATGGCACGAGCCCCACAACGTCACAAGAGGGTTTAATCGGCTAGAGGGAATCAGCGATTGCTTCCTGTGTGTGGGTCCGCTTTTACTTGCTTCAAGGCGGTAAAGGGTTCGTGGGCAGCAGGTTCAAATTTGCGGCAGTACACTTGCGGATGGGCAAGGGTTAGTACGGCCCTGTGGCAGTCCGCCTTTTTGCTTCTTGAAGCAAAGGGGGGCCAGTGACGGCAGGTATAAATCGTCAGTCCAAGGTAGGACGGCGTCTGTGTCAGTTCCGCCTTTCCACCCCTCGTCAATGGTGGAAGGGGGCTAGGAAGGCAGTTGTTTAAAAAAGCGTCAGGTCCACTCCTCGGGGTTAGGAGGAGGGTTAGGACGGCTCCGTAGCGCTCCACCCTTCACGCTAGAAGGTACCCTGGCAGGGGTGAAGGGGGTCAGGAGGACGAGAGGAGCACGCTGATAGAATAGTACGAGGGGCAGGTTTGCGTCCGTGGGTTGAATGGTTGCGCTGTAAATAAAAGCTGAGTAGCAAATTATGCTATAACAGCTGAACTAGTAAGGTGAGTTATCCAACCATGGTGGGTATAAGCCTTGTCTGGGTTCAGTTATAATAATATAAATACACGATAATATAATAATGATATCAATTCATAATAATACAATGATTTAAAATAAAGGCTTATTCAGTATTATTATTATAAAACACACTAGTCTAATATTATATAAAATAACGAAAGAAGTTGAGTAAAAAGGATATGATACCAACCAGTAGATTAGAGTCCCAGGTTGATGTCTAAATAGTGGATATTAAAGAGTTAATAAAGGTCCAATGGGCAGGGTAAGCCCATGTGCACATAACGTTTATAAAATATGTTACCATTATTACAACTGCCTATTTTGAAGTCTCTAACTGGGCATTGACTCCATTTCTAGAAACCGGGAAAGACTGTGCACGGCAATACTTTTAAACCCCAGGGCCTTGGTCAGAATTTGTTGATTGACCAAGTGTGAAATCGGGGTACCCGGATTGAAGTGGAGCCAAAACCCACAAGTGGAAAAATTACTTGAGAACTTTGATTTTCTCTCAAACTTTGAAGCTGACAACTTTTGACCTTATTGTCACAATACTGAGTTTCTAAAATTTTTAATACAAATTGGTGAAAAATTCAAAGTTGAGTCAGTCAACACATGATATAAACTACAGTCAGTAGTGAGATCACAATCATTTAATACGATTAGTTAATTTTGAAAATAAAATTAGTGTTTTAAAAATTGTTCTTTAATAGTGACTTTGATTGAAATTGATGGAAAAATGTCAAAACAATTTTAGGGAAAAAAGGAAGAAAAGAAAGAAAAATGTCAATGGATAGGGAATGCCTAGATTTAGGATGCAAAAGTATAAACATATTGGAAGATATGGGGAATGTGGTTAAGTTCTTAATTGCTGTTGTTTCTTTTGTTTGTTTGGTTACATTCAGGAGAGATAGATGCGTCTGTGATTTGATAATTTGACGTCAAAACATGGGGATTCATTGAGACAATGGGGTAACATTATAAAGGTAAGGGACAGAGATAGGGAAAGACAGTAACTGATTACCAACTAAACATCGAGTTCTGAGTCTATCCATAGGCTGTGTGACCTCAAAGTCTGGATCCAGGCCCCATCCCAGCCCATCAGCATCATCTATACCAATGGGCCGATAGCTTGCGCACTGACAGCCTACGAGACTGGTGGACAAAGTCACTATCTATCAACACCCAACTCACACCTTGGAGAGAGAAGAAAGAATATGCCCAAGTGACAATCAGTCAAAAATGAGTCCAATTATGGCAACAATGGAGCCTCAAGCATGAGGCATCCGAACACTAAAAAAAAGGGAAAAAGGAAATCACATCGTCAGTGTGGTGGGGGCCATCCATGAAGCCCTAAACCGTTTCAGGGTGGCTGCTTGGCCTCACCTTCAGACTGTAACATGGCAACTTGAAGAATTGTCGATACAAGAGACAACACAAGGAAACTGAACAAAACTGAAGGAAAACGAGCACAACTGAAAGGAAAGTCATCACAAATGGGTGGTTGAGTACTCTGTGGGGACATGGACAGTCTAACAAGCAGAAGGGCCTGGGCTGGACAGAAGAGGCACACCAGCCAGACAGCGAAAGCAATAAGGTCATGACCAAAGAACATATATGCTGCTACTAACCTGCACTACACATGACAAGGGTCAGAACAATTAAGAGCATGTTCTTCAACAACACTGAGGATTGAGGCTTAAGCCAGATGTCTTAAAGGACCTGGCTCTAAATTCAAATCAATAATGATCCATGGTTCTGTTGGCCAGGCCAATTTAGAATCAGCTAAATTTGAGTTCATGGTTTTAGGATGTCATGGACACTGATCCAAAGGAAGCAACTACCCAACAGAGCTTATTCTTAAATGTTTTTGAGGAGGATGCTCATCTAGGGACATCCACACTGAAGTTTATATACACTAATGATTAGGGAAACTAAAGGACAAGTATTGTAGTAGTCAAAAATACTAAAAGTTAAATTTAACATTTAGACCAGTACTTAGAGTATAACTTAGTGGGCCTTAAATCAATGATTCCCCATGTTCGGTAAGACAGCGAAGACAGACTAGTGCAAAGACGACTAAATGCAAAATGCACAAGAAAAGAGATTGAAACTAATGCCATGGCTGGGAGTTTATGGGAACAATGTCATTAGTAAACGGTTAGGAGAGCAAATAACTAAATGTGAGAACAGATTCTGAATGAAAGAAGTAGCCACTGTAATTGTAATCTGACTTAAAGTAAAACTACAAGTGCGGATAACTTAAGCTACTTTTTGACCAAAAAAGGATGAGGTTTAATAGGGAAAAGAAAAATTTTAATTAAATAAAAAAGACTTTAATATCCCATGTAAGAAATAGTAAAAAAAAATATATATAACAATTGGAAAAGTGACCATAGTAAGAAAACTATATTGTATTATAGTGATTCAATATACAGTATCAAAAACTCGAGTAAAACTAGAAAAATCTAACAAGCGAATCGAACAAATATATAGCAGCTGCAAACCATAGCTGATATTTTGCAAAATGAGTAGTATTATGTCTGCAAAGATCCACAAACTAAATGGTATGATTGTGATCTCCAGTAAACCAAGATGTATAAATGTAAGTCAAAACAAAAGCAAAACACTAACTAACTAAATAAGTAAACAAAGATAGAAAGATAGAAGGACAAAAGGCAGACTTATTGGCTGTTTTCAGCACTTGGACCATCTGAGAGTAAAGTAATTTGATTGTGCTATTCAGGAGGAACTATTGGATGCAGTATTATGTTGAAAAACAGTCAAAAATTGTATGATGAGTGTGAATGCATGTGAGGCCTTTGAGTGAAAGTGCTTGAAAGAGGTGTGAGAGCATGCATGATGTGTATGAATGGAGTAATGTAGGCCTACCTGGAGTAGGAGTGGCATCCAGGGAAAAATGTGGCCCACCCCATTTGTTGACAATTAATGATTGTCAAAAGGGGGAGGGATAGGACAGGACAAAGATTTTTTAGAAGAAATTGAAGAATTTGGTGAGTTGCTAGCTTCTGTATTCTGTAGAACAGAATAACTTTAATATTATCTGCCCATTTTGAATAGCAGGTGATATACTGACAAGAATACTGAACAAATTTTTAACCGACTTGGTACGTAAGTATAAAAAATTGTTGAAATGATGTCATCAGTTATGGTGGGAGTACGCACATTGATCAAATTTGTTAAGGTTTAGTTTAAGACTTAATATTTTGAATTGTAGGGCTAACCAAAAGATAGTTGAAAAGTAATAGGGAAATTTGATGCCCTGGTAATGAATAATTAAAAACAGTTATTGTACTTATTGTAGCATGATTTTATAAGGGAATAGAAATCTAAATCAGGAAAAAATGATTACTTTGGATATTGTTAGCAAAGCTGACATTAGCGTTTTGTGTTAATCTTTCCACTGAATCATGGTATAAATTTGTTTAATATTGGTTGCTTTGGATGATAAATACATCCAAAGTTGAAACACAAGCCAAATTTATTTAAAATGGTGAATAATCCAAATTGAGACTAAAATATATGTCTTTATTAAATACGGCTTGGTCTACAAATTTAAAATAAATACTTACTGTTTAGCAGTAATCTCATGCCATTCTCTGAACGCTTCGGTGTTTATGTTGCTGTATGTATTTGTTGCTGTGTTTCTTTTTGCTTTGCTTTTTCCTTCTGTTCTACTATCTCTATTAACCTGACCAGGAGTGATGCATAAGATTGCGGTGTGACGATCCAAACATCTGATGGAACTCAGCTGCACCAGTTATCAATCTGGCCCATTCTAGCCATCTTCAGCCTTCCATGATCTGACTGTCATGATGACATCAAATTGTTCGCCACTAAACCTACCACCCGACAACGGCAAGCCAAAGATCCGGGGATCACCACAACTGCAACGATACGACTGGAAGGAACTAGCTATAAACATCTAGAATCAGTGGACATTTGCATTAAGCATGAATCCTGTGCTTTATGATTGATCAGGACTGCTGAGCCAAGCCATTTGCCACAGTTCCAAATCGCAACAAGACAAACACCTAAAGGGACCTGAATCATTTGATCAGCTATACTACACATATTCTATAGCAAACTCTCTAACCCTCTACTTGGTGGTTACCTAAGAAATTACTATGAAGAGAGGAGCCGCCTGGAAAGAGAATTCGTTTTTATTTTTTTGTTTGTTTGTTTTTTCTGTGTAAGGTTCTCACCGAACAATTGGGTGTAACAAAAGAGATCTTTTCCCACTTGTCAACCCAGGATGGTGGTTGAATGTAGCTATAATTTATGAGACTATGCAAGTCTCAAAGGGGGAAATGTAGAATAATTTCAAGTATAACACCATCTAGAAATGTTATGATTTATTGTAAAGGAGTTGAAGTTTAAGTCTGACCATAGTTTCAATCATAATATTCCAAAGAGAATTTGTCAATACCAGTGTCTAACACAGATGGCACCACTGAGAAGCCAAAGGAGCTTAGGGCCATACTAATTCCAACCAGAGGTGGTGCTCTAGAGAATGGAGTATAAGTTCAACCTGTTGAATGACCGCCAGTTGACTCCAGTCTCCTCAAGGCCACTCTTTCAAGGGCCAGTTTTACTACATCAGCAGTTTTGAGGCGCCATGTTGGAGCCAGCCTCAGGTTGAACCGGAGGGAATCATTAGCATAAAAAGAGGGGGTAACGTAAATCAGTTGATAACTCATGATTACTGTCCAGCGCCCTGATTTAGGGATTTCGCTCTTGTACCTGATGGAAACCACATATAAAGGGATGTTGTTGTAAAAGTGTCACCGTAAGAACATAGATGAAATCAAGGGGAAATTACGAATGCCTAGTCAGCAGAATAGAACTGATATGTCTTTGTTTCATGTTCACAACGATATCTCACATATGTTACATGCCGCTTTGATGAAATATGTCACCGGATGTTCCGCGGAATGTTGTGCAGAAGAGCAAACTATTTGATATTGCTGTATGATGGTTCCAAAAGCAGTAGTTAGAGATTTGTGTTACCAGCATTGAAAAAAACATAAGCACCCTGCATGTATAAAAGGTAGGCACTTTCTGTGTTCGGGAGCAGAATCTTCGGATCCTTGCTCCGGTTTATGATGTTGGTTCTCTGACAGAATAAACTGTACTTTTTGCACTCGGCTTTGCCCGGACTCTTATCTTTTTGGAAGAAGTTTGATTTCAACGTTTATAATGGTGTATTTTTATAACGTCGTGGGTAAGGTATTCGACTCTCATTTCTGGCCCAGAGGTCGTAAATCTGACACCACAGTTTCTGAGGGAGAGACAGTGTCTTGTGTAAGTGTCTCTACTGTACTGTAGTATTGTGCTGTGTGTGAGAATTGTACTCTGTGTGTGTGTGTGTGTGTGTGTGTGTGTGTGTGTAGTGTGTGAATGTGTTATGTTCACATTAGATATGGGAACTACTTTTATGTTAAGAGCATTGATATTGAACCTATAGGCAGACTAGCGTAATAACACATGATATAGAGAGAGTGATTTGCCTAACTGAAATGTGACTTGTAATGCAGCCGAAATATCCAGTAAAGACAACGTTAACTTTACTTGGTGTTCATTGTATGTATGTTGTGAAAGTGAGAAACACAACAGAATTGGCGACGAGGACTATTTGGATGTACTCGCGTGTACAAGACCTTTAATGGAAGTTTGATGAAAGTTTCCAGTTTTGCAAGTTGCTGCCTTGATGGATGCTAGCAAGCTAGATCCCTCTACTGAATAACCCGAACGACGGTACAGTGAGTAACGTTACCTAAAACGAAAGGAAAAGACTGAATGTAAAAAGACACTATGGCCGGTGCTATCGGAAATGTGGATGCTTTTGATTGTAACGTGGAGGAATGGGACACGTACATTGAGAGACTTGAACAGTATTGCTTGGCGAATCACATTGAGAATGATAGAAAAGTGGCAGTCCTGCTAAGTGTCATGGGCGCAAAGACGTACAATTTGCTCAGGAGTTTAACTGCGCCACAAAAGCCAGCCCAGAAATCGTTTAAAGACATCGCGAAATTGCTTCAAGATCACTTTAATCCGAAGCCTCTTGTAATTGCAGAAAGATTCAGGTTTCATAACCGCTATCAGCAAAAGAGTGAATCCATCTCCAACTACATAGCAGAGCTTAGGAAACTCGCTGAACATTGTCAGTTCGGCGTGGGCTTATCTGACGCACTCAGAGACAGGCTTGTGTGTGGAATGCATAACGAGAGTACACAAAGACGACTCCTTACCGAAAAAGACTTGACATTAGCAAAAGCATTGGAAATTGCTGTAGCAATGGAAACTGCCACAAGGGATGCATCGGAATTACAAAAGAAAGTAGCTAATGAAACGCACAATGTTAACAAATTCACAGCCAAACCTGCAAAAGCAAATGCATGCTTTAGGTGTGGAAAACGATCTCACGACCAAGCAGACTGTTGGTTCCGTGACAAGAACTGTAATCAATGTAATCGAAAAGGCCACATACAGAGAATGTGTAAAATGAAAGACAATGAAGGAAAACAGAAAGTTTTGAAAAAGAATAAAAAGGTTCATGAAATGAATGACACAGAGACAGATACAAGTGGATCAATTTCAGATGAGACTGACACAGGGTTGGGCCACATTGAACTCCATTCAATGAAAGACAGTGAAAAGAAAATCATATGGGTGACCCCAGAAATTGAAGGAAAGAAATTAAAAATGGAACTTGATACAGGATCAGCACTTTCACTCATATCACTGAAAGATTATAAGGAGAATTTTTCAAATGTTAAATTAAAACAAACACCAGTGTTATTGAAAACATACACAGGAGAAAAGGTGGCACCAGTGGGAAAAATTAAAGTTAAAGTGAAATATGAAGGAAAAAGGAAAAATTTGGATTTGTATGTGCTGAAGCGTGGAGGTGTTCCGTTATTCGGACGTGACTGGCTGCAAATGATCCAGCTCAATTGGCAGTCTATTAAGGCAATGCAGCTCAGTGAGAATGATTGCAGCAAAGCTACACAGGAGAAGCTGAACCTGCTCTAAAACAGATGAAAGCTCATGTCACAGTGGATGAGCACGCCTCGCCCAAGTTCCTCAAAGCGCGTCCTGTCCCCTATGCATTGCGTCCACGGGTAGAGACAGAACTGCAACGGCTAGAGGACCAGGGCATTCTTTCAAAAGTCGAATGGTCAGACTGGGCAACACCAATTGTACCAGTTGTGAAGAAAAGTGGTGCAATAAGACTATGCGGCGACTTCAAGGTAACGATCAACCCAGTTCTTCATGCAGATCAATATCCATTGCCACGCATAGAAGACATTTTTGCTTCGTTAGCCGGAGGGCGTCATTTCTCAAAAATTGATTTGGCCCAAGCTTATCTACAAATGGAAATGGATGCTGAATCAAAAAAGTACTTGACAATTAATACCCACAAGGGCCTTTTTCAATACAATAGGCTAGTGTTCGGTATTTCATCGGCACCTGCAGTGTGGCAGCGCGCTATTGATCAAGTCCTACAGGGCATCCCAGGCACGCAGTGCTATTTAGACGACATTATTGTGACGGGCCATGATGACAGCTCCCATCTCGCTAATCTGGAAGCAGTCCTGACTAGACTAGCTGAGTGTGGACTTAGAGCCAATAAGGACAAATGTGAGTTCTTTAAAGACTCCATTGAGTATTGTGGGCACAGAATAGATAAAGAGGGTCTCCACAAATCTCAAGACAAAATTGATGCTGTCCTGAAAGCTCCAAAGCCCACCAACGTCCCCCAGCTTCGCTCATTTTTGGGACTAGTCAATTACTACCACAAATTCCTGCCGAATCTTGCAACAGTGCTTCACCCGCTGAACTCTCTCCTTCAAGCAAAGGTGACCTGGAAGTGGACGAAAAGCTGTGACCTGGCATTCAAGACAGCGAAAGAGCTCATCATATCAGAAAAAGTCTTGACTCACTATAACCCAGACTTACCTCTTCGTTTGGCTTGTGATGCCTCGCCATATGGCATCGGTGCCGTTCTTTCGCACAAAATGTCGGATGGCTCAGAACGTCCGATTGCTTTTGCGTCCAGATCTTTATGTGCTTCTGAGAAAAATTATGCACAAATTGATAGAGAAGGACTCAGTCTTGTTTGGGGAGTGAAGAAATTCAACCAATATCTATACGGGAAGCATTTTACTTTAATCACAGACCACCAACCCCTAGTGGCCATTTTTAACCCTAGGAAGTCTATTCCAGCTATGACTGCAGCACGCTTACAAAGATGGGCGTTGTTCTTAGGCGGACATGACTACGTGATCGAGTACAGAGGCACGACACAGCATTGTAATGCTGATGGACTCTCTCGTTTGCCATGTGAACCTGAGGATAATGCATCTGCAGACCCAGCTGATATGTTCCACGTAACCCAAATGGAGAACTTACCTGTCACAAGCGCACAGATCAAACTCGAAACAAACAGAGATCCAACCATGGCGAGGGTCTTTGAGCTAACGGTGAAGGGGTGGCCTGCCAAAAACACAGTGGGCTTACCTGAATTCTTCAGCCGACGTGAGCAGCTCTCCGTGTGTCATGGGTGCATCATGTGGGGCACAAGAGTTGTAGTGCCGCCCAAGCTGCGCTCCAAAGTCTTGGATGCACTCCATGAGGGACACATGGGTGTCGTAAAGATGAAGAGCCTCGCTAGAAGCTACATATGGTGGCCAGGCATTGATCAACAGATAGAGGACATGGCCAAATCGTGCTCTGGATGTCAGCAGACACAAAAGCAGCCTCCTCTTGCCCCTGTCCACAGTTGGGAATGGCCAACCGCTCCGTGGCAACGGATCCACGTGGATTACGCCGGGCCTTTCCTGGATCGTATGTTTCTTGTTGTAGTTGACGCTTATTCAAAGTGGCCAGAAGTGTTCATAGTGAGAGATGCCACATCTGCAAAGACAGTGGGAATACTTCGCACTCTGTTTGCTAGAACAGGATTGCCTGAAAGACTTGTCAGCGACAATGGCAGTCAATTCACCTCTGAAGAGTTTCAATCATTCATGCGTAGAAATGGCATCAAACACACCACTTCTGTACAGTACCATCCTTCTACAAATGGACTTGCTGAGCGCTTTGTTCAATCATTCAAACACTCAATGAAATCAATGTCCAGATCACACATGTCACTCCAAGAGAAGATGGCAAAGTTCCTACATGCATACAGAAATACTGATCATGCTACCACAGGCCAAGCTCCAGCTGTATTGTTTATGGGAAGACGACTGAGGTCACGTCTTGATCTGCTAAAGCCTGACCTGCGGCGAGATGTCACGCGGAAACAGTCCATCCCAGCAAGGACTGGTCATGTGAGAACATTTGTCATTGGACAGCGAGTTCTAGCAAGAGACTATCGTCAGTCGAAGCAGAAATGGCAGTGTGGTGAAGTCCTATCTAAAACAGGGCCTCTGACATACACAGTAAGGATTGGACCTGATATCATCTGGCGTCGACACGTTGACCAGTTGCTAGATGCAACCACTCGTCAGGTGACCAGCAAGAATGCTGAAGATGATGTCCAGGTCATTGAGGATTCTGATGAACTTATGTGCGCAGGTTCAGAGCCACAGCCTCTGGATAATGACAATGCAACACCTGCTAATGCAGAGATCCCTGAGGTTCCTGTTCAGGGCTCTGACTCTCAAGACAGACGCTATCCTGATAGAGCTCATCGTCCTCCTCAAAGACTGGACTTATGACAAAACAAAAGATGTGAAAAAAAAAAAGAAAAAAAAAAAGAAAGGCTATGTATTGTCATTGCCATGTTTATGTTAATGTGTGTTTAAGTGTTCAGTATTAGGCTAATGTTTAGGTGTAAAGACCTAGGCCAATGGATTACCTAAAGTTATAGTTGCCAGTAGGTATGAAGTGTTACACATGATTTTTCTAATCATATGAGATAGACATCAATGCTGCAAGGGAGGAAATGTTATGTTCACATTAGATATAGGAACTACTTTTATGTTAAGAGCATTGATATTGAACCTATAGGCAGACTAGCGTAATAACACATGATATAGAGAGAGTGATTTGCCTAACTGAAATGTGACTTGTAATGCAGCCGAAATATCCAGTAAAGACAACGTTAACTTTACTTGGTGTTCATTGTATGTATGTTGTGAAAGTGAGAAACACAACAGCATGTGTGTCTGAGGGAGAGAGAGTGTCGTGTGTAAGTGTCTACTGTACTCTACTTTTGTATTGTGCTGTGTGTGTGTGTATTGTACTCTGTGTGTGTGTGTATGTGTGTGTGTGTGTGTGTGTGTGTGTGTGTGTGTATGTGTGTGTGAGTCAGCGAGATAGAGAGACTTTGCGGTTGATGTGTGCGTGCCTGCCTGCCTGCGTGCCTGTGTGAAAAGTGTGTGTTTGATGAGTCTCACCTTTCACAGTTGAGTGCCCAGGCCCCCTCGGCCTCTGGCTGTGCATCGATCAGCGTGTGGAAATGAGTCGCACCAGAGAGCTCTGACCACACTCATTACTTACTAGGAGTACTGAGAACAGAAATACTCACCCCCTACTCTAACCCTGACCACACTCATTACTTACTAGGAGTAGTGCAAAACAGACTTACTCACCCCCTACTCTCACCCTGACCACACTCATTACTTACTAAGAGTAGTGCAGAACAGACTTACTCACCCCCTACCCTCACCCTGACCGCACTCATCACTTACTAGGAGTACTGGAGAACAGACTTACTCACCCCCTACTCTCACCCTGACCGCACTCATTACTTACTAGGAGTAGTGCAGAACAGACTTACTCACCCCCTACTCTCACCCTGACCGCACTCATTACTTACTAGGAGTACTGCAAAACAGACTTACTCACCCCCTACTCTCACCCTGACCATACTCATCACTTATCAGGAGTACTGATGAACAGAAATACTCACCCCCTACTCTAGCCCTGACCGCACTCACTTACCTGGGGTCCTGGAGAACAGACTTATATACTCACCACCTTATCTCACCCTCCCTAACCATACTCAATAAACTGACATCCTTCTACTTTCACCCTGACCACTCATTACTTACCAGGAGTTAACTATGACAACAGTAAGCAGCCTATTAGATCTACTTTCACACAAAAATAGTACCCCAACCGTACAGGTACACTTCTTTAGAATTGAAATTGTTGAAGCTGATGTGTCTTTTATGTTTAAAACACTTGATTACTGTAAATAGATTCATAACACCCTTCGAGGTGACCGGTTCAATGGAAATAATGGCGAGGTGGAGGTTTATAACTCCAGCAACATGTGCACAAGTCGGCTGTCATCCCTTACATGTCCAGTCTACATTGTAAGAAATTCGCTTGTTCTTCATCCAAACGACAGCACTCAAGCTTAAACAATAGGGGTGTGTTGGGAATATTCACAACTTTCATGGATATGTGATAACTACATAGAGAGGAAAGATAGAATCTAAGAATCTGTGCAAAGAATATCCAATTCAATTGTGTTTTAGTTGAAGAACTCCAGCTGGATGAATGCTGGAGATGTAATGTTTCATGACCAATTGAACTCACACCTCCACAGCATTATACTGAAAGAGTCCAAGATATTTGACACCGCAATCAGTTTGATGCAGAAGCTGTGCATGTCGGTATAATCTTCTGACAGTGCTGCCACAAGAGGAGCAAATGTGGAATTAGAAGTGCATGATTAGCCGTTAGCTCCTCTGTGTCGCCCTTGGATAATGTTGACAGCAAAGGTCATATCCGCTGGAGCCGGAGGTTATCAGCTCCCCAATAATCCTCTAACGAGATCCTCAGGTATTAACACATATTTGAATTTATCTCATCTTCTTCATCGCCTGAGCAGACTGATTAAGGAAATGTGTCAGAGGCATCACTGTCATGCTGTCCAGGGCTGTGCTGCTTGATTCAAATTAGCCAAAGGAAGATACCCTACATAAAGCAGAGCTCCTTCTTGTCATGATAATGGAAAAAGACTTCAACTTTAAAAGTGAGTCTCTCTCTCTCTCTCTCTCTCTCTCTCTCTCTCTCTCTCTCTCTCTCTCTCTGTGTGTGTGTGTGTGCGTGTGTGTGTGTGTGTGTGTGTGTGTGTGAGAGAGAGAGAGAGAGAGAGAGAGAGAGAGAGAGAGAGAGAGAGAGAGAGAGAGAGAGAGAGTTAGCTGGTTACTCTTTCTTACTTTCTGATACTCTAATGTAATTTAAAAATGGTTAGTATAGTGAACCAGGCATTGTACTGTTGTAGTACACATTCAACTTTAAATACATTCAGAAAAGACATGCAGGCTTTTTCATTGAATGCTAAATATAAGCTAAATGACACACAAAAATGGTAAGTTATTTCCATCCCATTCATTTGGAAAATAAAATGTACTGTTCATCTGTTCAGAACTGAAACTAAATGGCTACTGTTCTCCCTGTGCATGTCATGTTTATATTGTATGTCAAGGAGACTCAGCTGCTCATCCAGGTCCCACGTTTCAACAGATATACCGCTGTGGACTGGGGAACCCTAGGGAGTATATATATCACACACACACACACACACGCACGCACACACACACACACACACACACACACACACACACACACACACACACACACACACACACACACACACGTACATACATACACACACAAACAGATGTCAGGCATCAGACATTTGGATTTTAGCCAAACAGTTTGAAAGAATAATTTCATAGTTATCATTTACTTTAGATGAGCAGCTGTCATTACAGATTACAGGGAGACATAAAATTAACTCCAAACAGAGTAAATCAGAAATTAGACTGACAAAACATGTATTTCCTTCAGAATAAATAAAGTACTATCTTATCTCTCATTTACCAAAATTATCAGACCTGCATTGTTTTCATTCACACAAAAGAGTCATATACTACTGAAGAGGTTCATAAATATTGAAGAGAAAATGAAGACTATAAGAGATACAGAGGAGGCCAAGTCTGTGAAGAGTATCGTAAGCATCCTTTATGACAAATATTTGTCATTCATCCAGAGTGAGATTTTGAATTTGTCTGCCCACACAAGGTCTATTATCTTGAAACTGTATAAATTGAGCAAAATATTAGAAAAGGAAGAAAGTCAAGAATCTCTGTCTCTGTCTGTCTCTCAGAAAAAATAACACAATTTATCCCTCTCACAGTAACTCAGTTTATTTGACAGACCCATGTCCATAACCACATAAGACAGGACAGATTTAGAGATAGAGAGAGCAAGTGCAAAATACAAAACAAAGGAATTAAATAATGTACCGGACATACTGTACATTGTAGCCAATGCAGCCTCAGTCCATGTATAACAGTCAGGCTCAATGGTGTCTTTTGCCCCCAACTGCACCTTCCAATCAGCACAGCCTAAAAGGCACTACCCTTGCCCTTTTCCTAACTCTTCCTAACCCCTCAACCCTCATCCTAACCCTAAACTGAGTGGAGTAGTGCCTTGAAGGCAGCGCTGCCTGGAAGGCACCGTTGAGGGCAAAAAATACCAAAGACCAACTGTCAGTACCACCTGACTTGCGCAGTCGTAAGAGAGACCACAATCAATATTTATTAAAGGAAATGGAGTTACTAACCAAATGTGTAGAGTTTATCAGTATAAGATAAAGTGTGGTGTAAAAAAATGCAAAGGAACAGGGTTGCAGCCAGCTGTGCAGACTGACGGCCAGAGCAGCAGCAGAGAGAAGAGTGCGAGCTGACAGTAAGTCCTCTCTATAAGGCCTTCTCCATCAGCTCACAACTAGCGAAGCAGCCAGGTTACCACCTGAACGTCTGGGGACAGTCAGATAGACAGAAAGACAGACAGCAACCAACAAGCAACACAGGCAAGCAGGGCCGGTTCTAGGCATAGACAAACAAGGTGGTTGCCTAGGGCACTAAATATTAGGGGGGCATCACAATACATTTCTTACTTTTTTTTCAGTTTTTCTCGTATATTTTTTAGAAAAGAGGGACAAAACTCAAATCTGGCCTAGGGCACCAAAAAGGCTAGAACCGTCCCTGAAGCCAAGCACAGACCAGGACGGGTCATCCCTCACACTGCACTGTAACATACTCACGTTGGGATTTTGGGAGTACCCCCATCATACAGGTTGATACATAGGGTAGGGAAGCGTTCTCCTATCATTATAGATAGGCCAGAGTCATGATTGTGGCATGAGTTGAGTTGAGGGTTTTTTTTTTTTTTTTCTTTTTTTGTGTCATGACTATATAAAAAGCTGTGAGACCGAATTGCAACAATCAACCCAACTGTTGGTAGATTCATCCAGATGTTGCATAAACTCATCTGATGTGACTTAAGTGACTTATGTCCAACTCTTGCTCCAGTGAGACCTTCCTCTAGCTGGATAGCATGAATACATTTTGTTGAGCAACTTTGGTGATTATTGTAAATGGATATGGTGGACTTTCAAAAGTAATTTCTTTAATTGTTTCTTAGTGAACAACATGAACGTAAAACACTGAAATTGACCTTTTGTGGCATGTAGACCTTATCTTGTATTAGATCAATTGTGTTCTATCAAACCAAATATAAATAATAATAATAATAATAATAATAATAATAATAATTATAATAAAAAAGACAAAAAGCTTGATGTGTGCATGTGTTTTGACTCTTGGGGTTGAAATATAGCATGATCTGACAGTTGCCTAGAGTGACTATGTGTATTTCTGGCCTGTCAAGCTCACACAAGCTGTTGATGTGACATTTTAAAAACTGCTATTTACCGGGCACAAAGTGTTTTTGTCTTTGTTTGCGTGCCCACCTGCTGGCTACATGAGATGATGGGCACATCTGCTGAGGGCCATGATATGTCAGTGTTGTGGTCAGGCTGGATCAACACCACACATCAGCGTTAAGTGGAGTCAATTCAGAGCCTCCCTCACCAGACAGACAGATAGACAGACAGCTGCAAATTGAAGTCAACAGATGTAACATCTGGATTGTTTTGGCCTGTAGTCTCTAGCCCCTGGGGTCTTTTGCCCTGCAAGGCACTACCTTAGCCGCAACCCTAACCGCCTTAACCCTCATCCTTACCCTCGATTTGGGGGTGTAGTACCTTGAAGACAGTGCTACCTGGAAGGTACTGTTGAGGGCAAACAATACCGAAGACCTGGCAATATTGCCATACTGATGTTTAGTGAAGTCTTTGATTACCTAAAACTGGCAACAGACCTACCGATTATTAACCCCGATTTTGATTCAATGGAACATCCGGGCCAGTCATGGGTAGTCATGAGTAGTCATGAGTAGTCGCAAGTTTCAGCTGTGGCTAGAATCGTTATGTGTGTTTGGGTGACAGTTTTATAACGATGCGATTCTTCCCATTGTTGACGCAATTACGACTGGGTCGGACTGAATCAAACATGTTTGATATGATCTTAACTGGTCCGTTCTGAGGTCGCTATGATACCAATTATGACATAAAAATACCGACAACTCAATCGTTAGGTTTGTGCTCATGAGCGACTCTCAATCGTCCCAGATTGAGTCTGTAGGTTTGGTTCACTAATCGTAAAAGACTGGTGTTCTAATCGTAAAAGACTGAGAAAGTCATCAGGTCTGTTCCCAGCTTAAGTTCAAATCTGAACCTGAGAAAGAAGCATAAACATGGAGGTGTCTGTCTGGTTAGAGAGATTCACCTTTAAAAAAAGGTTGTGAAGAGATTGTTCTGCTAGGGTGTTCAAAACATACTTTCACCTCCAATTTTCTTACTTATTAGCCTATATTAAATATATATGTAAGGGATAACGGTCGACGAGGTGACCGGTTCTACAGAAATAATGGCGAGGTGGAGGTTTAGAACTCCGGCAGCACGGAGACGGAGTTACCTCCGCCGAGGTAATATATTCTTAGTTCTGGATTAGCCTACACTAAATATATATATATATATATATATATATATATATATATATATATATATGGGCAATTCCAGCGTTATGGACGTGACATTTTCGTGCATTACTGATGAACAAAAGGCCACATAACCTCTGCAAACCTAGCAGTATTTCGCAATTTTTTTTCATATTCTTCTGCAAACTCCATGGCTGAATACAGGCAAACAGAAAAAAATAATATCATGAGTTGCATCATAAGAATATGAGCCTTTCAATCTGCGTTATGGACGTGACGAAACGGACAAACTTTTGAGAGAGCGTAGTTTTTGCTGTGAAGTGTGTGAAATTTCTAGAGAAATGTAAATATTACTACATTCACACCAAAGAGGACATCTCAGTAAAGGCAGAGAAAGACTTAATTTCAAATGTAAATGTAAAAAAGTTGGTTTTCATTGGGAGAAATGGCGTTATGGATGTGACGTTATGGACGTGACGCCTGGAAAAACCTTCCAAAACGATACAAAACAATTGTGAATGGTGGATTTTAACCTGTAACGACAGAAATAGTAATATAACAATAAAAAATAACTGATAGCATTGCAGCTTTGTGTGTGTTATCACCCACTTATGCCCATTATAAGCTCCTCCATAGACTTACATTATAGCTGAATAGGGTAAAAATTTTAACAAACAGATATCCTTTCGAAACTTGCTCAGTTGAATCTTTACATCGCGACAATACTTTTTTGTATTGGAAGTTTTCTGAAATAATTTGTATGTCCATGTAAATGAGACTTGAATTTTTAAGGTGAGGTTTACTTTTTCGTGGAATTGCCTATATATATATATATATATTAGTGCTGTCAAAATTAACTGATTAATCACGTGATTAATCCCAAAAATTTAACTCAGATTAAAAAAATTAACTCAGATTAATCCTGATGGATATGGTTCCACTTTCATGGCATTTATTATGTTCAATTTCAGATAGAAAATGGCTCGGCTATCAAGTCAAACTATACAAAGATTATGGCCTAGCTTCTGACTGTCCAACAACATGTTTGGGGAATCCTTGGGGGTAGGGGACAGGTGTGAATTGCCCCATTTGAGAAGAACAAAGGCAACTATTTAGTATCAGGGCCTTTACAGGGCAAAATAAGGATCCAACATACCCTAGCATCCAAATTCTTACTGGAGGAAATGAGTTGCGATTAAAAGTGATTAATCACGATTAATCATTGTAAAATTTTGTGATTAATCAGATTAATTATTTTAATCGTTTGACAGCACTAATATATATATATATATATATATATATATATATATATATATAT
>JAODXP020000027.1:24734052-24744052 GCA_027497455.2 Sardinella longiceps
GAATTCCCATGCTCCTTTGCGCGCTTATTTCATTTCACTCTGCAGAGGAGCATGGTGACCATGGCCGTTTTTCTCGCTTACTTTCGGTATCCAATCGCAGAACAAAAAGGGGTTTGTACGGCCCTCGATTGCATTTTACGTCACGTGGTGGCTCTGGTATTGGCTCCGAGGTATGTACAGACGCTATGATAGACATTCGTAGCGCCCAATAAACGGCTATGGACAATTGTAAACGATGCTTCCGCTACGAGAAATGCAATAGGTAGGTCCCCAGACTAAATATCACTTGTGATTTTAGTTTGGCATTCGCCAGGCTACTCACAAACATCATTACAGGCAACAGTAATATTAGTCATAATATAAAGTTTGGAAGAGAAAATGTATCAGTGTGAGTCAAGATAGACATGAGTGACAGTTTACATGTTAAGTGAGTATATGTAAATACAAGACATTATATCTTCAAGATATCTTCTGTTGTGTAACAGCATACACAGAGATACTGTATGCAAACACATACACACACACATTCGCACCCAAATACACACGTGGGCACACACTACATTTATGTACAGTACAGACCAAAAGTTTGGACACACTTTCCCATTAAATTATTTACTTTATTTTCATGACTGTTGCCTTCAGTGACAATCTACAAAATAAACAAACTTATGAATGAACACGTTGCATTATGTACTTAATAAAAAAAAGTGTGAGATAACTGAAAACATGTTTTATATTCTTGTTTCATCGAAGTATACTTTTTTTGTTTTGATAACTGCTTTGTCCTCCTTTTATTTTTGGATGAGCTTCAAGAGGTAGTCACCTGAAATGGTTTTCCAACTGTCTTGAACAGTTATTCATTCCCAGAGATGCTAAGAACTTGTCGGCTCTTTTGCCTTCACTCTGCGGTCCAGCTCACCCCAAACCATCTTGATCGGGTTCAGGTCCAAAAGTTTGTCATAATCTCACACTTTTTTTGTTAAGCACATAATTTCATATGTGCTCATTCATAATTTTGATGTCTTTAGTGAGAATCTACAATATAAATTGTCCTGGAAATAAATGAATCACATTGAATGAAGGGGTGTGTCCAAACTTTTGGTCTGTACTGTATGTGTATATATTACATTGAATAATTTCCTCAGGAGAAACATACAGTAAATTAAACATATTTTTACAGTAATTCAGATGTGAGTTACTACATAATAGTATAAGCTTTTCCAGCCTTGGTCTTGTGTGTCTTTTTTCCATGCCTTGTCTGTTAAAGTGACGTGTTGTTTGCCAACGGTAAACAAGAGTAGTGGTATTTTCCAACGGCCTTGTAGCTTCCATTCTACCCAAGGCCTCTCATCTAATCTCCTGCTACAGCTAACGGAACATAAATCACAAGTGGGCCTGGCCTGTAAGTATGGATCTGGAGGTTCTAGGGAGCAAAGGCCAACGGTCCTAAAGTACACATGTGAGAGTGTTTGTCAATATTGCCAGGCAGGCAGCTCAAAGACCACAGCTTCCTCATAGAGTACTGTAGTAGAGTACAAGGCTCAGGCCAAGTGAAATGCACCTCTTGAACAATGTCAAGCACTCAGGTCAAGGTAGACCTATGCTAATGTCATGTGTGACCTTCTGCTAGCGCAGGGGAAGGGTTAGCCCTCTACTCTCTTCTTCTTTATTGGGCATTTCTGTTGTGGCTCAGTCTCTCTTGTATGCTGTCTTATCTATCTATCTATCTATCTATCTATCTATCTATCTATCTATCTATCTATCTATCTATCACCAATCTATCTCATCAAAGAGTGTTTAGTGTTGAGTTTTGTCTATCTATCTATCTATCTATCTATCTATCTATCTATCTATCTATGTATTCGTAATGGAGCAGGTTAAATGATAAAATGTGACACTGAGTGTGTGGGTGTGTGAGTGTGTGTGGGTGTGTGAGTGTGTGTGCCTGTATGTATGCTGAGCGGCTCTCGCTTGTTCCCTCTCTTGCCCAAGCACAGCCACTGTGTGTTGTTGTTGTTTACAAATCTAATCGCTCACATTCCACCCCTGAGAGGAAGAGACAGGTTTCAGTCTTTGTCTTTCTGAAGAGCCCATTCCTGGGCCAGCTCATCTATGTCTGTCCCTTAGTGAGATTCAACACAAAGATATAATTCAACATTTATCAGTAAACTGACATTTTTCAAATATATTACGGACTGTAGCCTAACAAGGATATATTCAAGTGAATTACATATTCTCATTTATTAAGTCTGAGCATTCAACTTTCTGTAGAGTGCCATTTTTTGACAGTTACAATGATATATTCAAGATTCAAGATTCAAGAATTTTTTATTTGTCACATGCATAATTGTTAAAGTACAAAAAGCAGTGAAATGTAGATTGGGGCTGAACTCCTTCTGTGCAAGCAAGAATTAATAATAATAGTAATAAATAAGAAAAGAAAAGTGAGTGTGAGGTCATGCATTCATAAACCGTATGGCTTGTGGAAAGTAGCTCTTCCTTAACCTCTCAGTTCTTGTTCTGATGGAACGGAACCGCTTTCCAGAAGGCAGTCTTACAAAGACATTATGACTGGGGTGGTGAGAGTCTTTGATGATCCTATTTGCCCTGGTCTGACATCGCCTGGAATATAGTCCCTGTAACCCTGGGAGATTGGACTTGGATATCTTTTCAGCACAGCGAATCACTTTGTGGAGGGTGGTTCTGTCTTGAGAGGTGCAGTTTCCATACCACGTAGTGATGTTCCCAGATAAAATAGATTCAATGGTGGCAGTATAGAAGGACTTCTGTAATTCCGTAGAGATTCTGAATTTCCTAAGCCTCCTAAGGTGGTAGAGACGCTGCCTTGCCTTTTTCACCACAGATGAGATATGTGGTGACCATGACAAATCCTCTGAGATGTGAACTCCAAGGTACTTGAAGCTGCTTACTCTCTCCACGTCTGCACCAGAGATTCTGAGTGGAGTGTATGGCTGTTTCTCCCTCCTGAAGTCCACCACCAGCTCTTTAGTTTTGGTGACATTGAGCTCCAGGTTGTTTTCTTGATACCATGACGACAACATCTCAACTTCATTAAAGTAGGCTGACTCATCATTGTTGGAGATGAGTCCAATCACCACTGTATCGTCAGCAAATTTAACAATAGAGTTGGAATTGTGGGAGGCAGAGCAGTCATGGGTATACAAGGAGTACAGCAGTGGACTTAACACACAACCTTGGGGAGCACCAGTGCTGAGGGTTATTGAGCTGGAGGTGTAACAGCCAATCTTCACTGCCTGAGGTCTGTCTGTCAGGAAGTTGAGGATCCATGAGCAGAGGGAAGGATTTAGGCCAAGATTTTCCAGCTTGATGACAAGTTTAGTGGGCACAATGGTGTTAAAGGCCGAGCTGTAATCGATAAACAATAGCCGTGCATAGTTTCCTTTCCCTTTATCCAGATGTGAGAGAGTGGAGTGAAGGACATGGGAGATTGCATCATCGGTGCTCCTATTTGACCGATAGGCAAACTGAAGAGGATCTAATGAGCCTGGGAAACTAGCACAGATGAGGTCTTTAACAAGCCTTTCAAAACACTTCATTACAATTGAAGTCAGCGCTATGGGACGATAGTCATTTAGACAGCTGGGGTTGGCTTTCTTTGGAACAGGAATGATGGTGGATCTCTTAAAGCAACTGGGAACAACTAAATTTTCTAGGGACAGATTGAAAATTGTTGTAAAAACAGGTGCAAGCTGATCAGCACATGATTTTAGGATCTTCCCTAGAATGCCATCAGGGCCAGGAGCTTTCCTGCTGTTGACTCCCTTAAAAACTCTCCTCACATCATGCTCTGAAACAAGCAGTGGAATAGACTGTAGGCCTGTGTCAATAGTGCTGTAACATGCATTTTCAACGATAGATGCCTTATTGTGGTTGTGTTCATTACTGACCTCGAAGCGCCCATAAAATGTGTTGAGAGCATTTACAAATGATAGGTCCACATTTGCCATGGTGAACGATGGCTTACTGTAGTCTGTTATCATTTTCAATCCTTGCCACACACTCCTGCTGTCACCATTTCCCAGATGCATCTCCACTTTCTCTCTGTACCGCTTCTTTGCCGTTTTCACCGCCTTCCTGAGATTGTAGCGCTCATCTTTATACATCGTCATGTCTCCGGACAATAGCCCTTCGTTGTAAGCAGCTGTTCGTGCGTTAAGAGCTTTCCGAATTGTTGTGTCAACCCAAGGTTTCTGGTTTGGATAGACTTTCACAGTTACCGTTGGGATGATTTCAGAAGCCAGCTGAGAGATGAAACTTGTCACAACGTCCGTGAACTCATCGATGTTATCAGAGCTCATCTCGAACATGTCCCAGTCCACATCGCTGAGAGCATCTTGCAGCGCGGCCTCTGATTGGGCAGACCAGCGTCTTACCTCTCTCACAGCGGCGGCTTCTTGCCGAAACTTTTGTCTGTACTTCGGAAGCAGAAAGATGGCAGCGTGATCTGACTTTCCAAATGCCGGCAGAGAGATAGCTTTGTATGCATCTTTAAATGGGGTGTAACAGTGATCTAATATGTTACCACCTCTGGTTGGGCACGTAACATGCTGGAAAAAGTTTGGCAGCACCTTCTTGAGACTCGCTTTGTTGAAGTCCCCTACCACAATCAGTGCCGCGTCAGGATGGACTGCAAGATGTCTGTTGATCATGTCATATAATGATGACAGAGCAGTGGCAGTATCAGCTTGAGGTGGAATATAGACAGCGATGGTGATGACAGCTGAAAATTCCCGAGGTAGGAAAAAGGGTCAGCACAGAATCGCCAGGTGTTCAAGATCAGGTGAGCAGGAGCGAGACAAAATAGATACATTCTTGGGATCACACCAGTTGTTGTTAGTCATAAAACACACACCTCCTCCTCTAGATTTTCCTGATTCTTCCGATCTGTCTGAGCGAAACACTGAGAGCGTATCAGCTGGTAGTATTGCATGATCTGGCACATCTGGAGATAACCAGGTTTCAGTGAAGCAGATGATGTTGCAATCACGTACATCTCTTCGGTAGCGAATACGGGCCCTGATGTCATCTAGTTTGTTGTCCAGGGACTGGACATTTGCAAGGAGGACACTGGGCATGGGTGGGTGATGTGCTCTCGTCCTAAGTTTGTTTCGGAGTCCAGCCCGCTTTCCGCGATGTTTCTTTTTTCGGCGTCTCCGTGATGATGCGTAGCCATTGTTTGTATTCGAATCCCGGAGGATCTCTGTTGGCCAACTTGTACTATCATACAAAAAGTCGGTATGAAGGTATAAAGTGCATGTTTCAATCTTGAGAAGTGCCTCAAAGTCATAGGTCACTAACGCATATGTTTGCAAAAATAAAGAGCTGATAAAAATAGCATAAAAACAAATAATGCACAGTCTGTATGGAGCAGCCACCACGGCGTCTGGTCTCAGCCGCGCCGTTGCCATGACAATAATAATAATAATATATTTACTGTAACTGAATTATACTGTACATTTTCTTTTACAACAGGGAAAAATAATGTTAAATACTCTGTATGCGGGAGCTATTTGTTTTACAGTAATGAAAGGCTAAATGGAGGCTATACCTCTGTTATTATACACTGACTGACCACCAATCGCAGCATGCAGTGCAACTCTGTGTCAATATTACATTAGGCGAGTTTACATGGACACTTCTAATCTGATTAGAAAGATTCCATGTGCATTCTATAGAACAGTATCCAAGGAGATGCATTCATAAATGCAATCTAAAATGGAATATTGGGTTAAATAATCAGATTAGAAGTGTCCATGTAAACCGGGCTATTGATGGATAATGAGGTCTCAAGAGATTTGCTAGGGAATGCTAAAAAAAATAAAAAATAGTCACATGCTGCGATAGCCATAGCTTGTTAGTCATTAACTAATTTTTAATGACTTAAAAATGCTGTCGGTCCTGTATGTATGTATATCTTCATCTCTATCAAGTCCCCTCAATATATTTTTGTGGTCACCTTTGAAACATTTTTTTTTTACCGTAATAAATGGTACCTGTTAGACAGTGAACTTGTTTTCTTGTTGTGTAACATATAACACAACATTTAGCACAGATCAATTGCTAAGTTTCTATCCCCTGACTGGTTGCCATTATCCTCCATTTTCCTGATGGCTCTATGTTATAGGAAAATTGTTCTTGTTATGTATTTTTCCACTCATCTCTCTGCGACCTTAAATAACCCTAAAGTGAATGGTATTGGTCTTACTGTAGCTCTTTTTCCCCCCACCACAAATAACAGTCCTCAAGGACGAGGCAAATTTAACTCACCTGCATGGGTGCATGGTAACGCTGTGACGCTAACACTCTCGCCACAGTTCTGCATCTCTACCAATCAGTGACCTGAATCGACTCAGCTTGGTTGAAATGTCTGTCATTTCCATGTCAAAACCACTGAATATTACTCATGACCCTGCAAGACCTCATTCACACACACACACACACACACACACACACACACACACACACACACACACACACACACACACGCAACTTTTTCGATTGACTGTCGGTGAAAGATTGTCCTGCTCAATGTGGCCGACCGAAGGTGCAATCATGGTAAACAGCTCAGCTGTATACGACTGACTAAATGATGGTCATTTGCTGATAAAGACATAGCTGATGTCATGGCAGTCTCAGACCACTGTATGTTTATCCCATCATCAATCAGGGTGCAGTGTGGTAAAGACAGCATAAATTGACATAAGATTACAATGTCAGAGAGGGGGGGATATTGTGTATGTGTGTGTGTGTGTGTGTGTCAGTATGAATATGTGTGTGTGTGTGTGTGTGTGTGTGTGTGTGTGTGTGTGTGTGTGTGTGTGTGTGTGTGTCTCTGTTTGTGTAGTTGTCTGTGTGTGTATGTGTAGTTGTGTGTTTGTGTGTGTGCGTGGGGGGGGGGGGTTATTGTGTGTGTGTTTGTGTAGTTGTCTGCGTGTGTGTGTATGTGTGTGTTTGTGTAGTTGTGTGTGTGTGTATGTGTGTGTGTGTGTGTGTGTGAGAGAGAGAGAGAGAGAGAGAGAGAGAGAGAGAGAGAGTGAAGGGGAGAGAGAGATTTAGAGATTCATATTCAGTTTGTGAGGTGAATTGTGACTCTCTCTCTCTCTTCCTGTGGTTGGCGTGGTGTGTGAGGGACACCAAGGGTCTCATTCCTAGTGGCCATGTCACACTCTCTGCTCGACAGGTATGACTCATGACACACACACACACACACACACACACACACACACACACACACACACACACCACCACCCACCCTCTCTTTTCACTTTCAGAGGACAGCCTGTCCTGCAAGATCTATTTCTTCACTCATCACAATCTTCTCTCTCTCTCTCTCTCTCCTCTCTCTCTCTCTCTCTCTCTCTCTCTCTCTCTCTCTCTCTCAGGTTACTTTTTCCTGTTCCTGTCGCTGTCCTTCAAGTTTCCACTTTAAAAAGGAACAGAGTATTCATGAAGATGAGATGTATTTATTAAAGGGTGTAAATCTTTTAGTTTCTCTATTTTGCTCCATTGGGCCTGTTCCAGTCTGGTGCGCTGAACAGTAAATCTGAACTGGCTCTATCTATCTATCTATCGCACGGCTTTGTAATGGTTCCATTATCCTTCCTTTTCTCTCTCCTATGTCAGGCAATTGGATCTTGCTTCAGTAGTTCTGCTCTAAGCCTGCCTGAGGAATCTATCTGGTGGTCCCTCCCGTCAGGATTGCCCAGCAAGTAACTGAGATTTTTGTCTCTGTTGTATATACTTGTATAATATCAAAGGCACAATAGCCGCTCAAAACAAATCAATCATGTATGGTGTGGTACTACAAATAAATAAGGTACATGAACGAAATATTGTATCAAATATGGCATCATATTTCATTTTATAACCGATTATTTGTAAAATCATTACTCATGATCAAAGCCAAACAAGCCAGACTATCACATAAAATGTAATAACAATCAGAGCAACAAACAGAGCAACCAACAAACCAATTCAAACAACGCTAAGCCCACCCAATGACTCCCTGTCCAGACAGAACGTTGTGTTTGGCTAAATACCACAATGTCTGAATACAACCTAGAGCATTGTAAGTGGATAGGCAGCTCAGACACCACTGATGTCTGAGTACAACCTATGGCTGATCACTAGACGTAGGCCTACTCGCTGAGCAAATTCAATTTGCTACTGCTAGAATGCATCTATAGGCTATATGATTGAGGTAGCCTATTTTGCAAATGAAAATTTAATCCCATGTATTTTGGCACAACAAAGTTTTGTTCAAAAGCATACTTTTAAAATAATACATTCAATAATTATAAAGGGCTTCTCTGACTCTCTGGGCAAGGTACAGTCATAGAATTGAGATTCTGCAAGGCACAATACACAGCCAGCCAAACTAGCTCGCCTAAAGGTACTCTTTTGGTATCTTTTCCTCAAAATGAAGACTGCATTCAAGGTCTGCAAGATAAGTGATTTCCTCAGGGCCAACTTAATGACCATGCTTAATGCATGACACAATTAGAGCTATTTGTATTTTTTTTTTTTTTTTTTTCATAGAGATTATAGTAGCTGACCACATTTTTTTCATAGAGATTATAATAGCTGACCACAGTGAACAGCTACAGGCTAGTTTGGACAGCAACCGCTCCCTTTCATTTATCCCTGTATTAGTTGGATGCTTATTTGTTACTGTGGGAGCATTTCTCTACCCCTCCAGTGATTTACACTCTTCTCTCTCAGCCCGCCATTAAGCCCAAGGCTTTTAACCAAACATTTCCCCCAGGCCGAGTAACAGCCATAGGGGCACACCAAATAATGGAGCCAATTTGGTTGTCAGGACAACAACAACAACAACAACAACAACAACAACAACAATAACAACAACAGCAGCAACAGGACAGGAGAAAAGCAAACAGCTAGGAAGAAGAAGAAGGAGAAGAAGAAGAGGGGAGAGAGAGAGAGAGAGAGAGACAGAGAGAGAGAGAGAGAGAGAGAGAGAGAGAGAGAGAGAGAGAGAGAGAGAGAGAGAGAGAGAGAGAGAGAGACGGTGGATGCCCACGGAGCAGAGCGACAGCAGCCAGAGCAGTGGGCTGGTAGTGCGCATCAAGAAGGGCCTTGAGCAAAGGCCGATCGATTAAGTATTGATGAAGCGATAGAAGTTTGCCCACCGCTGCCACCTTCTGGCTCACAGACAACTCCTGCTGTGGCACCGTGCTGCTGGGCTGACAGGTCACACACACACACACACACACACACACACACACACACACACACACACACACACACACACACACCTTACACATACACACACATGCATCAAACACATGTAAATACTGTCACTACACACTCAACACACACAAAACACACACACACACACACACACACACACACACACACACACACACACACACACACACACACGCACACACACATACACACACACACACTTCCTCCAGTGCTACCACCCCTTGTGAATCCACGCCCAACCCCAGTGCGCTCAGGGGCTTTGGAGTAGACTAGTGTACCACACACACACACACACACACACACACACACACACACACACACCACACACACCACACACAGCCTGCCTGTGGAGACTGCTGGAGCCAGTCAAGCCAACACTGGAGGCAGTGTTGGAAGACGGAGGAGAACTCTGGCTGACTTATGCAGCAGCAAGTTGGTTTTGAGAACAGCCCCACCACTGCAGATTAATCAGAATAATTATATCAGCCTATCACCTGAGGAGGATTTTTTTCCCTCCCCTTGATCATGGCAAGGAGGGTTTTTTGGACATAATTCTGACAAGATCATTTTCGCCTGCCAAAATCTAGTCTCCTGTGGCTACTTGCTTCAAATCCAAGGTGACTTTTAAATGCAGGTGATCCAAATAACATTTGCATATCAATACACACACAATACACCCCCCTCCCACACATTCACACACACACACACACACACACACACACACACACAC
>JAODXP020000027.1:24749052-24766684 GCA_027497455.2 Sardinella longiceps
AGAGTCATGAGTGCTGTTCCTAACCAGTCATTACACACTCACACACACACACACACACACACACACAGACAAATGCACTCACACAACACACACACACACACACACACACACACACACACACACACACACACACACACACACGCACACACACGCACACACACACACACACACTCAGGACAAACAATCAGGACATGACTCATGCAGTTCTTACACATACACATAGTTGTGCAGCTGAAGTTGTGCAGCTGATGCTTTTATGGTGAAACCGTAGAACCAAACATTTACGTGCATGCTCTCTCTCTCTGTCTCTCTCTCTTTCTTTCTCTCTCTCTCTCTCTCTCTCTCTCTCTCTCTCTCTCTCTCTCTCTCTCTCTCTCAGACACACAAACACACACACATACACACACACACACACACACACACACACACACACACACACACACACACACACAGTTATTGTCGTAAATCATGAAGTCATGAGTATGTGTGTTATGGTCCCACTAGTGTAGACCACGGAGGACAGCAGCAGTGAAAAGGCCAACGGAGAAGCCAGACCCTCAAGAGGAGTCGAGTGTGAAGACTGTTGTCAGTTCGGCCACCGTCACAACCAGGAGACGGCTGTACATTTGAGTGCCTTGTGAGAATGAATGGTTTTCCTGGCAGTGTCGATGTAGCAGATGGCTACCCCTCTAACCGTGCCAAAAGCACAGCATGTGACAATGAACGGCGAAAGAGAGAGACAGAGAGAGAGAGAGAGAGAGAGAGAGAGAGAGAGAGAGAGAGAGAGAGAGAGAGAGAGAGAGAGAGAGTTGCTTGTACAGCTATAAGTCAGTCCAGATTTCAACTGCCAAGCTGTCTAACAACATTCTCAGGTAATGATATTGGACTCGCCACATATGAACCAGGCTGTCACAAATGTGGAAAACAGCAATTCATCCCACACACACAGTGAACTATTATGATAAATGACACAATGACACTCCATTGCTTGTTTTGGTGCAGGGGAAGCAAAAATCAGACAAAAATATAAAATAATACAAATAAATAAATCAATATCAATAATATATATGTATATTATGCACTCGTTTTCCAGTCTAATGACATACAGTATAAATCCAGTAATGAATAAGAAAATGAATGCTGTCCAACACTTCAGAGACTGTAGACTGTCTTTCTGAGTTAATAGGAAAATATCCCATTGTCATTATTATGGAAATGTGAGGTGTTTACTCTGTCTAATGTATGCTGTTATGACACACACACACACACACACACACACACACACACACACACACACACACACACACACACACACACACACACACACACACACACACACACACACACACACACACATACACCTAAAACCGTCAGCACACTTAATGAATCCAGTGCAGAAAAGACTCACGTTGTCCTCAGAGTCTGAGCAGTTTTTAATTATGGGCTGTATAAATATATACAGACGCAATAAAAAGTGTCACTTGTTTAAAAAAAAAAAAAAAAAGCCCACGAGTCTAAATCCCTTTTTTTGCATTTCAATTGTGAAATGTTGCTCTTGGTGCTCATGTTTTGAATATTTTACTTTTTTGATATATCTTTCACACACACACACACACACACACACACACACACACACACACACACACACACACACACCACACACACACACACACACACACACACACACACACACACACACACACACACACACACACAATCCTCACTGCACTCAGTGGACTTCCTAACAAATGAAAGTTGTTTTTTTGTGGAATTTATTCAAATTCAAATTCCTTTGTGAAAGAAGCCATTCATATAATCTAGTAAGCAAGTAAGTCTGCTACTGTAGTGGGTTATATTATCTTGACAATAGGTTGTGCTTAAAGGGAGAGGTAAACCAGGATGTGGAATGTTTACTGTCTAAAGTTTGAAGAGTGGAGTTTGAAAACACAACCATCAGAGTGACAGAAACCCTAATCCTTGAAATACGAAAAAGAAAACAGCCAAAAGTCAGAAAATGTGTGGCTGAAAGAAAAGATGGCGGAAGTATTCAAGTAAAAGAAAACTATCCAAACACATAAATTGTGTGGTTGAAAGAACAGCTCATTTGATTCAAATAAAAGAAAGAAGAGAAGAGACATGTGACCAATTAAACAATGCCTTCAGAATAATTACTATCTCCATATTTCTGGCTTAAAAGTAGTTATTATCATTGCTGTACTGGGGAAAGCACACACACACACACACACACACACACACACACACACACACACACACACACACACTCACACTCAAGCACTCTCGGTCTATCTCACACACACACACACACTCACACTCAAGCACTCTCGGTCTGTCTCACACACACATACACACACACACACACACACACACACATTGAAAAAGCCTTTTTTTTCTTATGGCATAAAGACTTTGATATGCGTGGAGCATCTTTTTCACGCCCCATGCTGAGTTGTTGTATCCAGAGGGAAGGAACGGAGCCAAACATAGATTCTGCGTTGTGTTATGTCAAGTACTAAATCCCATGCGAGTGGCTATTGTTTCTGTTCCTGTTTGTTTTCTTGCTGTTTGTTCCGGGAGAGTTTAGGATTAAATACAATGAAGAAAGATATCGCCAAAAAGAACCAAAAAAGGGGGCAGAAAAAAAAACAGGCCCCAGTTGAAAACAGAGAAACAGCAATGGTTCAGTGTAGAGATTATTGTAAACACAGTGAATATGGGCTGGAAGGATCAAAATGGGTGTTTGTGTGTGTGTGTGTGTGTGTGTGTGTGTGTGTGTGTGTGTGTGTGTGTGTGTGTGTGTGTGTGTATTTGTGTACAGCTGATTGTGTAGGCACACATGGTGCAGATACTCTACGGACTTACAGTAGTGCTAATGGTTCAACAGTGAGTGCCTGCCACATCTACTCACTTATCAGGTAGTTAGAATTGTCAGCGTTACACAGCTTTACAGTAATATAAATATCAAATTAACACCAAATATGTGTGGTATAGAGGCATAAACTATCTTTCTAAATGAATCACCTCATGGCTGCTGTTTCTTCTCATTAGGGTTGCTAAGCAACTGTAATGTTTGCATGAGAACGTCAGTCAAAGTAGTATGTTGTTGGCCAGACCGAATCTTCGGCAAAGTAGAATGTTGACAAAAGTTAAGCACTTCTGTACTGCGAAAGCAAGTCACCTGTGAGCAACTTTTGCATTTCCAAAGTGTGTGTGTGTGTGTTTTTTTTAATATTTCGATGGATTTTTACCCATGATTTTCCCCGTCTCTCTCACAGCCAATCCTGCCCTGTGTCAAGGCTGACTCAACGCTGTTCCACTCAGTTCCAATTTGGGCAAATCCATCTGTGCCTTTCTATCCGTCTCTGTGTGTCAGATCCTAACTCTTCTGCTGGTAAAAAGTTTATTGTCCTCCCTACATCCTTAGACTTAGAAGCAGCCCATTCTGATGAGCCATTATTGATATTTGTCAGAGGGAATGTGGAAACTGTGGTGTATTGTGCCTAAGAAAGTAAATGGAGAAATCTTTAAGTTTTTGAGCAATTTCTCCCTCCGGCCTGGCCTTGTCCAGAGTCACCAGGCGGTTCCCAGCAGGCTTGCAGCAGTGGCCCGAGAAAGCCAGGAGGAGAGCTTGACATTTGTGGTGAGCTTCACCCACACTCTGCATGTCACCCAGGACCAATTGATCGCACTGCTGAATTCATCTAAGACTCCAGCGTCTGTCTGTGCAGTCAGCCATGGTGCTGCATCCACCCAGAAGGCACTGCTTGATCCCTCTCTGCCCCTCCCTTGGACTGTGCTGCCGGCCGCTACACACATCCACAAGTGAGAACATCTACAGATGAAATTATAGTTAGCCTATTTGAGGTCCTGACACTTATAAAAACCTCCAAGGATTTATAACACATAAATTAGTCTGTTTGTCACTGTTGTTTTGTTATTATGTATGTTGTATTGTTGCTTTGGATAAAGGTCTCTGCAAAGAACCAACAAGTATAAACATTAATGTCATAAATAATGATTTTAATCTTATTTCAGCTCCATAGAGATGAAAGTGTTTAGGTCCAGGCACTGACACAGCTGCTTCGCCTAATGTTGCCAGGCCTGTTTTGTCTGCTGGAGAGAATGTAAGTCTCCCTGCTGTGGTTTTTTCAGATCAGCAAGCTGCACAATGGAGGCAAGATGAGGTGCATAACTTTGACTGCGTGTGTGGCCTACAGAACCCCTACTGACCCCAGGAGCCAGGGCCGTCGCAACAGGACAGGCAAACCAAGCAATTACCTGGGGCCCCAATCTGAAAGGGGCCCCCAACATCGATTGTACAATTATTTTAGTAGTTTAGTTGGTGGTGTTTTTCCATAAAATATGACAGTTTAGAGTTAGACAACTGTAATTACTCAAATAATGAAAGATGCTTGAGGATTACAATGATTTGCAACATGTAGGTTTATATGGGAGGTGAAGGGCCCCCATGTCCTGCTTGCTTGGGCCCCCCTAAGTACTATGAAATGGCCCTGCCAGGAGCTCCACAGCCAACTACACCCTGTGCATGTGTGTGTGTGTGTGTGTGTGTGTGTGTGTGTGTGTGTGTGTGTGTGTGTGTGTGTTAGTCTTTAGGCCTTGCTTTGTAGGTGTGTATTAAAAACTATACTGTTTCTGCTATATATTGATTGAAGTATGCTCCAGTACAGTCAGATGCCTCTGTGTGCTAGGATAATTGTGTAAACCTCTATGCCCCTTTTTAGTTCACCATGGCCACTCAAGTTCTCTCTCTCTCCAATAGAACATAATTGGTGAACTAGTTTTAATGAATTTGATTGTACTGATTCAACTTATTGTTTTAACATTCATTTAAGTTGGGCTAAAGATTCACATTTTGTGACAAAAGATGAACAAACCAGTCTGAGGCCCTAGAATTCTATGATGATGTCATGAGTCTGAGGCCCTAGAATTCTCTGGGGAACATTCTATGTTGATGTCAGGAGGGGATTTCCAAGATTTACCATCACTTAGCAATTTAGAATGTTTGCATTAGAATGTTGGACAAAGTAGAATGTTGGTAAGGAAAAAACCTCATTATATCACTGAGCAAGCTGAAAGCAAGTCACAAGTCATTCATCTCTGCGATTTTAAAGCAATTTTCTGCCTTTCAATGGATTTCTATTCAAGGACAATTCATCAGAGAGCATCCTGGATGATGCCTGAGCATCCTCCCTGTCAGAGAACCCTGCCCCAGGTCAACGGTGGACAGGCACTCCTATACTCCTCAGCTAGATCCACTACATCTGTGCGCACATATCCATATGTGCAGAGTGCACAGACTTCTGGAGGTAAGCTCTATCGCTATCTCTCCCCTGTGCCCTGGGTAATATTCTCTAACTTTGCTATGTGTTGCTATTTCGATGTGCTCAAATGATGGTCGTATATTATTCCAGGTCCTCTGTGGAGAGAGGCTGGAGTGAGGTGCAGTGCTCTGCCTCAGGGGATGTGCCGTGTTCTGGCTAATCGGCCCACCTCAGTCCCTGCTAAGGCAATGGACTCACTCACATATGTGGGCACCATCCCTCTTCAGCCCACCAGTGTCCAGAGCAGCCAGGTGGCTTCGGCCAGACCCAGACCTCCTGCTCTGGCTCCGGTGAGGAAGGAGGACAAGCTGACGTTAGTGGGGCGCTTCACTCATGCTCCCCATGTCACCCAGGACCAGCTAATTGCTTTGCTGGATTCAGCTAAGACCCCAGTGTCTGGCTGTGCAGTCAGGCATGGTGCTCCATCCACTCATACAGCACTGCCTAATCCCTCTCTGCCTCTCAGCAGCAGCGTTAATGGCACTACCTGGCAACCCCACCCATCAGCAACACGTAAGACTATCCTTAGATGAACTCTTTCCTTAACTAACCAGATGAACCATGATTCCATAGCTAACAATTAGAGTTACTTATTTGCATCTATGTGTCTTGCCAGGGGTGAATGTGCCTATGGGAGCGCACGTCCCTGCTGGGGCCTGCGGTGACAAGCCAACTCTTCCCCAGAGCTCTGCAGCCGACTACAGCAGCAGAGAGGAGTATGTGAGGATGCTGCAGTACCATCAGCACATGGCCTCCCACTACAGGCAGCTCCAGCACAAGGCTGCACACACTCAGCAGGTGGAGGAGACCTCAGTTTGCCCTGAGCAGCTCCAGAGAGAGAGAGGAGGGGAACGTGGAGGCTGTTTGGAGGGGCATCCACAGGAGCAGTGTTGGGGTGACGGAACAGGGGGCATCGTTATTCCCGAAGATGCCATGGAGAAGCTCGATGCTGTTCCCGGAATCTGGGATCTGGCGGTAGAAATGGGCATCCTGACCCCCTGCAAAGCCGATGCCTGAACACACTTCCCTCTTCTTTGATTAATTTTATTGATTTATTATTTTTCTATAAAATTTTTGCAATATATTTTTAAAACAAAAATAAATGCCTCTGTGCTTTCTATCACATTCCCTCCACACATTTTCAACTCTTTCCTTTTCATATTATATATGGTTAAATTCATTTATGCAGGGGTGAAATGAAACATTATGGACAGGCTGTCAAAGCTTTATTTTACGACATCAACTCATCAATTTTACCTGCTATAATTTCACTCGGTGTAGTGACACAAAAATATCTTCCAAAGTGTCCCGCTGTCAGTGTCTTGCGTGTAAAGATGACTAAAAGGTGTTAGAAATGTTTCACTGAGATTCAGTGCCTGTACAATATGTACCTGTATCTGGTATCAATCATTGCGTATCAGACATGCAATCGGGTTGGCATCCTTGTGACCTGACGCCACAAATTGAAGATTCCCTCTTGTGAGTGTTTCCTTTCATCATGTTCTTGCCCCACATTCCTCAACGGCTGCCAAAAAAACACACAGAGAAATGAATAAAAGGCGAACGAACAAGCCATGCCGATTCCGTCTGATCCTAGCTGCTTCTTCTTTCGCTGGCCTCCAGCCCCGCATGTCTGGCAGATTGGAAGGCAAAGCTGCTTTTTGCCAGTAATAAAATTTGCTCTTTAAAGTTGAAGAGTTGCTTGAGGTCACGAGAAATGATATTTCTTCTTTTGTTTCATAAAAAAAAAAAAAAAAAAAGCTTGTTCTCCTTTGTTGCCTAAAAGTGTACCGACTGATCTGATGGTAAAAATATTGCAGTCAAGTGAATGGGAGGGGAAAAAAAAAACACTTTCCCACAGGATGGATGTGGCAAGATCGTGTAATTCTCATTGCTATAAAAAGCACTGAAGTACATTGAGATAGACAGCAAGAGTAGAATGCTCACAGATGTTAGTTAATGTAGATTGGCAGTGCCTATTGCTATTTTTTACAGACATTTAATCACAATACCACCGGTAGAGCTTTACTCTCTCTCTCTCTCTCTCTCTCTCTCTCTCTCTCTCTCTCTCTCTGTGTGTGTGTTCCAGATGATGTTAATGTTAAATACCATTAAGAAGTGACCTTGAAAGTCTTGAAATTTACTCCCAATAAAAAGACAGCTGTCCCCATTAAGGTCAAACAGGAGAGGGGCAGGACGGAAAATGAATTTGTAATTTTCACATGATTTAGACACACAGAGGTTTGGAAAAAGAAGAGTACAAGGAGTTTGGTGATTAAACCACTGAGTGCTATTAGTCATAATTACAAATATTTCCTTCTTGGAAATGCACTGACATCCATGAATTGGCCATAATTGCAATTAAGAGACAGGAAGGTAACACTGTATCTAAAATGACCAAAACAACTACACAAGAAAAATACACTGAATATTATCTTGTAAAAGCACGGCTGTGAGCCTGATGGTCCCAATTTCAGCAACATGGTAAAAGCACAAGTTGTTCCAGAACGGTAACAAGTAAGCTTCAGGCACAGCGTATAGACTTAATGCTTCAATCACTATTTTGCAATCGGGTGAAATATGGAAGTAACAACACTCCAAGCAGTGGTGTGTGGCCACAAAATTATTCGCCCAAGACCTCATTAAGGTCCTATACTAAAGCTCCTGTTTGGATGTCTGACAGGTTGTAAGCCGTTATATTCTTATACAGTATATATATATGGAGGGGAAAATATATATTTATTTTAATATTTACTTATTTTCATACATCCTCTAAGCCAACTTATGGCCGACTGAGAAATGGCAATGTGTTACGTTACATAAAAAAAAGACATCAAGTCCTTTTACAGTATTGTTTGCCTTCTCTCATGATTGTTTTTAAAAAGTATAATTCCAAGGCAGAATGACTTAAATTTGTGCGGTGAAAAAGAATAATCCATCATGAGTTGTGAGTCCGCAGGCTAAACTGATCCATCATTAACCAGCAAAGACACAGAAGATTGCATGTGACTCCTATCATTATCACTAACGAGCAAGCACCTCTGAGGAATCACGTTTAATACAGACCAAGAAATACTTTTCCTCTTTCGCCATAAGCAATCGCACACATGATTAAACCCAATAGGACATTTTCGACAGAGTATACATTTCCTCTGTATACTCTCATTGCCTCTATGCTGTCTCTCTCTATCTCTCTCGCTCTCTTCCTCTCTCTGTCTTCCTCCCTTCTTTCCTTCCTTTAACTTGATAATCTCTCTCTCTCTCTCTCTCTCTCTCTCTCTCTCTCTCTCTCTCTCTCTCTCTCTGTCTTTGTGGGAGAAGAAGCATGTGAGATGAGGGGTTAGGGTTCCCCAAAGGAACTTTAACCTGGGGTCCAGTCTCTCACCCTACTCTCTGTCTGAATGGAGAAAAGTTGTCCTTGCCTGAGCACTCAATAGAAGCTTTCACTTAGAACCAGTTATGTAAAAACCTTAGCCTGACAAGCCATAGGCCTATTATAGCCTAACATTAAATGTTGTCAATCCTGCGCGCAATGAGCAGTTGTCTTACAAACTGCCTGTATATGCAATAGGATCGCACTACGACCAATCAAAGGTGCAAACAAGATGACAACAGCAATTGAATCAAATGTTGTTCTTGGCCCAACCCACCAATCGTATCTATATACACATAAAACGCTGTGTTGTTCACCAATCACAAGTCTCCATGGCTCATTTCTTAGACATCATGGCTGAGGAAAAGTATTTGCTAATGCTAGGATAAATCTAGATTTCTAGGCTATAATGATCTAACTCAGAGCATATTTAAAGGAAAGCAGAACAAGTATTTGCTAATGCTAGGATAAATCTAGATTTCTAGGCTATAAAAACCTAACTCAGAGCATATTTTTAAAGGAAAGCAGAACACTTACATAACGTTACATCTGTTCTAAAGCCATGATATTGCTCATCATCTCCCTTCTTCGTTGACACCATGATATTAGTTCAGTCTCTGGCCACAGAGCTCAGGCATGGTGGATTACAGTAATGGAGGCTGTTTGGACTCCCAGTAATCCACTGCATGATGGGAGAGCTGCGGACTGAGTCACAGGACGAGGGCGCGGCGGACCGCCAAGCGGTGAACTATGAATCACCTGCGCACATCACCCTCTTTGGCGCTGACCTCTGGCACCACTGGCTGCTCTACAAGGATAAATGCACCGGATGGACAAATAATGCCTCTCTGATGGCCTTCTCCTTTCTTCCCCTTATTCAGTCTTTTCTTCCTCCCTTTCTCTCTCTCTCTCTCTCTCTCTCTCTCTCTCTCTTTACCTTATACAGTATCTCTCTCATGCTTTCTCATTCCTTTCCCCATAGCTTCATTGTTATCTCTCTCTCTCTCCTTTTCTCTACTAGCGTCATCTCTCTTTCTCTCTCTCTCTCTCTCCTTCTCTCTACTAGTGTCATCTCTCTCTCTCTCTCTCTCTCTCTCTCTCTCTCTCTCTCTCTCTCTCTCTCCTTCTCTCTACTAGCGTCATCTCTCTCTTTCTCTCTCTCTTTGTATCTCTCTCTCTCTCTCTGCTAGCTTCATTCTGATCATCTCTGTCCCTGTCTCTTATGGAGTGAGGGGGGCCATTACTGGAAATGAGGCGGAAAATGTCTCCTCACAACAGACACGGCAGCCTGCCACCTCTTTCTCATCTCCACACTACCCAGCCTCTAAGACATGTCAGTGTGTGTGTGTGTGTGTGTGTGTGTGTGTGTGTGTGTGTGTGGGTGTGTGTGTGCATGTGTGTGTGTGTGTGTGTGCATGTGTGTCTGAGGGAGAGAGAGTTTCTTGTGTAAGTGTCTCTACTGTACTGTAGTATTGTGCTGTGTGTGTGTATTGTACTCTGTGTGTGTGTGTGTGTGTGTGTGTGAATCAGCGAGATAGAGAGACTTTGCGGTTGATGTGTGCGTGCCTGCCTGCGCCTGCATGCCTGTGTGAAAAGTGTGTGTTTGATGAGTCTCACCTTTCACAGTTGAGTGCCCAGGCCCCCTTGGCCTCTGGCTGTGCATCGATCAGCGTGTGGAAATGAGTCGCACCAGAGAGCTCTGACCACACTCATTACTTACTAGGAGTACTGAGAACAGAAATACTCACCCCCTACTCTAACCCTGACCACACTCATTACTTACTAGGAGTACTGAGAACAGAAATACTCACCCCCTACTCTAACCCTGACCACACTCATTACTTACTAGGAGTAGTGCAAAACAGACTTACTCACCCCCTACCCTCACCCTGACCGCACTCATCACTTACTAGGAGTACTGAGAGCAGAAATACTCACCCCCTACTCTCACCCTGACCGCACTCATTACTTACTAGGAGTACTGAGAGCAGAAATACTCACCCCCTACTCTCACCCTGACCGCACTCATTACTTACTAGGAGTAGTGCAAAACAGACTTACTCACCCCCTACTCTCACCCTGACCACGGGGGGGGGGTTAGGATGATTCTAAGGGCCCAGCACTGACAGGGGGGCCCAGAGAAAATTTTAATATTAAAATCAATATTTGAGGGGACCAAAACCCATTTTTGTCATAGGGCCCAAAATTGCTAGTAGCGCCCCTGCTCACCACCTTATTTCACCCTGACCATACTCAATAAACTGACATCCTTCTAATTTCACCCTTACCACACTCATTACTTACCAGGAGTTAACTATAACAACAGTAAGCAGCCTATTGGATCTACTTTCACACAAAAAAATAGTACCCCAACCGTACAGGTACACTTCTTTAGAATTGAAGATGTCGAAGCTGATGTTTCTTTTATGTTAAAAACACTTGCTTAAATAACGGCTTCATAACGGCCTTCGAGGACACCGGTTCAATGGAAATAATGGTGAGGTGGAGGTTTAAAACAAACATGTGCACAAGTCGGCTGTCATCGGCTGTCAAGTCGGCTGTCATTTGTTGCACACTGAAGAAGGCACATGCCGAAATGCGTCTGTGCACAAATAAAGGACGTTTGATGCAAGGTGCGCCCCTTTTCGAAGTTTTCATTTGGGCCAGTACCCTTAAAAGTAATACTGAACCCTGAGTGAAGCCTGCTCCCTGCTACAATTTACTTGGCTGTCATCCCTTACATATTCAGTCTACATTGTAAGAAATTCTTTATCCAACCGGCAGCACTCAAGCTTAAACAATAGGGGTGTGGTTGGGAATATTCCCAACATTCATGGACGTATGATAACTACATAGAGAGGAAAGATATAATCTAAGAATAAAAAATGATCCAATTCAATTGTGTTTTAGTTGAAGAACTACAACTGGATGAATGCTGGAGATGTAATGTTTCATGACCAATTGAACTCACACCTCCACAGCATTATACTGAAAGAGTCCAAGATATTTGACACCGCAATCAGTTTGATGCAGAAGCTGTGCATGTCGGTATAATCTTCTGACAGTGCTGCCACAAGAGGAGCAAATGTGGAATTAGAAGTGCATGATTAGCCGTAGTCGCCCTTGGATAATGTTGACAGCAAAGGTCATATCCGCTAGAGCCGGAGGTTATCAGCTCCCCAATAATCCTCTAACGAGATCCTCAGGTATTACCACATATTTGAATTTATCTCATCTTCTTCATCGCCTGAGCAGACTGATTAAGGAAATGTGTCAGAGGCATCACTGTCATGCTGTCCAGGGCTGTGCTGCTTGATTCAAATTAGCCAAAGGAAGATACCCTACATAAAGCAGAGCTTCTTCTTGTCATGATAATGGAAAAAGACTTCAACTTTAAAAGTGAGTCTCTCTCTTTCTCTCTCTCTCTGTGTGTGTGTGTGTGTGTGTGTGTGTGTGTGTGTGTGTGAGAGAGAGAGAGAGAGAGAGAGAGAGAGAGAGAGATGGTTACTCTTTCTTACTTTCTGACATGGACGTCGTTAGGTCCATTCCCCCAAGCCACCCTAACGCTGGGCAGATGATTTTCATTGTATGTAAATTACATCAATTCTTAGCGGTTATATTACTCGCGGAGTTAACGTCAGATACGCGATCTCCGGACACCATAGGATTCAGTAAGCTCCAAGCTTTCCAATGGTACCAGTCACTAATTGCTTTGATAAACGGTCCACGAGAAAGTCCACTTTAAGTACATGTGAAATTTCTTGAACTCTCCAGCTCTGCCTGCATCCACTGAGAGCATTTTTTTCTTGTTGCAACTGATGACAAACTATGCTTCAAATTGAGCATGGAAAATTATTTAGTCTTATCTGAAGTTTGGTAGGCTATAGTCTGATCCAGCAAATTTCTAGGCAACATATTCTCCAAAAGATAAAACCATGAAATATAATTTAGACTGTAGTCTATGCCAAATTAGTTTGTCCTACATGCATTGATGGACATATTTATTTGCTATAGCCTAGCATATATTTTAGCTATTGTATGCTCATTTTGCAGAATAAATGTTTGAGAAACTTTCACATTTGACTGTATCGTCAGATTTCCCTAGGATTTGAACTAAGCTAGTTGTTACAGTGCATTAGACTGAAATAAATATGCAGCTATATTTAGAATAGAAGAGCCTAGTTAATTTACACCAGTCATTGATGGAGATATTTGCAAACATCTCTCTTCACAAACCAGTCTGGTGAATTGATTTAGACTAATTTTGTTAATAAAAATAGTCTAAGATATGAGATATTCTGATAAATGTCCTTCAAGTAATAAATAGTTGGCAAAAATTTTCGGCACGCGCTATGCGCGCGCATCACTACTATACCCCTCTGGGGCTAAGCCCCCCTTGACTCTTGATCCTAGTGACGTCCATGCTTTCTGATACTCTAATGTAATTTAAAAATGGTTAGTATAGTGAACCAGGCATTGTACTGTTGTAAAATCAGTCACACATTCAACTTTAAATACATTCAGAAAAGACATGCAGGTTTTTTCTTTGAATGCTAAATATAAGCTATATGCCACACAAAAATGGACTGAAACTAAATGGCTACTGTTGTGGCTCCCTGTGTGTGTATGTTGTATTTATATTGTATGTCAAGGAGACTCAGCTGCTCATCCAGGTCCCATGTTTCAACAGATATACCGCTGTGGACTGGGGAACCTTAGGGAGAATATCACACACACACACACACACACACACACACACACACACACACACACACACACACACACACACACACACACACATACATACATACACACACAAACAGATGTCAGGCATCAGACATTTGGATTTTAGCCAAACAGTTTGAAAGAATAATTTCATAGTTATCATTTACTTTAGATGAGCAGCTGTCATTACAGATTACAGGGAGACATAAAATTAACTCCAAACAGAGTAAATCAGAAATTAGACACACAAAAACATGTATTTCCTTCAGAATAAATAAAGTACTATCTTATCTCTCATTTACCAAAATTATCAGACCTGCATTGTTTTCATTCACACAAAAGAGTCATATACTACTGAAGAGGTTCATAAATATTGAAGAGAAAATGAAGACTATAAGAGATACAGAGGAGGCCAAGTCTGTGAAGAGTATCGTAAGCATCCTTTATGACAAATATTTGTCATTCATCCAGAGTGAGATTTTTAATTTGTCTGCCCACACAAGGTCTATTATCTTGAAACTGTATAAATTGAGCAAAATATTAGAAAAGGAAGAAAGTCAAGAATCTCTGTCTCTGTCTGTCTCTCAGAAAAAATAACACAATTTATCCCTCTCACAGTAACTCAGTTTATTTGACAGACCCATGTCCATAACCACATAAGACAGGACAGATTTAGAGATAGAGAGAGCAAGTGCAAAATACAAAACAAAGGAATTAAATAATGTACGGGACATACTGTACATTGTAGCCAATGCAGCCTCAGTCCATGTATAACAGTCAGGCTCAATGGTGTCTTTTGCCCCCAACGGCACCTTCCAGGCACCACAGCCTAAAAGGCACTACCCTTGCCCTTTTCCTAACTCTAACCCCCTCAACCCTCATCCTAACCCTAAACTGAGTGGAGTAGTGCCTTGAAGGCAGCGCTGCCTTGAAGGCACCATTGAGGGCAAAAAATAAAAAAATACCAAAGACCAACTGTCAGTACCACCTGACTTGCGCAGTCGTAAGAGAGACCACAATCAATATTTATTAAAGGAAATGGAGTTACTAACCAAATGTGTAGAGTTTATCAGTATAAGATAAAGTGTGGTGTAAGAACAGGTAAAAATGCAAAGAAACAGGGTTGCAGCCAGCTGTGCAGACTGACGGCCAGAGCAGCAGCAGAGAGAAGAGTGCGAGCTGACAGTAAGTCCTCTCTATAAGGCCTTCTCCATCAGCTCACAACTAGCGAAGCAGCCAGGTTACCACCTGAACGTCTGGGGACAGTCAGATAGACAGAAAGACAGACAGCAACCAACAAGCAACACAGGCAAGCAGGGCCGGTTCTAGGCATAGACAAACAAGGTGGTTGCCTAGGGCACTAAATATTAGGGGGGCATCACAATACATTTCTTACTTTTTTTTCAGTTTTTCTCGTATATTTTTTAGAAAAGAGGGACAAAACTCAAATCTGGCCTAGGGCACCAAAAAGGCTAGAACCGTCCCTGAAGCCAAGCACAGACCAGGACGGGTCATCCCTCACACTGCACTGTAACATACTCACGTTGGGATTTTGGGAGTACCCCCATCATACAGGTTGATACATAGGGTAGGGAAGCGTTCTCCTATCATTATAGATAGGCCAGAGTCATGATTGTGGCATGAGTTGAGTTGAGGGTTTTTTTTTTTTTCTTTCTTTGTGTCATGACTATATAAAAAGCTGTGAGACCGAATTGCAACAATCAACCCAACTGTTGGTAGATTCATCCAGATGTTGCATAAACTCATCTGATGTGACTTAAGTGACTTATGTCCAACTCTTGCTCCAGTGAGACCTTCCTCTAGCTGGATAGCATGAATACATTTTGTTGAGCAACTTTGGTGATTATTGTAAATGGATATGGTGGACTTTCAAAAGTAATTTCTTTAATTGTTTCTTAGTGAACAACATGAACGTAAAACACTGAAATTGACCTTTTGTGGCATGTAGACCTTATCTTGTATTAGATCAATTGTGTTCTATCAAACCATAAATAATAATAATAATAATAATAATAATAATAATTATAATAAAAAAGACAAAAAGCTTGATGTGTGCATGTGTTTTGACTCTTGGGGTTGAAATATAGCATGATCTGACAGTTGCCTAGAGTGACTATGTGTATTTCTGGCCTGTCAAGCTCACACAAGCTGTTGATGTGACATTTTAAAAACTGCTATTTACCGGGCACAAAGTGTTTTTGTCTTTGTTTGCGTGCCCACCTGCTGGCTACATGAGATGATGGGCACATCTGCTGAGGGCCATGATATGTCAGTGTTGTGATCAGGCTGGATCAACACCACACATCAGCGTTAAGTGGAGTCAATTCAGAGCCTCCCTCACCAGACAGACAGATAGACAGACAGCTGCAAATTGAAGTCAACAGATGTAACATCTGGATTGTTTTGGCCTGTAGTCTCTAGCCCCTGGGTTCTTTTGCCCTGCAAGGCACTACCTTAACCGCAACCCTAACCGCCTTAACCCTCATCCTTACCCTCGATTTGGGGGTGTAGTACCTTGAAGACAGTGCTACCTGGAAGGTACTGTTGAGGGCAAACAATACCGAAGACCAATCTGGCAATCAATATTGCCATACTGATGTTTAGTGAAGTCTTTGATTACCTAAAACTGGCAACAGACCTACCGATTATTAACCCCGATTTTGATTCAATGGAACATCCGGGCCAGTCATGGGTAGTCATGAGTAGTCATGAGTAGTCGCAAGTTTCAGCTGTGGCTAGAATCATTATGTGTGTTTGGGTGACAGATTTATAACGATGCGATTCTTCCCATTGTTGACGCAATTACGACTGGGTCGGACTGAATCAAACATGTTTGATATGATCTTAACTGGTCCGTTCTGAGGTCGCTATGATACCAATTATGACATAAAAATACCGACAACTCAATCGTTAGGTTTGTGCTCATGAGCGACTCTCAATCGTCCCAGATTGAGTCTGTAGGGTTTGGTTCACTAATCGTAAAAGACTGGTGTTCTAATCGTAAAAGACTGAGAAAGTCAGCAGGTCTGTTCCCAGCTTAAGTTCAAATCTGAACCTGAGAAAGAAGCATAAGCATGGAGGTGTCTGTCTGGTTAGAGAGATTCACCTTAAAAAAAGGGTTGTGAAGAGATTGTTCTGATAGGGTGTTCAAAACATACTTTCACCTCCAATTTTCTTACTTATTAGCCTATATTAAATATATATGTAAGGGATAACGGTCGACGAGGTGACCGGTTCTACAGAAATAATGGCGAGGTGGAGGTTTAGAACTCCGGCAGCACGGAGACGGAGTTACCTTCGCCGAGGTAATATATTCTTAGTTCTGGATTAGCCTACACTAAATATATATATATATATATATATATATATATATATATATATATATGGGCAATTCCAGCGTTATGGACGTGACATTTTCGTGCATTACTGATGAACAAAAGGCCACATAACCTCTGCAAACCTAGCAGTATTTCGCAATTTTTTTTCATATTCTTCTGCAAACTCCATGGCTGAATACAGGCAAACAGAAAAAAACTAATATCATGAGTTGCATCATAAGAATATGAGCCTTTCAATCTGCGTTATGGACGTGACGAAAAACGGACAAACTTTTGAGAGAGCGTAGTTTTTGCTGTGAAGTGTGTGAAATTTCTAGAGAAATGTAAATATTACTACATTCACACCAAAGAGGACATTTCAGTAAAGGCAGAGAAAGACTTAATTTCAAATGTAAATGTAAAAAAGTTGGTTTTCATTGGGAGAAATGGCGTTATGGATGTGACGTTATGGACGTGACGCCTGGAAAAACCTTCCAAAACGATACAAAACAATTGTGAATGGTGGATTTTAACCTGTAACGACAGAAATAGTAATATAACAATAAAAAATAACTGATAGCATTGCAGCTTTGTGTGTGTTATCACCCACTTATGCCCATTATAAGCCCCTCCATAGACTTACATTATAGCTGAATAGGGTAAAAATTTTAACAAACAGATATCCTTTCGAAACTTGCTCAGTTGAATCTTTACATCGCGACAATACTTTTTTGTATTGGAAGTTTTCTGAAATAATTTGTATGTCCATGTAAATGAGACTTGAATTTTTAAGGTGAGGTTTACTTTTTCGTGGAATTGCCCATATATATATATAT
>JAODXP020000027.1:24766784-24771784 GCA_027497455.2 Sardinella longiceps
GTGATGTTGAAGGCCGTCAGCTGAGGAAATCTGGTCCAAGCAAAGTAAGGTAATACCGACACATACACATACACATAATATGCCACTCTTTTGTACATGCTATCAGAGACGAGCAGGTGGGTTAGGTCAGACACTACAATACCATAGAGATGCCCAAAGGAGAGCTCTGACAGGTCTCAAGCTAAAGTTCTGATGTTAGAGGGGCTTAAGGTACTTTCATCCGGTATAGGCTACAGAAAACTAGCCTTAGTTTGTACCTATCATACCTATTTGATATGAAATACAAAATTTCCAATATAAAAAAAGAAGGAAAATAAATAAAATATAAAAAACAATAATACAAAATGTGTTAGAAAATAATAACTATAAAAGCCTACAATCATTGACGTCATAAAACACACTGGAAGGAGAAAAAAATCTGCGATATTCGACAGGATATTTCCCCAATACACACTCTTTCTCTCTCTGTCTCAGCATCATGACTCCTTTTGGACTATCCAAAAGACTTGCTGTTGTTTGGCATGTCATGACCTATGATCAAATAAAGCTCTCCTGAACTGATTCTTCTTCCTGGTTTTTGGTTTCTATTTGATTTCGCCTCCGTCCCCAACACCCCCCTGTCCCCCTGCTCCCCCGCCCTACCCCTACCCTACCCTGCCCTGCCCTACCTCGCTCTACATATTTCTCTGCAAGTCAGATAAGACGGATAAGGAAAACCCATCTTTCCGTTCTGCTTGTGCGTAAACTCTGTGTCGTCTCCTGCTGTGTTTGTCATTGTCTAAATGACCGTGGCGGTGCAGAGTCTAAGCCGCGACGACGGGGCCCAGAGGATAAGAAGGAGACAGACGGACGGCAGGGGCCATCGTGATAGATAGATAGGCATACATGCTGGCTTTATCCTGCTGCCGACTGTGCACACAACTAAGGTGGAGAATGAATATGCTACTTCACTCAAAACTCTATTTTATGCTACTCTATCAAAACTCAATTTTTATTTGCTATTTTTATTTATTTATTTATTTTTTGGCCTTGGCCATAGAGATTCTAGAGGCAGAGCAATAGAAATGGTGCGCTGAATCATAATCCAGCAATACACACACACACACACACACACAGAGACACATGCACACACACAAACACACGCGTGCACACGTACACACACACACACACACAAACAGTGGAAAAGCAATAACTCTGTCTCACTTAGCCAAACATGTGTGAAGGGACAGGTATTGCTACAGCACTACAATACGGGAGTGCCAAAAACATTCACTCACTGGCAGCTTCCCAGATTCATATGGATCAGTTAGGTGTGTAAGCACATTTGTAACAACATGAAACACGTCTCGGTGGATAGTATATGGTGTATATGAGAATGTGGAGATGCAGATGGATGTTTTCTTTCTATAACTGCCAATTATAAATGGTCAAATGGTGCAACACCATCTACAGATGTAATAATGACTTGTTTTCCAACAAACAAAGGAAAGGATGTAAAGGAACTCCTTTTTGTAAAGGTCATCTTTTTCTCCTTTTCTTCCTTCTCCTCATCCTTCATCCCTTCTTTCCTGTCCCCTGGCCGGCAAGCAAGTGTTTTGGCTCCTGCTTAAATAGCCAGAGGCCCCAGAGAGGGCTGCCTACCTGCCTGCCTGCCTACCTGCCTTATCTGTGGGATAAGATGGGAGCAGGTGTGATAAGTTTGCCCTACCTGGCTGTGCTGGACTGCAGAGATAAACTGACCCCAAATCTGTTTGCATTGGGAATTTTAATTAAACCGCACAAGCAGTGGGGGGGATATGGGAATTAAACCTGTACAGGTGTACACACACACACACACACACACACACACACACACACACACACATACATACACACACACACATACACACACACACACACACATACACACATACCACACACACACACAAAAAGGCAAGTAAAGACACATACTGTACCTTCACACATTAATATGCACTATTTTCACATACTAAATACATGAGTACAGTACCTCATCAGACAGAGGCATTACTAATGAAATATGTAAATAAACTGAAATAGTAATGCTTGGTTAACACTTACTTACATTACAGTAATTTCCCGCATATAAGCCACATTGTGTATAAGCCGCAGGACAGTGTTTTATGCAATTTACAAAAAAACTAAACCATATTAACACCATATTACTGTAACTGCCCCCCTGTTTTAACCTCATAGCGGAAGAAATTTTGCAAAATCAATGTATAAGCCTCGGCTGATAGTCGGGAAATTACGGTACTGTAAAAATGGTAGAATTTCTGAAGCCGTGATTTCACCCTGAGTTTACCTATATGTCATGTTTCCACAGCTTTGGTACACGCTTTTGACTTTTTTTTTTAGTTGAAGACATTATTATGTTTTCGTCGGCGCGTGTCTGTCTGTCTGTGTACAAGATAACTTGAAAAGTACTGCACCGATTTGGATGAAATTTTCAGACAACATGTGTACTGGGGCAAGTAACAACTGATTAAATTTTGATCAGTGGATCGGTGATCCACTTGTGCGGTTTAATTTATATTATGCCTGTGACCTAATTGCCTTGGTGGAGGTCTGCACTCTCCGATTGCTTTTCTAGCTAATTATGGTGTACTTGTACAGTAAACAGTAACAAAAGTCACCTATTGGGCTATCAGAGAGCTCATGTATTCTGTTCATTCTTTTAGTTGACCAGACCCAGTCGATGCAAGTCTTTTAGGTTTTTTCTCGCTGCTTTAAAATGATGCATCACATACCTGTTATATATATTCCATTATGATTGCATGTGAACTCAGGGTTGGGACTTGTAGACCTAGAAGAAATGGCTCTTATAAGCTCATAAGCAATTAGGTCAGAGGTCGTCGGATCCCCATATCATTCTATGGGGTGAGGTGGCAGAACTGTCGCTGCCATAGCTGGCAATATTGGAATATAGGAATAACTTAAATATCTTATAAAGTTTATTGGCTTACCCACATTTTGTGAAATAGCATTATTGAATCATCATTGATTTGAAAGAGTGTCGAGTCATGAATTCTTAGGCTTCTAATTTTTTTTTTTTTGGCGGAGACGTTTCTTTTACCACTGAAAATGTACCAATTTCCTAAATACAGCCACCAAACGCATGTTTTGGATAATCATGCAGTGATGAAATCAATCTTTTCAATGTTTTCATTTTTTTTTTTGTACAGCTACTGTTTATTGTTTCTGTGATGTCTGAAATGTTCTTTTACTGTGAGAAAAGTAAATTATGAGTTAATCTCATTAAATGTAATAATACATGACTAAATAATAAATAAATGTACAGTATATTGGTGGGTAAACTTCTTTTATAACTGTTATACACACAAAGACTACATTATCATTTAAAATTAACAAAGACATTTGCCTGCTTCTGCCCCCTCAAAACTCCTGCTGCCGCAAACAAACGCCCAGGCCCAGATTTTGTTTTCTGAAATGTTGGCAGGTACTGTATGCTTACAAACATACAACATGGACATGCGGAGTTGGAAGGGTTTGAGATCAAGAGAAACTGAGAAACGTGATTTATTTACTGAGAAAAGAACATGCAGGAATGTGCACATATACCTACACATGAACACAAAAGCCACACAAAAACATTTGTCATCTTGCATAAATCATTGCTCATATACATGTATGTAAGTCTTTCAGGAGTGGTACACGTTAAAAGAGTGTGATTGGGGAGACATTACTGTAAGAAGTATTAAGAGGCTTTATTTTCTACTCTGCAGGGAGAAAATGCAAGGATGAGTGGTTGTCATATCATGTGACTATGCTGTGTACTGTGCCTGTGTGAAATTGACAAAGAGTGGAAAAATGGAATTCAGAATAAGGATATGTATTTTTTAAATACATAATTTTGAAAAATACATCAAGGTTTTCCTCCTGTTTTACTTGGTTAGATTTCGGCAAACCCATAAGGGCTTTGAAACGCTGGGAAATGTTTCTGAATGTTTAAAATGAATATAAGAAATGTTTCATTCAAGGCCAAGGCAAGGTTTCAATCTCATAACTTAGATCATCTTTAAAATGAACATTTTGAGTGAACTCCCCCCCCATTGCTTAAATTCCACAGCCACCAGGGCGGCTGTTCCAAGCCTCCAACAGCACCTTTGAGGCCGCTATAGCTGCAGATTATACTGGAGCTCACCTCCTGCGTGCGTGGGTGTCTGACAAGTTCACTCATCCATTATGCATTCTTTCATAGCTAGTGAACTTCACTGACGGCAGAAGTGTGAGAGTTCAGCAAGTCCAGTCGAGTAGATGGAGCGCTAGTGCTGTACAGTACGAGCGCTAGAGTGGTCAGTGCGAGTCTTTTATGTTAGATATGATTAAGGGTGAGAGCTGAGAGCACCTTCTGGGAAATGTAATGTTAATTGAATATGGCTGCCAAGGCTGTGTTCCTTATGTAAAGCCCATGGTGGAAGAAGCAGACTGAGGAGACCGATCGGATGAAGTTAGACGGCGTGAACCAGGCCTTGGCGTCTACTGGCCCTCCTGTCCTGTGTCCTTGGGGGGGAAGGGGGAGGGGGGGTCGTCTCGGGGTGAAAACCCATAGGCTGGCTGGGAAACAAACACGCTTTTCTTGAAGGGCCGTTTTTCATCACCCTTGTTTCTTTTGAGCGCAAAGGAGAGAGGAAAGAGTTGCCTCAGAGTGAGAGAGAGAGAGAGAGAGAGAGAGAGAGAGAGAGAGAGAGAGAGAGAGGACAGATCCCAGTCCTGTCAAGTCAAGTCACAGGAAATTAAGCCACAGAATGGCTGTTGACTTTAAGAGGACATTCACAGTCGGGACCTCCATAGAATTTAACATTTTTATTTATCAGCATCCTAATACACAGACAGGGGATCATACACATTTATAGGTTGTTTATACTCACATAGGTTGCTTTTGCAGAGCAATTTTTTTTTTTTTATTACCATTATTGCAGTTAACTGGTATTGCAGGTTAAAGGTTGTAAAATGAATCT
>JAODXP020000027.1:24774284-24794284 GCA_027497455.2 Sardinella longiceps
TTTGAGTGAATATTCCATTTCAGTTGGAGTTTATGAGTGCATCTCCTTAGATACGTAAGGGATAACGGCTGACGAGGTGACCGGTTCTACAGAAATAATTGGCGTGGTGGAGTCTAGACAGCAGTGTCGCCGGAGTAATACAATAATATTACAGGGGATTGTTACATTTGTCAAAGCTTTTGCTTTAGCAGCAACTCACATTTTGGCAATCCATTAACTAAAGTAAACTGTCCTCTGTCTGGGTACTGTATGTACAACCGGCTTTTCCTTAAAAGAGACCTAGAATGGAAGCCCATTTTAGTTTTGATGAAATATAGGAAAGGCTGTGTATGGGCAAAGAGTTACCATGAACATGAGGAATGGTTGTGCCTTCTCCATATCTTGAAATTAGAGATTAGAGATTAACTACAACATAGGCAAATTAGAACGAAGCCTACAAGTGATGTCAAATAGCACAAAGACATTGCAGTTATATTGAGGTTGCCAAAGGGGGCACTATTTAGGAAAAAGGGAGCATTTCAATGGAAGATCTGATATGACCACTTGTTGCCCTGGATCAACAGGTTAGGTTTAGAGTTAGGGTTAAAGTTGGGGTTAGGGTTAGAGTACATTGATCCATGACAAAAAAGTTTGATCCTGGACTCTTAATTACTTGGTGAAATCAGATCTTACCATTTCAATACACAGCCTAAAAACAATATTCTAATTGGACTTGTAAAACAAGTGCATTGAGCTCATTGCAATACTCACTTTGTCCATTCTACTATAGTCCCCCTTTGGGCTTATCATATGTGCAGGCATCACTGTGGGCACCCCAAAATGGAATTAGCTCAGTCTAGGGTAGGGCTGCAAGGGCTCAGAACAGGTCAGGATATGGGTAAAATTGGGTAAAATAGGTACAATTCCATCTGTATAATAATACTCTAGTCTAGTGCATGCTGTTTATCGCCCTGGTTCGTACTTTCACTGTGTCTTGTTTCCATACTCTGTTGCTACAGCCCTGCATGTACTGTGTACCATGTTCCTCACTGTTCACTCTGTGTTAAGATCACTTCTTCCACTATCTTGACATCCTTAGTAAATAACAAACACATGGCTTCTCCACGTTGCCTAGATCGGTATACTATCCATAATCCTCCTCGACCTTGTGCCTTCCAGTCAAGGTCATCTGTGTTTTTCCAAGCCTGATTGATCATTGTGTCATTTGTCTCACCTTGAATTGTTGTGTCCTGTATAACTCCTCAAGTGCCACGTGTGTGTGTGTGTGTGTGTATGTGTGTGTGTGTGTGTGTGTGTGTGTGTGTGTGTGTGTGTCTTCAAATTTTTGTCACTTCGGTCTGTCTTTGTGAGATTACTTTTGCAACTCCCAAGATGGAAAGTTTCTCCTAGTGAAACTACTAATTATGCAAGATGTTTTGTCAGGTGCAACTGCTATCACCAGTTTGTGGTCCCAGTGAACATGTACATGTTTAATTTTATTCAACTGAGCCTGATGTTGGCTGAAAAAACAGATGTCCCTTTTCAATAAAAAACCCAGGGAGGAGAAACAGGGTTATGGTCTGCCTGCAAAAAGCGACAAGAAGAGGCAAAAGCCCTCAGGCATTCCAGGGCTCAAGGGCTTGTTGTCGGGATCAATACATTATGCTCCCAGACATCCTCAAGGCTCTTCGGGGTGGAGGGCTGGTCGGGAGATTGGACGACCAAATCTATTTGTGTTTACTTTTATGTTTGTTTACTAGTTAACTGTTGTAATTATTTTAGTTACAAACCAGGAGGTCTCATATGCATGAGTAACTCATTGTGATTATGTCTTTGTGTTGTCATGTCATGTGTGCTCAATTTTATACAACTATGTTATGGCTTTATATGATAAATATTTATATATTTATATGTTTATACTATATAAAATGTTGTTATGAGCGGCTACATCAGGAGGAGTGACATTTTAGCAATGATGCTTGTAAGCAAGCAAGACGATTCTCTAGCTTTAGTGCCATTTGGAATGAACACACAGTACATCAGGCATGGCGAAGTTACAATTGATGAATATAATCGGCGCCTGGACAATTAAATAAACAAAAGACGTCATTCTAAATTGCTAACTTGCATAGGTCGTCCGACACAAAGTTTTTAGCGGCTGCCTTGATACCTTCTACGGCAGGTAACTTTGTAGAGAGTGAAGGCAGCGAGGCAGCAAGCCACTACCTTCCCGTTTCGGACATAGCCAAGGACTATGAACCAGCCTTTATACAGTAGGTAAATCAACCCAATACTAAAACAGTAATGTTTTGTGGCTTTTCCTTTATTTTTAAATAACATAAACATACAGTAATAATAATACATCATTAAACATATAAGAATATGAAACTCAATAAAAAAACAGGTGAAGAAATCACACTTTTACATATAGTACATACTCTTTTGTACTAGTATAGAAGATTCAGTCACTGCAGTTAGCCCATCTGTTAATTAAAGACACATAGAGCATACAGTGAATGCACAGAGAGAGAGAGAGAGAGAGAGAGAGAGAGAGAGAGAGAGAGAGAGAGAGAGAGAGAGAGAGCACACACACACACACACACACACACACACACACACACTTGCCTGGAGCAGTGGGCAGCCTGCTGCTGCGACACCTGGGGAGCAGTGAGGGGTTGGGCACCCTCCTCATGGAAGGGGGCACAGGACAGAGTCCTGCTTGCCATTACAGGCTCCAGGCCCTAACCATTAGGCCTTGACTGACCCTCGTGGAATAATTCAGAAACTGTTGAACTGCAAATTACTGACTCTCAGACAACTCAAGGACCACAAGACTCTCTGAGCTTTATTGTGTTATCTCTTTGACATGTTGTACAAGGTTTTCAATACATACAGTATTTATTGTTTTTCTTTCATTTATATACCTTTTAAATGCTTTGTACAATGTCAATAAACAAGTCGAGTCAATTCAAGTCTTTGCATGCGGTGATGTTATGTGCTGTGCAGGTGCAAATGGAAAACCACTTTCAAAAGAGCTAAAAGGCAAACACATTTTTTTTTATATTATTATTATTTATTTTTTATCATTACCCACACAGTCGCTGATGGCCTGATGTCACTCTGACCCAGACTGGGTTGATAATGTGGCCACATACAAAGCACAGAAAGCCACTCAAGCACCGTCCACAACCCCTGCAGCCCCTGACCTCTCCACCAAGTCCACATAACGTGCTTTGTGAACCAGCCGCTTCCCGCGGAGCCCATCTCAAACTCTGCCCATTTCGGCCTGCTTCTACACTGCAGGGGCCCCACATGTGGGGAGTCCTAATTGAGGCCCCCCATGGCAGGCTATGGGAGAGGAGAAGAGCAGTGAATCCCATTTTCTGGGTCTCTCTAATGAGACATTAGCAAAAGGGGGGCCAATATGGCTGTGCTGACTATAGCGAGGCACCATCAGAGCACAGGGATGCTCTGAGTGGTCGCCATTCATGCAGACCAGGAGGCGTATTCATATCGCAGGCCACTTTTACTCAGACAGACAGAGAGCGAGAGAGAGAGAGAGAGAGAGAGAGAGAGAGAGAGAGAGAGAGAGAGAGAGAGAGAAATATATATAAATATATCTATTGATTCCTTTGAATTTCCAACAGAGGTCTGGCCATATTGATCCCCCTGGTTCATGATGGATGCCATAAAATCAGAGCTCTATTAGTGAGATTAGGATAGATCGCTTTTAATATTCTCCTCAATAAAAGGCTGCCTGATTTCCAAATGGCCATTGGGCTTCATTGTATGAAAAGTCAACTCACATTTGACAAGACATTTAGCATTGGCTTCTAGGGAGGTCAAGCCCCTCCCCCCACCCCACTCTGGCACCACCAATCAAATTTCAACAATGAGAAGAAAGAAAAGGGAAAAATAAGAGAGTTTCATCAAAAGACCTGCTGTTATATGAGTTCTTTCCAGAACTTTCCAGAGTTTCATTTCATTCTAGAACATTCCTCTAGCCATTCCTTCCCAGCTCTGGCAGTGCCTTCCCCTTCCTCATCATCAGAGCTGTGGCACCCTTGTACGTTGTAATGACTTATTTATTTGTTTGTTTGCTTTGTTCACTAGCTCCTGATTGCGTTGTCTACCTCATCGTGCCCCCCCCCCCCCCCCCATCATCCACACCTCCACCCCCTTCCTCCCCATCCTGCCCTCCTTTGCCGGAGTCATGCTGTGCTCATTTAGCAGCGATGCTGCTGGCGCTGCTGACTGTTAAACGGGCCGACGGGGAAACTGTGTGACTGTGGGGATGGGTATCCGTGTCACTCTCTCTCTCTCTCTCTCTAACGACTGTGGTTAGGAGAGGTAAAGGCACAAAGATCTCTCTTTTTTTTTTACGTATCTCTGTCTTGTACCTGGGGAGACGGAGAGAGAATGACAGAGAGAGAGAGAGAGAGAGAGAGAGAGAGAATGAAAGGGATGCAGAGAAAAGGGCACCAACAAATTCAGTTTTTTTCTTTTTTTTTATCAATATCGTGATCTCTTTTGTGTGGGAATCAATTTCTCTGAGGAGCTGATGACATGATGGCGTCGGCGGCAGCAGCAGCGGCAGCGTTGAGAGAGTGAGCAGAATGAATGAGCTGCAGATGGCTGAGAAATTAGCTTTGTTCTGCGATTCCACACGCTCGTTTTTCTAAACGGCGCGAGCGAGTGTGAGCGAGCTAGCGAGGCCTCGGCGTGCAGTCATGCACGTTGCACTGGTAAACACCCCCGAGTAAACAGTGCATTTGTAAGCCTATTTGTAGAGACAGCCATAGTTGCACAGAGCACACGGGGTGCTACATGATTCATCACTTCCCTCTCGACAGCTAGCCAGTCATGGCTGCTGGGAAGACAGACCCTGATTGCACTCACTTTGTCAAAAAGGCTAGCAGGCGTATATAGCAAGGCTTTATCCAATATGTAGTGAAGTGTGAACTGAGATGTGTTGTGTGGTAGACGGATATACATTCTAAAAAGGGTATGGTGAGGTTGGGTCCTCGTGGTTCTCATGGTGTATCCTATCTACGTCCCTACAGCCGACACAAACAGCCATCTGGTTCTGCTGATGCTGTCCAAACACAGTGAGTTGAGATCGACATTTTTTTTCTCTCTCCTGACATGTCAAAGCAGTACAGATATAGCCATGATTAGCCCTTGTTAAAAAGTGAACTTGATCCCCACCACCCACAACTCCAACACTTCATTATGTGGACATGTGGCTCAATTCATCTCACTTTTACAAAATGAAAATGTGTTCCACCAAAGATCATGGAATTACTTGCTCTGCTTGAACCCTCTCTGGTTCCACCACAGGAATGTGAAGTCATAACACTAATGACATATCATGAGTTTCTCCGCTCAAGGTTGCTTCATGTGTTTTGAGGGTATTGTGGACAGCAGAGAGAGAGCAATCTTCCATTCTTCTAAAAAGGCTTTTATTGAACACATATCTCCAGCATACCAAACCTTGCAGTTTGGCCACAACTCCTAAAAATAGACTCACCGGTATGGCAAGTCAAGTCAAGTCAAGTGTATTTATATAGTGCATTTTAACAGTAGATCCAAATCGCTTTACAATGGAAGAGGAGACCTCACTAACCACAACCAATGCGCACCCACCTGGTAAATGCACGGCAGCCATCACAGTCAGTCAGAAGGCTCACGAAACAACATCTTGAGGTGGAGAGTGAGGGAATGGACAGTTCATCGGGCAGTCGAAATAGAGACGTCTTTTAGGATAGAAGCCCTCCTGAGATGCAGGGCCGTCACAACAGCACAGGCAAACCAGGCAATTGCCTGGGGCCCCAGGCTGAAAGGGGCCCCCAAGAATGACTGTTAAATCATTTTAGTAGTTTAGTTGGTAGTGTTTTTCAATAAACATGACATAGTTATACAATTGTAAGATCAACGCAAGTAATTATATTAATTAAAATTGCTTGAAGATTACAACAATGTGGTTTATGTTATGCTTATGGGAGGTGAAGGGCCCCCATGCCCTGTTTGCTTGGGGCCCCCTACGTACTTTGAAACGGCCCTGATGAGATGACACCACAGCTGTATCTGGTGCTTTAGCATTGTAAGAACAGATAAGCTAACAGATGTTGTGTGTGTATCACAGACGTTGTCTAAGGTGTGAGCAAAAGCACATATCTTGTCACACAGCGTTTAGCTAATAGGAGCATGCTGTGAACGCGTTTACATGTGTTAAATCTTTACTATGTCAGGCTACTGGTATAAGCAAAACAAATATACCATAGAGTAACACATGTTGAAAAAAGTGTGGGGTTTTTTTTGTTCGCTGGCAGCATCTGTTTAAATCACTTATGGTGGAAAGCACGCACATCCAAAATAACACAGGTGCAGGGTAAAACAGTATGTACATTTTTAAAGTGACACGAGATGGTAATCAAGAACAACTCAGACTCAGAGATGGTAATCAAGAACAACTTTTTTTTACACCAGAAAACTTTTTATACCCTAAACACTATGGCACCTCATGGATTAAATTAAGAAATTGATCTCAACTAATTTTTATGAATTAGTGTAGATTATATTTACCATAACCTATTTCTGACCTGTGCACTCCTACAGTTGGTGATAAGGAGGATACTGTTCTACTTTTTCTTACTTTTTGTAAATATATACAGTGTATATCTTCCGTAAATCTCTTCCATTCTTGTTGATGGCACTTTGGGGGGAGGGTTGAGACACAGTTGTGCTATCTGCTACTTTTTCCAATTATTAAGCCAATATACAACCTTGTGTATATTAACATATAAAAAATGTATTAATATTGTGAAACTTGAGTACAGAATGTATAGGTTCTGTTAAGATCTTATACTACTGTCTTCATGATTGGATAATTGTAAGCAATGGCCATTGTCATGGGTAGTGTATATATCCCCTCCCACCCGATGAAGGCCTACTCTGTACGAACCTTTGTGTAACTAATACAATCACTGGGAGCAACAGCAACAGTGTGATAGCATCTTTTTAAAAACATATATTATTTCATGGTTCTCAAAATAATCAAAAGAAGTCACACAAATCCCCTCCGAATGCCACAACAAAGATTTCTGGAGAGAGAAAAAAAGAAAGTCCAAGCCTTCTGGGTACAAACAGTCATAACATTCATGCAATGCTGCAAAAAGAGAATTTATTTTAAGTTTATTTTCCATTGTCATCTGACATAAAGTCTTTGACAAGCTTAACCAGATCTGCCATTGATGGCTGTGTCATCCATTCTAACTATCTGACGCTGAGGTTGGGCCCAATTAAGCCTGCCATTGGGAGAGAATGGGTAGCCATGCTAACTTAATTTGTATTGAATCAGACCTCAGCATTGATTGGTAAAATACTGTTTGGAGAATGTAATTGCCTGTCTGATTGCCATCATTGATCTAACCCGGGGTGGCGTATCAACATTGCAGACATAAACAAGCGTGACAATGACCCAAGCTGGCCATTTTCTGGCCTATGAAAAATATCTGAGCTGAACATTGTGAGCTGTAATTAATTCTATGTGTGTGTCAATGTGTGTGTGTGTGTGTGTGTGTGTGTGTGTGTGTGTGTGTGTGTGTGTGTGTGTGTGTGTGTGACTAAACTGAAAAAAGCATAACTTACTCGACGGCATGTCACTAAAGTAAGCTCAGCTTTCACTTTCGTTCCAAACACCTTTTTACATTTGCGCAAAAAGGCAAATGGTGGCCTTTTCACAGTAGGAGTTTTCTTCATTTCTCAAATTGATACCATTTGAAAAAGAAAATCATTAGCTAGAGTATGAACAGCCCCTTTCTCTCTCTCTTTCATTCTTTCTCCATTCTTTCTTTCGTTCTTTTTCTCTCTGACCTGCCCTACATTAGAGCCTCGAGAAAAGGACACATGCATCAATGCCAGGCTGGAAACGTATTAGCCTCACTGACTGTAATATGAAGCTAAAGTGGGTGCTATTTTTCTTGCCAGGGTCCCATAAAAGGGAATACAAGTGCAGAGAGAGAGCTGCACTCTAGCCTATGGTGGGAGAACTTTCCCTAATCCCTAGCCATGAAACTAGGGCTGTGTCTTGTGCACTGCAAAAAAAAAAAAAAAAAAAAGACGAGGCGAAACTTTATACATTTTGATTATTCTACCTGCTGTAGGGAATAGTGTCTAATCCTGTCAAGGAGTGTTAATACACTCATTGACTTTAAAAGTGAGGGAGCAGACAGTGACTTTAGGATTTACCCTCTGCAAAAGTTATGTAGTGTAGTGCAGTGCGCCAGGGTCCAAATGCCAAATGTTATGTGCTGGAGTTCCCAGAGGAGCTGTCACTTAGCACAGAGAGAATGCATGGGGGCCTTCCCTCCCCACTCAAGAGCAGTCCTTTGATGGAGGAGCAAGGCTGGCACAGAGGGCCAGGTGCATATGAATATGGGTGTTTTAATATGACAGCACCTGCAAGTCATCTTTACTTAAGGCAAGTGTCCTTAACAGAGTCCTGTTGAGCGGGAAGAGTTATACTCAATGCTTCTGCTATTAACAGCATTGACCCTAGGGCCTAGAGTCAAATACAGAACATCTCACAATCTCACAATGCATTGGCTTATGGTTAACATAGTATTATTATTATTACCTTTAAGAAGACAACACAAATTTACACTAGTTAAGTTGAAGGGCCAATGTGAAGTTTCCAGAATCCAAATCCACTTAATTGCTCACATACACTCTCAAAGGAGAATACCGGTGTGATATGGATTGAAAGTTTATTACAACAACATAAACAAGTTTGAGCATTTGCCAGGGAACAGAATTCTGATAAGTTTGTGCAGGCTGAAGAAAACCGCTGGCTAGTTGTAGTTATCGGGGCCATCGTGCTAGCTAAGGTGTAGCTAAGTAGGTGCTACTTTCAGTCCATAGCCTACCACAGCTGTATTTCCCCTTAAGCAGGCCTATACCACCTAGTGCTCTGTCTCCTGATATGTAGCCTACTTACATGATACATCCTTTCAATCTCTTGTTGTCTTTTGGATCTCGTCTCTAGAGAAGGAGCCAGACACACCACAAGACGGCAAACCACCACCCCACCCCCCACCCCCCCACCACCACCACCCAAAGAAAACAAATAAATAAAGAAATAAACAAACACACAAACAAATAGACATCTGAGCCAAAGACCCCAAGACAACACTTTGTCGTGTCTCACCTCAGGCTAAACACAACATCCGTGAGGAGGATTTCCGATAACAAAACGGGATTACTGTCCCTCGAGCAGGGTGATCTGTCCCAATTCCCTCTAATTGTTAATCAGCTTGTCACCTCTTCACTGGGATGGGATGTCTGCACATTCATTTGAGGAGGGATTGGAATGTTAATCCCTTCCGTGCAAAAACAAAATTCCAAATCCTGGCACAAACCAGTGCGCACTCCAGTATGGACGAGCAGCGCCATGAAGCCTTCGGTGAGATTATTGTTTGTGTGCATGCAGTGTGTGTGTGTGTGTGTGTGTGTGGGGGGGGGGGGGGGGGTTACTGTATGTATGTCATATACTGTTGCTTAGGTGCCAACACATAATGGGCAGCTCATATCTTACACTCCAAGACCCCCAATTTCCAGCACTAACATCTTGAAGAGACTGTGGGGAGTCGGTAGGAAATGAGGAGTGTTAAGCAGAGGCTTGTGTGCCGCCAACGCCTGTGGATCCTTTCCCACCGTCTAATGCCACACTTCACTAGTTGGACAAAAGAAGTCCTCAGAAAGATGGAGAAGGAGGGGGGGTGGTGAGGGAAAAAAGTAATTTCCTCTCTAAGCAATTTGCTATTTGGCGGAGCTGTTGGAACGGCCGTGGGGTTGAGTTTGGTGAAGAGAGAGAGAGAGAGAGAGAGAGAGAGAGAGAGAGAGAAAAGAAAAAGACGGAATGAGCCAATCAGAGGCGTGATTGCTCTAAAGTGGCAATTATGAGCCGATCTTAAAGGGTGACGCCCACCTGCAGACCCTTCATGGTGAGTGGCGCTTTTTTCCCATTGGCCTCCGGCTCTCATTGTGAGCCCATGCCGAGCCCCACACTTCTCCTCTGAAAGGCACTCGCTCCATCTTTCTTTCCGTTTAGCCCTTTCCTTTTTTTGTCGTCTTCTTCTTCTTGCCTTTCTTGTTATGGTCCTATCAGGGGGTGCCACAGGCCACATAATAACCGACACCTCCCACTACCACACACACACACACACGCATACACACACACGCACACACACGCACACACACACACACACACACACAAAGTCACTCAAACATTTAAAAGTACAGTTACTAAATGAAGAGAGAACTGTGGCAATAGTACAATAGTGGACTCTTTTTAGCAAGTTTTTCTTTTCTTTTCCTGGAAGTCCTCCCTGAGCCATCAGACTAGAACACTGGTGTTTCTAAAGAGCCATTTGCTGGAAGGAGACAGGCTGCTCCCCGAGCCCAATTATTTGCCCCAGAACTGGGTTTCAAACTTGGCCTGGCCGGCTCCTTGGGCCTCCTTATCAACGGAACTGAAACCAATCATAGAGTTCATCGCCAAACTCTCTCCCCCAAAAAACCACCAGCAGCAGCTGCTAGGGCTCTCATTTAAAAGTATAACAGTCAGACTCAGGCCTGACAAGTGACAACACTGGCAGCCTGAGCAGAGAAATGTATTGAAGTTTCTGATGTAAAATGACATTTAACTTTTCCACGCCTGACGAGTCAGTGAGGTTTGCGAGAGCAAATGGAAGAAAGAGAAAGAGGGGGAAAAAAAGTAAAAGTATATAGACTTTTTTTCCCAGAGAAAGAACAAAGGACTTTTCCCATTATTACCCATGCTGAAAAATAGGCTGCATAGAGCAACATAACTTTACTCAACACTGTAATCTCTCTGGATATTTATTTTAAACTTCCCAAGACATGGAACACACTTACTCAGATGTAGTTTAGTATTAAATGGATTGGGAGATGAACACAAAGGGTCCAAAACTAATTATCTGAATTCGTTGCATTTGAAAGAAGGCCCACACACACACACACACACACACACACACGGCACCCCTGCTGAAGTGGATGACAATGCCAGGAGCGTTAGTGTGATCATTATAAAACATGTTTGTGTAGCGCCGAGCACTGAGGCTCTGCGGTGACTGGGACTCCCAAAGGAGAAGCTGTGAAGGAAACATCGAGAGCAGAAAAAAAAGAAAAAGAAAAAAGCCTTTTTAAAAGTGTAGCATAATGTATTCATTATGCAGGGGGAAATTGAAGATGCTGTACTCATCTTTAGGACTGTTTGTCCTCGTCACAACATTTGCTCTCCATGAGTCCGACAATATAAGTTTCATACTTGAGCAGCTTCATGGAAAGAGAATGTTTGTCATAGTCATAATGCCAATTAAATATCAGGGGCTGTATTCCCAAAGCATCTTAAGGCTAAAATGTAGCTCCTAACAGACACATTTAGGAGAAACTCCTTAAAAAAATGAGCTGGCCAGTTGTAAGTTCAGGACTCCTAATTTTTTGGGATAAGAGTAATTCACAAAACAATTTAGCGCTAAAATTAGCACCTAAGTCTGGGACAGTTTAGGGGTAGTCTCCCCTACAGTGTCAGAACAGCTCAATGGTATTTTTTGACCTCAACAGTACCTTCAAGGCAGTACTCCCTAAAAGGCACTACCTTTACCATAAGCCCCTTGAAGGCAGCGCTGCCTGGAAAGCGCCTCAGAGGGCAAAAAAGACCAAAGACCACAGCACTGAAAGTTATTTCAGACAGTTGCTACAGTGTTTCTAGGTTTCAACAGTATTTCTCGCCCTTTAGCCCTAGGCTAATCTTAAATCAATAACCTAAGCGGAGGTCAAACGTCTCTTTCGTGTGTGTTATAGGACATTTGCCTAATCTTATTTTATCACGATAGTAACATCACATGACCCTCATCCTCACTTTCCACAGATCTCCTAAAGTTATTAATGCAGAACTATTACAGCTGTGATTTTTTGTTTTTGCTACCGTATCCTCACCGTCCTAATTCGCTAATCCTGACAGGCAAAGCCAGCTTAACTCAGTGTAAAGGCATGGATTACGCACATTGTGTTAGATATTTTTTTTTTCCCATGTTCTCTTTGTTGTGCTGTGTTCACCTGCCTTTTGTTTTCATTTTATCACACGCTTTCCAATAGCAGATTTGGCACGCAATCTCAGGAGTTCCACAGGGATTAAATTGGCAGGACAGGCGCTGCCTTGACCAAACGAACAACTGTTAGGATTACTTGCCTTTTGTCATGGTGATGCAACAATTAAGTGCCTTTCTCTCTTGTTTTTGGCTAAGAAGTCTATGAGTACAAGTGTGTGTGTGTGTGTGTGTGTGTGTGTGTGTGTGTGTGTGTGTGTGTGTGTGTGTGTGTGTGTGTGTGTGCTTGCTTTGGTAGATGGATACAACATTGTAAGACCAGTGCCTGTAATTATAGCTTTGTTCCTGAAGCCTTTGTTCCTGCGACAAGGACATGGGCCCCTTTCACATTGTCTCCTCTACTTCCTTTCCCTATATCCACTTGACCTTGACTCTGACCTTGACTTTGCTGGAAAATAAAAACATCACAGGGTCATGGACAGATATTAAAGTGAGAAAAAGAGGATTTAAGAAGAGTCAACTATAAGAGATTCTAACTCCACTTATTGGTGGGTCGATGTTATTGTTTTGTAAGTTACTGAAGTTAATAAAGTCATTGTTTCTGGTACCACTCCATTGAAAATAAAACATTCAAGGAGAGATGTTTAGATGTGTGCATGTAGATGTCAGAGGTACCAATACCACTTTGATATGGCTACCCCTCTATGGATGAAAACCTCCTCATAACTCAGCAATAGTAGCCTAGACCTCTAGATGCACTTATAGCAGTAGCAAATTGAATTTGCTCAGGGAGTAGGTCTAGCTATCAGCCATAGATGTTTCTCAGACATCGGTGGTGTCTGAGCTGTCTATCCACTCACAACGCTCTAGGTTCTATTCAGACAATGTGGTGTTTAGCCAAACACAACGTTATATCTGGACACGGAATCATTGGGCGGGCTTAGCGTTGTTTGAACCGGCTTGTTAGTTGCTCTGATTGTTTGTAGCCGTCTTACCCGAGAGTCTATCCATCATGGCCAGACTATACATTTTATGTGATAGTCTGGCTTGTCAGGCTACAGTAATAGTAGATGATTTAGTGTCTTAAGTCTAACCTTAATTAGGTTGACAGTTGCAATCCAAAACAGTGCATTGCAAACAATAAACATTTTGGTGATGGACCCAAGGGCATGAGTGACATTTCACCAATTTCACAGGAGAACCAAAACAAACATGACTACAGTTTGCTCTTAGGCTTCTTCCTGTGCTGATTTCACTAATTTAAAGCACGTTTATTCACTATTTATTGACAAATGGATGGACGATAGTTAGCCTGATTGCCTGATTACTGGTCGATGTTAGAAAATGCTGTGCCGAAGCCAAACCAATCATACCACTCTTTCCTCTGACGTATGTGATGCGAAGGGAATTGCTTGAACAGGACTGAGAGCCGTTGGAGCTGCTCAAAGTTGATTGGTTCCCGAAAAAGTGGGTGGAGATCCCGCTGTAGCGGGATCAGGGAATGTACTTGAACGAGGTCGTGGCCCTGCTGTGTGTAGCTGAGCCGAAGGCGTTGCGTCACCAGTAGGGCGGAGCCCGGCTAGAGGATAGTAGGCTACGTATATGACAATACACGGCCACGATACATAATAAAACAAGACAAAGGCCAGTCTACGCCACCATAAGAAATTATGTATAAAATACAATCGAACAATAACATCAATACTGGGTAACTAACAGTAACAGAAATAAACACTGTTGACGATAACATTAACATTAAGCTACGATTTAAGTATTCTGGAAGCCATTGCCATGACAGGAGCATTTCCTATTTACTTACTACATAACAGACTCCGCAGGGACGTTTGAAGCAAGTCTACACTTCCATTGGTTGGAATTTACAGCACTCCCCCAAAACACACTGTTGACACCATCAACCACGAAAGCACCCGGGGCTGTATCTTTCACTGATATTAAGTACCACGTTATCACTCATAATTTCACTATTCTTCATAACCCTAATATTTCACCTCAGTAAACTGATACAATAACAGGGACATAAATCCAATGTGAGTACAACAGTATCCACTGTGGCTTCTACTATTGCGGATAAAGAGCCATCCCCACTACACTACACTACACTACAGTAGAGAGGAGCCCATAATCAGTGATGGGGGGCAAATGCATGGGTTGGCTGGTTGCTGCTTGCTAATATATGATCCTCCCTTCTCTAGGGTATAAATACATAATGTGATGCCTCCATATATCCGGGCGGTGGCGGACGGAGTGTTGGAGTGTTGGTGGTGTAAATCCCGCGGAGTCGGTGAGGCATCGGCACAGCAGGGGGGTGGCAGGTGGGCGTAAATCTACCCCGGGCGCACGCAGGGCGGGTGGCGGTGTCGGCGGCGGCACTTAACTTTTACTGCCAGCTTTTGTGCGTGTCAGGAGATGCCTGGCAAAGGACGGCTGCTGACAGAGACATCCGTTTTATCGCCGCCGCAGCGACACACGCGGCAACGGTTGCCACCATCGACGGTCGTCACGCAGATGTTTACAACCCCCTCATCGCCATCATCAGCAGCGGAAGAGGGGCTCAGGTGTCACTCACTCCAGCTGGTTTGGAGGAGGTAGCTGGCACACACACACACACACACACACACACATATGCACACTCAAACACACACACACACACACACACACACACTCAAACACACACACACACACTCAAACATACACACACACACACACACACACACACACACACACACACACACACTCAAACATACACACACACACACACACTCTCATACATACACACACACTCAAACACAACACACATGCACACCCATCACATGAACACCTACAGATGCAAACACACACATATGCTAACCCCATTATATGCACACCTACAGACGCACACACACACGCACATGCACACACACACACACACATATGCTCACCCATCACATACACACCTACAGATGCACACACACACACATACACACATACACATAGTAGCTTACCCATCATATGCAAAAACAGCCATGTAACATGGCCAACAGGTAGCTGACAACAACAGTTGTGCTGCATAGATAAGGCTCATGTAGTCTATAGGCTTAATTATCATAGGGTGGGCTGGGGATGTTAATTCTGGAATTGTCACCAACAGCCGTCATTGGTTCAGCAGGGGATGACTCATTATGTACAGAATGAGGTGATCCTCAAGCCAGCTTTGAGATGCCTGCATGTCAACACCATCAATGTGTTGGAGCCAAATTACAGTGTGATAGCTTGAAAAATGTCTTTTCTTGGATTTGATGCTTCATGAACAATTAGTCTCGTCTGAGTCACAGTATTAGTCATATAAAATATGTCTTTAATGGTAATCTCCCATTCACGACCAACAGATCAGCAAAAAACACGGCAATGTCTCTTCTTTCTTTCGTTCTTTCTTTCTTTCTTTTTGTTTCTTTCTTTCTGCACTGTACCCTTCCTCTCCAATGGTCACATCTCGAGTAGATGACAGAAAGAGTTCTGAGATAGAGTGTGTGTGTGTTGGAGTATGTGTGTATTGGAGTGTATGCGTCAGAGTATGTGTGTAATAGAGTTTGTCTGTATGACTGTGTGTGTGTGTGTGTGTGTGTGTGTGTGTGTGTGTGACTGTGAGTGTGTGTGTGTGTGTGAGTGTGACTGTGTGTGTGTGTGTTTGCTAAGTGACCCATTTCAGTGTTCCAGCTGCTCCCGTGGCTCAGAGGACAGGCACCTGACCGGGCCAGACTGGCCCCGACTCACTCTCTCTCTCTCTCACACACACACACACACACACACACTCCTCACTCACACACACACACTCACACACACTCCCTCACTCACCCGCGGCCGTCAGCCAACCAGGAGCGCAGCCATTTTCCCCCACAGCTGCTCTGGGCCAGGAACATTACACATACTCCCATTATTGTCCCCGACACACTCCCTGTGGCTCCTTGTGTGTGTGTGTGTGTGTGTGTGTGTGTGTGTGTGTGTGTGTGTGTGTGTGTGTGTGCCTCGGGAGGGAACAAGCGGAGTGTGTCCATTGAGCAGGCTCTATGTCAGGAACAATTCACCTCCCCTTTGCCAGCCACCCACTTCCACACACACACACACACACACACACACACACACACACACTTCCTCCCTGAGGGAAGGCCGGCTGGATACACTCTCTGTGAGTGAAGGTCTGCAGTCAGAGTGAAAACCGGACAGAGAGAAACGAGGGAAAGAGAAGAAACGAGGGAAAGAGAAGAAACGGGGGAAAGATAGACGGGGTGTGTGTTAGTGTGTGTGTGTGAATGTATTGTATGTGTGAGTGTATGTGTGTGTGTGTATGATTTCATCTGTGTATGTTTTTGGGTATGTTGTGTGTGTATGTGTGTGTGTGTGTGTGCGTGTGTGCAATACATGTGTATCTGTGAGTGTGTAAGTGTGTGTGAGTGTGAGGTACAGCCAGTTCACTGTTGTTATTGTTCTGTTTACAGAGATGTCGATGCGGGGGAATGGATGTCCGTGTATACTGAGTGGAGGGAGGGAGGGAGGGAGAGAGAGAGAGAGAGAGAGCGAGAGAGAGAGAGAGAGCTACAGACAGAAAGAGATGGATAGAGAGACAGGCAGAAATAGAGAGAGAAATACAGAGAGAGAGAAATACAGAGAGGGAAAGAGAGAGAGAGAGAGAGAGAGAGAACGCTCCTAAAACCGCAGCGCTGGAGCGCCTTTCACTGTCATCTCCATTAGCCCATCACTCCATCATCAGCCACGCATGCTCCCACTTACAAATCAGCCACTGCTGGCCGTCTGTGTGTGTGTGTGTGTGTGTGTGTGTGTGTGTGTGTGTGTGTGTGTGTGTGTGTGTGTGTTGTCCTTTTGAGGGTGCGGGATCAATAACATTTTCATTCTTATACCCAGAAATGTCTAAGCCTTCTCAATTGGACCACATGCCCAAAGACATACAAATCTCTTTTTTTCTTTCTTTCTTTTTTTCTTTCTTTCTTTTCTGCCTTAATTTATATGATTGTGATCTGACTTGCCCTTTTTTCAGTAGTAACATAACAAACATTTTTTGTTTATTAGTCAGTGGTTCACTCTGAGTTTAGGAACAAATACCCTCACACACACACACACACACACACACACACACACACACACACACACACACACGGACAAAGGCCTCTGCAGAACAAGAACTGATTATTTGGGCTGTTTGTTTGGTGTTATTATCCGTATAATATGTGTGAGAGAGAGAGGGTAAGAAAGTATGTCTATCTTAGTAATAATTCTAGCAGTTCCATCTTTGATATAAAATCTGAAGGAATTTGTCTGTTTTATCAAGACTTAGTTGGAGGCTACAGCATGATTATAAAAGAAAATGATTTTGTAAACCATTAAATTATCATATTACGAAATGTCAGAAACGTCTTAACACAGACTTCTGTGCATGTTCATTAAATAAAAAAAGAGACTCTTGCTTGGAGCTAGCAAGCTGTCTAGTTGGCAGCCTTGCTTGTGAACTATTGAGTTGTCAGACACAGATGACTTGCAATGTCTGTGTCAAGGCAAAAGCAAAAACACACTGAACAATCTCAGCAGAGTATTGATGTTCTGCAAGCACGTCATCGTTACCACGTGATCTGTCGTCTTGGACGGCAGAAGTACATTTACAACCTGTGCAGCGAGGTAAAAAATGTTTTCATGTGCCTTTGTCTTTTGCAGTGATTTGAATCTCGTAGTAACAGGACATGATCTGTGATGTCGTCAAAGTGATTTGTCCATGGTCAGCAAGGTAGTATATTATGGACAATTATAAAAAGGAAGATAAATCAAAATCCTCATTCAGACATTGAGTGTAAATGGTACAGTACATCCAAAGAGCTACTTGTCGATATTGCCCCCTCTACATGGTCTGTGTATCTGTTCTATCCCGATACATTTTAGCTCTTCTAATTTATGTTTTTTTTTTTTTTAATGAAATGCATCGCGATAGGTGAGGTTATATCTCGCCTTTGGATTGATTGATTGAGTGTGAGGAAATACTTTGTATTATGTGAACTAATTAATTGTTCATTAAAGTTTGTTTTAAAGAAAAAAATCAAATTCTCTCTCTCTCTCTCTCTCTCTCGCTCTCTCTCTCTCCCTGTCTCACACTCTCTTTCTCATTCTTTCACACACAGTCACCTTATATAGCATTTCTCTCTATGTTTTCTCAGAAGTTGCGGTCGTCGCCATGCAGGACTGTCAGCCAGCCTCTCTCCAGGGTATTCTCTGTGTCCAACGGCCCGGAGAGCCAGTGAAATCACAAATATATAAATAAATATATGAAAAATATAAATATATAAATACAAATAAATTGCTCAGGAAATGTCTGTGCTTAGTCCTCATTCTGGTGTTGAAACAAATAGAGAGAGAAAGGTGCCTCCACTTGCCTCCAGCAGTCGGTGGTAAAAAAGAAAAGGGTCAGGTAAGAGCAAATTAATATTTGCTTTGAGTCTCTTGTCTCTCTCTATTTTTCCCCAAATATTTCAAACCTTTTTCTTTCTTTCTTTCTTTCTTTCTTTCTTTCTTTCCTGGGGGGTTAAAAGGCAAATCTAATGAACAGGCGGAAATAATAAATGAATTGTGGCACTTTTGAACCAAGGTCAAATTGAACTGAAACTGTTCCACTGGCGTTTTGGAGAAATGAGCACGAGAGAGTCTTTGTTTTCATTGTGTGTCATTACTGGAGTTTGGCTTAGATGGGATCTGACAGCCGCGCTATGGTAGGGCCTGATGCAATGCCTGGGAGCGCAGACACAGGATGCATTCTCCTTAGGAAACACACAGACAGACAGGGGGAGAGAGAGAGAGAGAGAGAGAGAGAGAGAGAGAGAGAGAGAGAGAGAGAGAGAGAGAGAGAGAGAGAGAAAGAGACAGAGAGAGAGAGAGAAGAGGAGGGAGTGAGATGGAGGGATAGGGTGTAGGAGGGGGAGAGAGAGAGAGAGAGAGAGAGAGACAGAGAGGGAGAGAGAGAGAGAGAAAAAGAGACAGAGAGGGAGAGAGAGAGAAGAGGAGGGAGTGAGATGGAGGGATAGGGTGTAGGAGGGGGAGAGAGAGAGAGAGAAAGAGACAGAGAGAAAGAGACAGAGAGAAGAGAAGGGAGTGAGATGGAGGGATAGGGTGTAGGAGGGAAAGAGAGAGAGAGAGATGTGTCCCTTTTCTCTTCTATCAGAGAACAGAATACAGAGACTCAGTCCTTTGCTGTGAGTGCCAGATGAGACTGAACAAGAGCTGCATCTGAAATCATCTTCTTTTTTTCTTCTTCTTCTTTTCCTTTTTTCTTTCTTCTCTCTTTCCTTCTTTTTTTCCGTGCTTGTGCGTTGTTGATTAGATTGTGTTATATCCCTGTGGCCCCTCGTTCTGTTTGAAAGAATGTTCAGATAACACCTCTGTACGGCGCAAACAGAAAGAAAGGAGGTAAAAATCTTAACAAGGAGGAAAAGAAGTGTTCTCTTCTCCACCTCTGCTGTCTGTCTGCTCCTGTAAAATGAACAACTGATTGCTGCAACTCCATCACACATTACCATGTAAATTATTTTAGAATGGAAATGCATTTCATCGAGAGCAAAAAAAAAAGCTTAATAAGTAGCTCTTTATGTGTGTTTGTGTAAGTGCTGGTATATTTATCTGTCTGTGTGTGTGTGTGTGTGTGTGTGTGTGTGTGTGTGTGTGTGTGTGTGTGTGTGTGTGTGTGTGTGTGTGTGTGTGTGTGTGTGTGTGTGTGTGTGTGTGTGTGTGTGTACAGAAATGCATTAGCAACACACAGGCTTGAGCAATGCATGGTGAGTGCTTATATGTTATTTTCACAAACGTCTATAGCGATGTGCATCCGTGAACGCCCATGATTGG
>JAODXP020000027.1:24809284-24811784 GCA_027497455.2 Sardinella longiceps
GGTTCTTTTGATGATGTCATAATCACGTAGCAACCAAGATGTTTACATTGGAATGTATAGCTTTAGAATGTTGCTAAAGCAGATTGTTAGCCAAAAAAGAATTTTAGACAAACTAAACTAGTTTTAACTGAGCAAGCTGAAGTCAAGTCACCTTGTGGAAGAGCTCAGCTGTAAAAGTGGTTTCAAACTGTTGCAAATGGACTCATTTGCAGGGACAGCCAACCACCAAGGATCCGGGATTCAGAGGAATGATGAATCTCTTACTCAGAGAATTCTGTCACAGAATTCCCTTACATCTGAGAGAATCAATGATACTGTTCCAATTTGGACATCAACATCCAGACAGCATTACCAATATTTGCGATCATCTAATTATTCTCAAAGTAAGTAAATATCCCCTCTTACTTACTGTTATTATGTAATATTTACGGAGGGAGTTTGATTATAACACATTTTCTTGTATGTGTAGGCCGGTATTGGAAGAACTACTCTGCTGTGACCCAAGATGAATACAGTGTGATGACCAGCTTGTCCACCTCCATTACTGGCATGGAGACCCTTTCTGTTTTGGGTAACATCCCCACCCAGTCGAGCAATGCTGAGACCTGTCAGGTAGTGTCCACCATGTCTACTCCTCTTGCTGTGGCTCCAGCGAGGAATGACGAGAGCCTGAAATTTGTGGGGACCATTTCCCACCCTCGAGACATCACCCAAAATGAGCTTATTGCAGTGCTAAATTCAGCTAAGGCCTCTAGCCAGGAGACAAGAGTCTATTCCTCTTTGCCTGGCAGCGGTGCCAGTGGTGTTATCATGGAACAAGGAAACCCATCCACAGGTAAGGCTGTGAATTCTGCTTAATCCTTTCATAGACATAGAAACAGACAGTTGGTGAAACCAATATCTATGGTTGTCTCCTCTCAGCTGTGACTGAGCGGGCTCCAGAGCTGGAGATACAGCCGGACACTGCGTGTCATCAAAGTGCGACTGATGATCTGACACATGTGGGGAGAATCTACTCATCCACTGAGAGTGCTGAGTCTCTCAATCACATGATGGACATCAGTTCCAAATCTGACAGGACCACAGCTCTGCTGAAGGAGATGGGACCCCTCACTTTTGTGGGGAACATTGACCTCCCTGTGGAGGTCCTCCGTAAGCAGGATACCTGGGCAGAGGGCAGAGGCAGGGTGACCCAGGAAAAGGTCACTTCTCCGGGCATCATCCTCACCCCACCCCACTCTGGAGCACAGTCTGTGAGTCTCCCCTCTGGGGCCTGCGGTGACAAGCCTACTCCTTCTGAAAGCTCTGCTGCCAACTACAGCAGAGAGGAGTATGTGAGGATGCTGGAGTACCATCAGCACATGGCCTCCTACTACAGGCAGCTCAAGCACAAGGCTGAGCAAGGGGAGGAGGCCTTAGTTAGCCCTGAGCAGCTAACCCAGAGAAAGCGAGTGAGTGTGCTTGAAGGAAGCATGGGTGAACCCCCACAGAAGAAGAGTTGGGCGAGCAGCATTGATTTTGAGCTCTCTGATAAGGATGTCGAGGCACTCTCTGCGATTCCAGGTATCTGGGACCTGGCCGTAGACTTCGGCATCCTGACTGCCGAGGAGGAGTTCAATAATGATTTAATCAATTAAATAGACATAATCATATTAGTTATTTTTGCACTAAATTTTAAAAACAAATAAATACTAAATTTAACTAAATAAATCTATATTTGGCTATTTATTACCCTCTGAACATGGTTCCATTGCCTGTAAGCCTATCAGTACTACTGCTGCTAGGGTAAAAAGAAAAAGTTGTGAGTCCTTAGAACATCACCCCAAGAGTGCTTTGTTTATCGCCGGAGTGGATATCGAAGGAGCACATTTGATGCCACCAAAACTGGCAAAAAATGAAATAAAACTCAGATGTGTGAAAATACCTCCAGTCTGAAATCTGATGTAGACCAAAGAAGCCGCGTCCCTTTGGAGCAGAGGAGGAGGGCAAAGTGTAGTTTAAGTGCATCTGTTCAGATCCCTCTGAGGGAGGAGGTGCCCAGCCATATCTGATAAGCTCGTCCTCTGGGTCCCTGTCAATGTGGTTAAGGCCAGACATGCAGACATCCTCCCTAAACACACACACACACACACACACACACACACACACACACACACACACACAAGCACTTACACACACACACACACACACACACAGAGACACACACACACACATACATACACACACACACACAGACACACACATTCACTCTCTCTCTCTCTCACACACACACACACACACACACACACACACACACAGGTCCTCAGATGTATTAAAGGGATAGACACACAGAATACTTCCCATATTATGATGGGACTGTGCGGCTACAAATCTTGCCCTGAAATGTCATGATAAAGCTCTGCACAGTCAAAGCCTAAAACAGATCCGCATTGAATGTGCATGTGTGTGTGTGTGTGTGTGTGTGTGTGTGTGTGTGTGTGTGTGTGTGTGTGTGTGTGTG
>JAODXP020000027.1:24834284-24849284 GCA_027497455.2 Sardinella longiceps
TGTCATTTTAAATTCTGAGACAGCAGTAACAGACACAAATCAAAATGCCTCTGTAGTCTTGGGTACAGTGACAACAGAAGATATCTGAAAAAATACAAATGGAACATGCACATCAAGATTTTAACAGGTGCAACTTTTCGGGCTGATGTCCTTAGACACACACAGACATGTCTGAAGAAGGACATCAGCCCGAAATGTCACGTGGTGATCAGTTTTCAGTGTGCGGACTACATTCGCTTTTATAAATAAACGATATCTAAAATATGTGAATGTGTAGGCCTATATTCATTCTCATTTTCACTGCACATGGAAGCCTGTATGGCAGCAGTTTGTATACATAGCCTACATGTAATGGTAATGTATCACTGAGTTCATATTTTGGTAAAATGTGCAGTGATGGCTCTCAGTCAGCACTTGAATCATCAGAACATGAATCCACAAAGTTTTCCTTCTGAGCAAGCGTGAGATGACTTTGAAAATGGTTAACACAGGTTTTAATCAGAACCCAGAACTGCTTGTGAAGTCAGCTGGAGACAAGTTCAGAGACTCTACAGCAAATTCCTCAGCCAGCTTCAGAGCTAAGCAGAGCACAGAAGAGCAGCAGGCCTCGTCACATTCTTTTATCTGACACTGGAGCCAGAAAAAAAGGGGGTCTGATCTAAATCTACAAGAGAGCAGTTCAGTCATACTTTTAGCCCATGTAGGAATATGAATGTGATCCAATGGGTTCATCTGCTGACAGGGATTTATTGGCTAGGTCAAATAAAGAGCAGCAGTACACCCCCACCCCCCCACCACACACACACACACACGCACACACACACACACACACACACACACACACACACACACCACCACCACCACCGAAAAATGGGTGGAACACAGAAGCAAGTACGTCTTCTAGGCACCAGCCATAGCTCAATCCTCGATTGAGTCTGAACTATTTCTGAGCTGTTTACGATCCTGGTTATATTCAGACATTGTGGTGTTTAGCTAATCACAACGTTATATCTGGACAGGGAGTTATTGGGCAGGCTTCTTTCTTGGGAAAAGGCACACCTCTGGTAAAAATTTCATGCAAATCCATCAGTAACTTTACCCTTAAAGTTGCTAACAAACGGACAGACAAACAGACGGACAAACAAATTCTCGTGAAACCATAACCTCCTTGGCGGAGGTAATAACAGAGACACTTATATAGGAGGAGACAAATCTCTTCAGAAGTCCTCCCATTGAAATACATAACGGTCGTTCGTAACTCAAAGATAGCGGTGTAGAGAAACTGGAAGTCCTGCAGTGAAAATAGCCAATCCCATTGCTGAACGCTGTAAGACTGACGGTTAGCTATTTTGTTTGCTACCTCCGTCACTATGATGATAGCCATGCCGCTATTGTCAACACAGTAAGCAAATTGATTTTGACATTGCTCAACTCAGATTTAAACAAAGATTCACACAATGTACTTTTAAAGTACATACGACCAGCCAATCTGGACGTTTGGAAATCTCCCCATTCATTTTGATAGGGCCTGGTCTTGTTAAGCCCAAATAGCTGCCCGAAGGCGTATCCAATATGGCATCCGAGTGACGAGACTTGCCTTAGAAGGACTTTGGTAATAATAACAGATTTATGGTAGATTCAATCACACTGGATTTCACCTTTAACCTGAATATCTGCCCAAGTAGAGGTTTATTAGTAAAGGTTTATTCCTTAGGCAAGGGAGTTTTGCCATTTGCCCCTGTTGCTCTTGGGTGCTCCTTGTTGGTGCCATCCTGACACCCACCCTGCCCACTCACCTAATCCATCAACCCACCAACTATCCTCTGTAGCCCCTTTCCTCCGGCACAACTGTGCTTTGCACAAACAAGCTGACACCAGACATACTGTAATTTCACTGCATTTTGTACACCAGTAATTATATCCATGTGACAAATAAACTTTATTGATTCCTTGATCGATCTAACTCCCTGACTTAGAGTAGAATTTGAATGAATTGAACACTTAGGTTCTGAATGTGAGGAACACAACATCCATCTTCAGACATTGTTATGAGATAATGGACCTCAACGCTTTATTATTGATGTACTGAAACTGCCTGACTTTAACATTATGTCTGGCTGCTACTGAGCAGGGATATGGTTAGAAATAAATTGATATCTGGTTTCTGAAGAATCTGTGCTAATCCTGTACATTGGAGGCGGGACTTTGACACAAAGACTGAGGAAGCATATATTTTCAAATTCAGCCAACGCAAACATTACTCCAGGATCTTGCTTGAATGAAGAGAGACTGATGCTGTAGGCTAAAATCATCCTGTAGAAGAGCTGGTCATATTTGAGAGTTTGTTGCATTGCTATTTCTGGCTGTTGCTTTGGTTACAGTAGTTGGCCTTTTCCTCTGTACGTACTTCTCAGCTAAATGGATTCAATTATAATGGTGATTGGAGAAGGTGAATGGTAATTGAATGTACTGTAAGATTTAAACATAACCATCAGCCCTTTGTGGTTCGTAATGACTGCATGTATTACAGTAATATAAAGTTAACTAAAGGAAAAGCAACCTATGTTTGTCATGGTGTTCATAGAAACTTATACAGTGACTTAGTGTAGCTATATGTTGAAGTGATCATAAGAGAAGCCAATTAATATAATTTTACATAAATGTGTTGCAATTTGATGCAACTTTATGTTTCTATGGTACTCTGGAATTGACCACCAGACATTAATACTGCCCCCTCACACAAGCCCTCTCTTGGAATACACACACACACACACACACACACACACACACACACACACACACACACACACACACCCCAACATCCTAACACTCACAAAGTCATACACAGTAAATGTAATTAATTATTTTGTCTGCCCACCACTAAGATGAGATGGATGCTTCCCTGAGAAATACACAAGAAAAACTTAAAAAAAAAACATTATCTCTCTCTCTCTCTCTCTCTCTCTCTCTCTCTCTCTCTCTCTCTCTCTCTCTCTCTTATGTAAAGTTATTTGTTTCTCCTCTCCTCAGTAGCAAAGGAGTTATTGTGAATTATTATAAAAACAACTTCATTTCTGCATATTTCTGAAAATAGACTGTTGTTTCAGAAAACCTGTCACTGAAAGAGAGAGAGAATTTTGCATCGGAACTCTTAAAACAATGATATACCCAGATGGTGAGTAGCAGGTGCGTAACAACCAGAGGTCAGGGTGTGGAAAGGAGGTGTTTTCACCAGTGCATAGTAACAAGACCAAAGTCTCTGCAAAGGTTTCAGCTAAATTTGTTTTTCAAGATGTCTTGTAACTATTTTCCTCTTTTTTTTTTCTTCCTCAGCTCGCCTCAGTCTTTGTCTCACGGACACAAGGACTCAAATGCAATTTCTGCCATCTTCAAAGGGTTTCCTTTACAATTCTTCTCTTTTCGGTCCTCTGACAAAAGCCTCTCTCTCTCTCTCTCTCTCTCTCTCTCTCTCATGCACACACACACACACACACACACACACACACACACACACACACACACACACACACACACACACAGATCAGATCAGACAGAGCTGAGATCTGTGTAGTTGATGGAATTGCTGAACATCTTGGACACAGATCAACATTTGCTTAAATATAGGGGTGATAATTATAAATGGGAGAATAGCGGGATAGTGGGCTTCTAGATGGCCGGTTCGGTGGAAATGATGTCTTGGCCGCGGTAACTCTGTCTACGTGCTGTGCACGTTTCCGGAGTTCTGAACCTCCATCTCGTCATTATTTCCATCAAACCGGTCACCTCGTCGGCCGTTATCCCTTACATGCTTTGGCCAACGCGGCCATGTAAACTCAACCTGTGCGGGAGCTGAGATGATTATGAACTGTGAAAATAGAGATGAAATAAACACTCGAACAAGCAGGTGGGCAAATTGACATAATTAATCCCTGATCTAATTTGTCATAATTAAAGTCTAATTATTCTCCAGCAATTCATATGCTATTATCATTATTCAGAAGTCTTAGGAAAGGTGTAATTATTTTTCAAATTGATTTATTATTTTATTTCATTGTTATTTTTTAATTGTTTTTATTTTTAAGCAGTCTACGTAAGTGTTTGTATTTGTTTTGAGAACACCTATGTGTTAGGGAGTATAATGACAAACAGTCCTCCTCTCAACTCCAAAGTGTAATTTTATTAAAAGAAGGTGGGTAAAACACACACACACACACACACACACACACACACACACACACAGATTTTACACTAAATCTCAAGTGTTGATGAATCTGAAGTGTTGTTGTTGTGTACCTTTTAACACAATAGGCTAATGACTTCTGCTGTAACAGCAATTGTTCCACTGTAAGGTGTAGTGACAAAGTCAAAGGTGGTGCTTCTGCAACTTTTACCAATGACTGCATTTCTTTAGTCACCAAACAAGTGGAAAAGGTTTGAGAAGCGTCTCCTGTTGAGCGTTGCTGTGAGCGTCTCTCACACTCTCTCACACACACTCACACACACTCACACACACACACACACACACACAGGCTCACAAGTAGCAGGACTAATCAGCCGAGCTGTTTGTGTGTTGTTCAAACTCATAATTAGCTCGCTAGCGTTTGTGACGCGCCAGTCTTCAAACAGAAGGCGTCCAGATGGTGGGGCTCGGAGGAGGGCCGAGTGCAAAACCACTCTGCAGTGCACTGATGCTGATGCTGCCGCCGCCACCACCGCCAGTGTGTGTGTGTGTGTGTGTCTGTGTGTGTTTTAACCTGAACCTAGGCCTACTTTAAGAGTAAAACCCTTTTCGACATGAGTCTGACAGACAACTAAATAAGTAGCCTAAGCCTTTAATACATGCTTAGATCGGCTGGTATCGGTATCAGCAGATACTAAAAGCTATCGGTATGGGATCGGAAGTGCAAAAAGCTGGATCGGCACATCCCTAGTGTGAATGGTGTGTGTGTGTGTGTGTGTGTGTGTGTGTGTGTGTGTGCAAACCCACTCTGCAGTGCATTGATGCTGATGCTGCCAACGCCATCGCCAGTCAGACACAAAATGAGAAGAGTGTGTGAATGGTGTGTGTGTGTGTGTGTGTGTGTGAGTGTGTGTGTGTGCAAACACACTCTGCAGTGCACTGATGCTGATGCTGCCACTGCCATCGCTTCTGAGCCCAAATCCCCTTCCCCATTTCACCACCACTCTAAGACACAGAGAGAGTGTGTGTACTATGCGTTCGTGTACATGTATGTGTGTGTGTTTGTCATAGGGAGAAATGAAGAAGTGTGTGTGTGTGTGTGTGTGTGTTTGACAAGGAAAGGGACATGCCTTCATCATTATAGCAACCTCTCTTTTACTGTCTTCTTTTCTGTGAAGTTGTCAGTGTGTGAAGTGCATGTGTGTGTGTGTGTGTGTGTGTGTGTGTGTGTGTGTGTGTGTGTGTGTGTGAGTGAGAGATGAAAGAAGTGTGAATTTGACAAGGAAAGGACATGCCTTCATCATTACAGCAACCTCTCTCACACTCTCTTACCTTCCTTGAAGTAGTTTGTGTGCCTAAATGTGTGTGTTTATATGTGTGTGTGTGTGTGTGTGTGTGTGTGTGAGAGAGAGAGAGAGAGAGAGAGAGAGAGAGAGAGAGAGAGAGAGAGAGAGAGAGAGAGAGAATGTTTGTGTAGTCCACATATAGTACTGTATACGCTTTTGTGAATAAGTGTGTGAGAAAAGGCCTTCAAGGATGATGTGGGTGTGCAAGTGTGTGTGTAAATGTTTGTGCTCCATACACTACACTGTATATGTCTGTGTCTATGTGAATAAGTGTGTGTGAAAGTGCCTTCAAGGATGGTGTGTGTGTATGTTTGTGTACTTTGTTTGTGTGTAGTCTGTGTGTTTGTGTACTGTGTGTGTGTGTGTGTGTGTGTGTGTGTGTGTGTGTGTGTGTGTGTGTGTGTTTCTATGTGTGCCCACTTCAGGATGATTTCTGTCATTCTCTTTCTGCACCGGTGCTTTGACATCCCGCTGCTCACACCCTGCAGCACCAACAGCCCTGCAAACGTCTGTCACTTCGTTTTCTTAACGTTTTCTAAGCGCTCCCTTAACGTTTCCTCAGCGTTTTCTCCTGAAGTTTCCTCCCAACTCTCCCCCGACTTAAGACTCTACCTGCAGCAACCCACACACAGCACTTCAAAGCAGCGGATTAAACAGGCATGTAATTCTCAGATGAATCACACTCTCAGACACTCCTTGAGTGTTTCTATGTTTGCTTTATGCGTGGAGCTTTTCCGAAAAAAAAACAACACACTTTTTTGTTCTTTTCTTTTTGTTGTTGTTTTTTTGTTTCCTTTTTTTTTTTCTTGCGAAGGTGACTGTTCTTGAGACACAGGGGAGGGTGACGCGTTCCTTTTGTCTCCTCGTCCATCTTGAGTCGTCCATCTCTCCGTCTCGAGTCGTCCATCGCTCCATCTCGAGTCGTCCTTTATGATTGCGGAGGTGCAATTAGCAGCCCGTCAGTGGGGCCGCCGTTACCATGACAGCAGCCAAAAGGCCAGCGCAATGTGTTACTCGATGACTAATAATCTGCAGTTAAGTTCCGCCACACACACACACACACACACACACACACACACACACCTTCACTTTTCAAATCCTTCTTAAGGTCAAGTTGGTCTTACATGTCCCTGTCCTCACCTGTTTGTGGTTGCTACGGCGATGGGTGCTCTGAGATGCTTGTTTACCTCCTTCTTGTTTTCTTTGTTTATTTATTTGTTTACTCATTATTTATTTGTATCCAGGGCCAGATGTAGGCTGGGTGTCTAGCTGGAAGCAAACTGGTGGGAGAGCCCCAGACGTTTCTCCCCCAGTGGTGTGTGTGTGTGTGTGTGTGTGTGTGTGTGTGCGCGTGTGTGTGTGTGCTACACAGGCGGAAATAGCTGCCTCTCCAGGGGGGCATTAGCGTGAAGGTCAGTGAAGGGGAAAGAGCCTCCCTACACCCCCCGCCCCCCCCTAGACGGATCTCCCATCACACACACACACACACACACACACACACACACACACACACACTGAGGCTCATACACATAAATGATCTGTCACTATCTGTCTGCCACCATCCCTCTTCCCACTGTCACCACTACCCCCCAGCACACACACACACACACACACACACAGGCTCACTTATACACACACTTCCTCACTCAGACAGTAATTGAGCTACTTGGGTGTGTGTGTGTCTCGTCTCAGTGCCGGTCAAACATGGTTGTTAGTTACACACGTTTACACCGTAATTACAGGCTGGTTTCTCTATCTCTTTACATCATCCTCAAGGTCATTTCAGACCCCCCTCACCTCCCCTTGCCCGACACACACACACACACACACACACACACACACACACACACACACACACACACACACACACACACACCTCCGACCCCCCAACCCCACCCCCCATCCCTCTCTCCCCTATCCATCCTCCCCAGTACCAACTTCAATTCCTCCTCTTTTTCTCTCCAGCTCATTAGCAGGCTCTTCTCTATTCACAGGGTGCTATAGCCTATACTATAACATATAAGACACGCTCCTATAGGTTTCCTTCCTTTAAAGGAGGCCCAGGGAAGCCAGTCATCATTAGTGTGTCTTTTATGGCGCCAATATGAGCTCTCGCCATGGAGCACTACTGTACGTCTATTTAATAACTCACCGCTGCCTTGGAGTTATTCCTCTGCAGAGACAGTGAGAAAGAGAGAGAGAGAGAAGAGAGAGAGAGATGTGTGTGTGTGTGTGTGTGTGTGTGTGTGTGTGTGTGTGATACCTATGTCGATATGAAATACATATGAAATACTAACATTATTGTTACATTTCTTGTTCTTAGTGGTCTTAATGGAGCTATAAAGTTGTTATTACCTCCGCCAAGGAGGCTATGCTTTGTCTGTCTGTCTGTCTGTTTGTCTGTCTGTGTATGTCTGACTGTATGGTATACTGTATACTTCTGTGTTATTGCTTTGGCAATGCCAACACTATTTTGTCATGCCAATAAAGCACATTATATGAATTTGAATTTGAGAGGGTATAGAGAAACTTGATAGATAGAACTGAATATCATGCAGATGTCTGATTTTTGACATGGTTTTTGAAGTGTCTACTTTACTAAGCTATCCTAACTACTGCTTAGAAACAGAGTAGAGAAGTGTGTGTGTGTGTGTGTGTGTGTGTGTGTGTGTGTGTGTGTGTGTGTGTGTGTGTGTGTGTGTGTGTGTGTGTGTGTGTGTGTGTGTATTTGCCTACCTTGGAAACAGAGTAAAGAAGACATCATCACGTCTTCACAGGGATGCAAAACCCTCAAACTCTCACACCCAGCCTCTTAGATTGACATCCATACTATGTAGCTGTGAAAATGCAGAACTGATTGTGTCAAGGTTCTGGATACATACAACAGTATGGAATGAGAATCAGAGAGTAAAGGATGGGGGTACAGCTGTGTGTGTGTGTGTGTGTGTGTGTGTGTGTGTGTGTGTGTGTGTACCTACTTATCCATTTATGCGTCTGTGGGTGTGTGTATATGTGCATAATGTGTCCGTGTGTGTGTTTGTGCGTTTGTATGTGTGTAAGAGTGAATGAGAGTAGGCTTGTTTGTCATTATACAAGTTGATAAGCAGAGGAGGACAGATGGGTTCCTCATTCCACTGTACACACACACACACACACACACACACACACACACACACACACACACACACACACACACACACACACACGTACGCAAGACATCCAGTGTGGTTGGGTAAGTGATTGCAGATGTAAATGATGGTGATGTGTTTATGTTGCATATTAGCATAATGAGCACTCATATAGCTGTCAACTATATGAAATAGGGAAAATGGGAGTCATATTAGCCCTGGCCTTATTAGAGGGGAAGGAGGAGAGAGAGAGAGAGAGAGAGAGAGAGAGAGAGAGAGAGAGAGAGAGAGAGAGAGAGAGAGAGAGAGAGAGAGAGAGTTTTTGTGTGTGGGTACATATGGATGTATACATGCAGGAGTGTGTGTCCGTATAAGGGCAAACACTTGCATGCGTGTGTGTGTGTGTGTGTGTGTGTATGTAAGAGAGTTTGTATGTGCGTGTGTTGGTATGTATTGATGTATATGCAGGCGGGTGTGTCTGTATAAGGGCACACACTTGCATGTGTGTGTGTGTGTGTATGGGTACATATGGAAGAACATTGCAGGCGTATGTGTGTGTGTGTGTGTGTGTAAGGGCGTGTGCGCATGCATGAATTTGTGTGTGTGTGCGTGTTTATGTACTTGTGAGTTGTGGAGTTGGGGTGGTGTAGTTAGATCACCAAAGATACTTAACTGATAGTGACAATCTTTCTCTAGTCACTATCTTACTCTCTCCCATCTTGCTCTCTCTCTCGCTCTCTCTCTCTCTCTCTCACACACACACACACACACAGAGGGAGAGAAGGAGAGAAAAAACACACACAGAGACACACACACACACACACACACACACACACACACACACAGGTAGCAGGAGAGAAAGACAGAGAAAACACAGACATTATCAAACACACACACACACACACACACATACACACACACACACAGAGGCACAGTTGAGATTAATTGCAAGGCTTGATTAAGACCATGGCAGGGCCGCAGAGGGAGGTCGAGTGGGCGGGAGTGTGGTGATTGATGGCCCTGGGATTGGTGCTCAGGACATTGTGCATCCAGAGAGTGGGCTTCTCAAAGCTGTCAATCAAACGAAGGACCCTTCAGGCCATCCCCGCCCACAGCTTACGATTGAGATGGAGGAGAGGAACACAGAACAACACACACAGACACACACACACACACACACTGGAGTTTGTCCCTCCAAAGTTACCAGAGTTAAGACGGAGGAGAGGGCAACACAAACACACACACACACACACACACACACACACACACACACACACACACACACACACACACACACACACACACACACACACACACACACATAGGCGTTTTGTCCCTCTAGGTTGCCAGAGTTAGGATGGAGAAGAGGGACATAGAACAACATGAGTTTTTTTTTCCCTCCTAGGTTTCCTAGAGTTAGGTGGCAATGGTGGCAATCATGATGGCCTCATAAGTCTTAGACAGGGCACAGATACACACATGCATACACACACACACACACACACACACACACACACACACACACAAATGCCACATGCATACTCTCTCTCTCACACACACACAGACAGACAAACACATACACATGCACACACAGGTCCAGACTCACTCATACTATGTGTTTGTGTCTGTCCATACACGTGTATGTATTTGATTGTGTGTGTGTGTGTGTGTGTGTCTCTCTCTCTCTCTCTCTGTGTGTGTGTGTGTGTGTGTGTGTGTGTGTGTGTGTGTATGTGGCTTTAGACCTGGTCAGATCCTTAAGGATGTTTCCTGTTGTTCGCACTGATAACTTGTGGTAAACATGAAATGCTGGCCTGGGTACAAAACAGGGGTTGCCATGGCGAACTGTGAGCTGCGTGACCTTCTCTTCTACAGGTAGCTGCAGCGTGTGTGTGTGTGTGTGTGTGTGTGTGTGTGTGTGTGTGTGTGTGTGTGTGTGTGTGTGTGTGTGTGTGTGTGTGTGTGACCTTCCCCTCCACAGGTAACTGCAGCCTCAAATTGGCCCCTGAGGGCCCACAGGCAGATGGCTGCTTCTGACAGAAAGATGCCAGTAAGGCCCAAGTACCGGACAGATTTAAGACACAAACACACTCACACACACACACACACACACACACACACACACACACACACACACACACAGAGAGAGAGAGAGAGAGAGAGAGAGAGAGAGAGAGAGAGAGAGAGAGAGAGAGAGAGGGAGGGAGAGAGAGAGAGAGTCACTAACACACACATAAACAGAGCCAAACACCATTTCACACCCACACAGAGAGAGAGTGGGACAGAAAGAGAGAGAGAGAGAGAGAGAGAGAGAAGAGAGAAGAGAGAAGAGAACAGTAAAGCAGTGTGTGTGGATCAGGGGGCAGCGGACACCCTGCAGCCGTGAGGAATTCTCCATGGCCACCCTCCCAAATGTTTCTCATCAATTATTCAGCCTTGGTGATAGCCCGGGGCACTTCAGGAAATAAGAAATTCTCTCTCTCTCTCTCTCTCTCTCTCTCTCTCTCTCTCTCTCTCTCTCTCTCTCTCTCTCTCTCTCTTTCTTTCTTTCTCAATCTCTTTCTCCCATGGTTTTGTCTTCCACACTTTCTGAAGTGAAAAACATCATTTTATGGCCTCTCTCTCTCTCTCTCTCTCTCTCTCTCTCTCTCATCTCTCACTCTCTCTCTCTCACTCCATCTCTCTCTCTCACTCCCCCCATCTCTTGCCCTCCTCTGCTATGGGTAGGAAGCAGATGGCAGACTTTCACTTTCTTCTGAAATTTATCAGCACTTGACCTTTTAATTACTGAAAGCCATGTGGTCATGGTGCCGCAGAGAGAGAGAAAGGGTGTATGTGTGTGTGTGTGTGTGTGTGTGAGAGAGAGAGAGAGAGAGGGGGGGGGCTGTGTGATTGCGCCTGTAAGTTTTCACTTGTGCCTGCATGAATAATTGTGAATATCCAGACAGAAAGAATAAATGTGTTGGATTTTCTTTTTCTCAACTGAGAAAAATAACTGAGTATTTGTACTTTATGTTGGCTTTGTTGGTGTGTGTGTGTGTGTGTGTGTGTGTGTGTGTGTGTGTGTGTGTGTGTGTGTGTGTGTGTGTAGGCATGGGTGTTGTTATGTATCTGCCTGCCTATGTGTGTGCCGCACATGTGCTGTGTATGTGTTTCTGTCGGCGTTGGTGTGTGTTTATATGTATCTGCCTGCCTGTGTGTGTGTGTGTGTGTGTGTGTGTGTGTGTGTGTGTGTGTGTGTGTCATAAGAGGTCACTCCTGGTGTGAAGGCTGAATGATTGGTCAGCCATTAAGACAGCCCCGCGACTCGTCAACGCTGATTACCCATAGTTCTCTTCTGTTGCCAGGGCAGCTGGGTGTCAGAACACAAACATCCCATAATTACCTCTTCAAAGCAATCAGCGGCTTGATTGCAGACTGGGGTCACTTTGAAGAAAACACACAGTATACCACGGAAAAAATGTCAAGACCTCCAGGCTATATGTATGGTTGAACACAGTTACTGATCCACACACACACACACACACACACACACACACATACACATCTCTATGAGATTAGGTGTGTGTGTGTACGAGCAGATTGCAGACATCAATAATACCTCTAAGCATTTGTCTTGAAGTCTGCCTTCAAAAGCTATATGGCTTAGAAACGCTCCACTTTGGAGTACTAGACTACTCATGTTACACTTCAATATTCTATCCATACACTATTCATTTGACATGAATATTGAATAGGCTATTTAAAAAAAAAATCTGCTCTGATATACCATAACACACATGATACGATATTCTCAGTGGATATTGCTGCTACCATATGTTGTGACCACGTGTGTGTGTGTATGTGTGTCTGTGTGTACGTTTAGGCCTACGTGTGAGTGTGTGTGAGTGTGTGTGTGTGTGTGTGTACGTGTGTGTGTGTGTGTGTGTGTGTGTGTGTGTATGTGTTTCCCTCCTATATGTGGGCAGGAGATGTAGGTCAGATGCCTGCTTTGACATAATGTCAGCGAGAGTGAGAGTGGTATAGCCAGACAGCTTTTTAATTAGCAGCCATTCTCCTCACTCTCCCAGCTAATTAGCATGTACATGTAGCATGGCCCTGCCATGTGCTCACGGGAAAAAACATACAGTATGTGTCGTGCTACTAGCATATATGAATATATGAAGAGTTCAGATGCAAAACCCCCTAAACACCATTTTTGTGAAAATTGAGTTAATGATATTGTGTGAATCCTGTATAAATCTAGAATATGTAAATTAATTTTTTTTGTGAAAAGATAAAATAAAACCTGCTCCCCGCCGTGTCTAAAATATCTGTTTACAATGAAAACACTGTAAACGCCTGATAAAAAATGGCCTTTTTCTCAAAAAGTGGTCAAGTGGAGTTAGGGGGTTTTGCATCTGAACTCTTCATATGAGTAGTTAATCACACGTATGAATGAATGGTTCTCACTGAAATGTCATTGGCACGACTATATGTGACCCCTTTTCTGTAGGGAACCATTAAAGCTCAATGACATATGCCCAGCTAGGCCTACTTTTCAAAATGCAATGGCAGTTTGTAGGTGAAAAAAAACAGTCCAATTGCATTCAAAAGAGAACTGAAGCCATTGTAATCCATACCTCTGTTGGTGTACATCACTGAGTGCTGTCAGTCAAGAAAGAAAAAAAGGAAATTTGGTACAAAAGACCAGACAAAGAACCTATGAGCCAGCCTGATCCTGGTCACTTACTGTTTTTCAAAGTTGAGGAATTTATGCTTGGAAGGCTGCTTTTCCGAATATTCCATGTCATTGTGTGTCGCCAAGCATTGTACCCTATCAATGTTAAGGATACTTCTAAATTCAATCGAGGATTGAGTCCTTCATTTGTGGATTTTTCAAGGCTGCACTGATGGAACCTCATCTTTGTAGTGTACAACTTCAAAGGCGAACATTCTACCAAGGAAGCATTCTCGACTTTGAGAAACCCTCAATGAGGGATGTCAGTAAGAAAATAGAATGAGAAAATCATCAAACTGCAGTTAGAGCTAACTAGCTAACACTAACAAAAAAGCTCAATTTTAGATTCTCCTTTTCCTTACCAATATCAGTTAGCATTGATTAGCATTCTTAACTAGCGTCCAGTACTTCTTCTGACTGAATGCACTTAGTAACCTTGCACACCAAGACTAGAGATGTTTAAAATGCTCTGCATGTTTAGAGGTCATTATTTTAGTTATGTTATTCATTGGGGTAAAGATCCTGTGAATGTCTTCATGCCTGCAGGCTAACCACAGGCATTCTTTATAATGTCAGGGTCAGACAGGATGTCTTTTAAAAGCATCTTGCACATTTTATATCCTAGCCTAGTGTATTCTTTATGTCTTAACTAACTTCCTCATAATTTTCTCAAGGCAAGCAGAACTGCTCTGCTAATGATAACTGTCTTGGACTTTCCTCCAAATGAAAACATCTTCCAAATGTCAAATAAGTTTGACAAATGGGCCAAAAACATAAAGAACTAGAAAAGCGCTCAGATAGCGCAGGCCAAGGCAATGTGGTCACAGACACAATATAAATTCCAGATCATGTTCTGGATCACTGAACGCCACCAAAATCAAAGCTGTTCTTGCTTGCTTGCCCAATAAACATATTGTCCGAAAATTTCATCCAAATCCGTGCAGTTCTTTTTGAGTTATCCAGCTGACAAACAAACAGACAGACAGACAGACAAACCAACACGACCGAAAACATAACCTCCTTGGCGGAGGTAACAAACCCATAAACATTCAGACAGACAAACATTCCTGGAATTAATGTTCACCCAATCAACCAAGTTTCCTTGCTTTCAACCATCGCAATATAGAGACCTAGGCGTACCCTAGCGGCAGTGAATGCAGGTATGAATAGAATCAAGCCCCAAGGGCTCAGTATCTGTTAAAAACAAGAGGATTTGCACACTGCTTTCAAGAGACTCAATTTTTAATGTGCAACGTTTCGATCTCTTGATCTTTTTCTTGAAAAACGATCGAAACGTTGCACATTAAAAATTGAGTCTCTTGAAAGCAGTGTGCAAATCCCTTTGTTTTTTCATCAGTTTATCCTTTTGATTTAGCACCTGCTATAAGATATTTGGATGTGCGCACACAACTATTCACTCAGTATCTGTTAACCCAAGTTTGGTCAGACCAAATATATCACTCTACCCTTGTAGAGAGTCAACTAGGCAACATCAAGCTACTATTGCATGCAGAGACAGTTTGAAAGCATTGTAAAGCATGGTTTGTGACAAATTAAGCACTCTAGCAATGGCCTAATCAGTCGCTCCAAAATGTGTAAATCATCCATGCATGTGTGCACCAGGAG
>JAODXP020000027.1:24862804-24867804 GCA_027497455.2 Sardinella longiceps
CCGGTGGAATGGAATACTGTTTTCTGATTGGCTGTCAGGGTGTCCGTTAATTGTTGATAACAGGACACCTGAGGCATTGTTGGGTTAAAAAAGTTTCACCAGTGTTCTTTCTCGATGCTCTTTAGAATGCAGCCTTGCGGATCTTCTTTCATATGAAAATAGTACCTCAACCAAACAGGATAACTTTTCTCTAAACGGAGCCACATGTTTCTTTTATGTTTTAAACACTTGCTTACCATCTATACGTTTTAGTTGCAAGTTGCAACCGGGTGATAAACGGGTTAACTGCCTTTGATGTGTCCCGATATGAGAAAAATAATGGACTTTGCGTAGGCTGCCCCGTCGGGCTGTTCTTCGCCTTCGCGTTGTCCATTCCGGACACCCCGGCGGCCGTTATCCCTTACATATCCTGGTTGGCAGGGAATAAACCCTACATCTACTCTTCAAATGACTATATGTCATCCAAATTACGTAATTTGGAGATGGTCCCAAAACAAATTGTCTGATAAAAAACAGAATACTTCAAAGAGTGGTAAAAAGTCATCCAGTGTCCCTTTAATGTTTTTATTTTTTAAGATGTTACCTTGCTGACCCACCTGCTGTGGAGACAAGATGAGAGTTGAAGTGGTCATTACAACGTAATAAAAACAGCTTCCTGTGGATGTGGAAGCCAGACCGACTCTGAGATTGTTTTCTGAAGTCATCAATCAAAATGATCACTTCATCCTCCTCCGCGAGTAACTTCTTACTGTAACAAATGACAATTCAAAAATCAACATAATATTTATTTGATATGTGATCAGATATGCAGCTCTACTCCTGTTTAACTTTGAGGCTCAAAATGAAATCTTTTTTTAATCATCAAAATTCAGCCTCTTGGCAGGAGACTAATGATTCTCTCTCTCTCTCTCTCTCTCTCTCTCTCTCTCTCTCTCTCTCTCTCTCTCTCTCTCTCACTGTGCTCTCGTTCCCTTTGGATATAGAAACAAGGACATTTTCCTCCTCTTTGTCGTCCAAAGGCTTTTAGTGCAAGTTGGCTTCTGAGCTTCCAGGCTCTGAGCTGCACACACAGCATATGGGCGTATGTGAGGGAGAAGGACTGTGTGTCTCACACACACACACACACACACACACACACACACACACACACACACACACACACACACACACACACACACACACACACACACACTCCACTCTGTAACTCTCCAAATAACCTGTCATTTTTCTTTTTCACAACACCATCTGTTTTTCATTTTTTCTTTCTTTTTTTCACCTGGGCAGACAAGATTACAACATGGGTTTGGTCAAACAAAGAGAGAGAGAGAGAGAGAGAGAGAGAGAGAGAGAGAGAGAGAGAGAGAGAGAGAGAGAGAGAGAGAGAGAGAGAGAGAGAGAGAGAGAGAGAGAGAGAGAGAGAGAGAGAAAGAAAGAGAGAGAGAGAGAGAGAGAGAGAGAGAGAGAGAGAGAGAGAGAGAGAGAGAGAGAGAGAGAGAGAAAGAGAGAGAGAGAGAGAGAGAGAGAGAGAGAGAGAGAGAGAGAGAGAGAGAGAGAGAGAGAGAGAGAGAGAGAAGGGGGTGATTTAATATGACCTCTGTCGTTTCTGTCCTCTCTAATCCAGCATCTCATATAGTGTACACAGGTCACCTGACTGGGAAAATAAATCTGATTGGTGGCTGTGGTAACTGAAGTTGACAGCCCTCCTTTAGGAAGCTCACCCAGCAGGGATTCTAGTGTGTGTGTGTGTGTGTGTGTGTGTGTGTGTGTGTGTGTGTGAGAGATACTTCGGTACTTCAATCTCCAATCACATCCTCTACACACAACTCCATGGGTTTTCTATGAAGCAAGCACCAAGGCCATGCTTTTGGCCACCTTTCTAATGGAATGCAGTGTGTGTGTGTGTGTGTGTGTGTGTGTGTGTGTGTGTGTGTGTGTGTGTGTATATAAATGTGTGTGTGTGTGTGTGTGTGTGTGTGTGTATAAATGCATATATAACCGTATGCATTTATATGAATGCCTATCTATGTGTGTGTGTGTGTGTCAGTGTGTGTGTTGTGTGTGTGTCACTATTGTGTCAACATGGATCTGTGACTGAAATATGTATGAGCAGAAAAGGAGAGGTTACCATGCTACAAATGCACATTGAAATTAAAATCACACACACACACACACACACACACACACACACACACACACACACACACACACACACATAGAATGGCATTCACTTAAATGCATACGGTTATATAAATGCATCCACACACGCACAGCCACACACACAGGTATACAAATGCAGACACACACACACACACACACATTGATTTCTGTCAAACCCACCTCCCCACACACTCCCTCAAGCAACAACAAGAAGTGCCTTCTGAGTTAAACAGCATCAACAGCGAGGTCACTGCTCTCCTCCCCTCTCTCCTCTCTTCTCCTTTGCCATATAATTTATGAAAGGCCAGACTTTGACAGGGGCTTACAGCTCCTGTGTGTGTGTGTGTGTGTGTGTGTGTGTGTGTGTGTGTGTGTGTGTGTGTGTGTGTGTGTGTGTGTGTGTGTGTGTGTGTGCGTGTGTAAACAAATTACCGGCCTTTCAGCAACCTCTCCTCTCCTGGTCTGTCTTCTACTCTTCTGCTCACCTCCTCTCCTCTCGTCTCCTCTCTTCTCTTCACCTCCTTTGGTCCCTCTCTTTCTTTCTCTGGTAGATCAGAGGTCTCTCTCTCTCTCTCTCTCTCTCTCTCTCTCTCTCTCTCTCTCTCTCTCTCTCTCTCTCTCTCTCTCTCTCCCTGCTGTCTCCTCAGTGCTGGCTGAAGCTCTATCCACCAGCCCCTGTTCTTTGTTCCCAGGGCCACAAAGGCATTGCTGCTGCAGGCGCTGTCTTGCTTTGCTTTGCTTTGCCTTGCTTTGCCTTACCTGCCGACTCCAGACATGAAGGAACACTCAATGAGGTGAGGCAGCTCACCATCCACCCACCCACCCACCTCCTCAGACACACACACACACACACACACACACACACACACCTCCTCAGACACACACACACACACACACACACACACACACACACACACACACACACACACAACCACCACCTCAGAGATACACACACACACACACACACACCCAACCACCACCTCTGATACACACACACACACACACACACACACACACACACACACACACACAGAGTGAGAGAGAGAGAGAGAGAGAGAGAGAGACCACAGGTCTACAGAGAGAGAGAGAGAGAGAGAGAGAGAGATGTGAGCACAAACATCCATAGACATAGATACACACCAACACACACACACACACACACACAATCATCCAATCATATACATCCATACTCACTCACACCCACACACATCCACACATGCACAAAATAACACAATGGTTACAAAGTAATTCATTATGTATGTCTGTTTGTCTTGTTTTACATACAGAACTTGTATACAATATGTATATATTATGATTGTATGTGTATGTATGTATGTATGTATGTATGTATGTCATTGCTTTGGCAATAATGTTATTGTGACATTCATGCCAATAAAGCCTACTGAATTTCAATTTGAATTTGAATTTTGAGAGAGAGAGAGAGAGAGAGAGAGAGAGAGAGAGAGAGAGAGAGAGAGAGAGAGAGAGAGGCAGACAAACACATCACAGGTCTACAGGAGAGGGAGAGAGAGAGAAAAGGCAAACATGGAAAGAGACATACAGTAAGCCTGGATCTGGGGATCTGGGAGAGAAAGAGAAAGGGAGAGGAAGGGACAGGGAGACAAAAGGGGACAAGAGAGAGACAGAGGGAGAAAGAGAGAGGGGGTGGGAAGAGAGAGAGAGAGAGAGAGAGAGAGAGAGATGAAGAGAAAGAAAGAAAAAAGAAGGAGGGGTGATGGAGAGAGAGGGAAAGAGAAGACCATTAAAAGGAGACGGATGCTTGTCTTGGTGTTCTGCTTGACCTGACACCTCTAGCATTCCTGCAGGTAATGACTGCACTGCAGCCTCCATGATCTCCAACACACACACACACACACACACACACACACACACACACACACACACACACACACACACACACACACACACACACGCTGCACACACACACACACACACACACACACAACGCACACACACACACACACACACACACACACACACAAGCTGCAGCCTTCATGATCTCGAGCACACCAGCATGACTGATGTACAACAACGACCAACGCTGCCTCTCTTTGCTGTACCATAACTTTGACTCTTTATAACACACACACACACACACACACACACACACACACACACACACACACACACACACACACACACACAGTACAGGCTTCATGATCTCCAGCATGACTGATATTCAGCAGTGGCCCCTGTTATCTCACCTCTCCTCACTGTGCCTCTTACATTTTAAAGCACACACACCCACACCCACACCCACACACACACACACACACACACGCAGCAGATTACATGACTGATGTTCTGCATTGGCCTCTAGTATCATTCCTGTCTCGCCCTATATGTTCATCTCTACTCGTCTCTTTGCTGTCTATCATCACTCCTTTCTTCTACTCATCATTCCATTTCTCTACTCATCCCTTTTTTTCTTTTCATCACTTCTTTCCTCTTTTCATCACTCCTTTCCTTCCTTCTACTCATCACTCCATTTCCCTTCTGTACTGATCACTCCCATTTCTCTTCTGTACTCATCACTCCATTTCTCTTCTCTACTCATCACTCCTTTCCTCTACTCATCATCTCTTAGCTGTCTTTCATCACTCCATTTCTCTACTCATCACTCCCTATTCAGTTCTATTCTATTGATTTCAGTTCAATTCTGTTCAATCAAATCCAAGAAAAGTGTAGATGTTTCAGTGGTATCGTTAGTTACAAGCACACACAGTCATATGACAGTAACAAATGTATAGAATGTAGACACAACAACAACAACAACAACAAATACAACAACAAATACAAATATAGGTAAATGTTGTGTCCTG
>JAODXP020000027.1:24875304-24892804 GCA_027497455.2 Sardinella longiceps
ACTATGTTCAGACTGCATCAAATCGATTTTAGCATATCGATCAACATCAGATCTCTTTCGACGCGTTACTGCTTATCATATCGGATCTATGTCCGCTAATCACGCCATATCCCGTGGGTTATGGTACCTGCTCATGCCCACAATAATAAACAAAACCGCGGAGGGTAGAATGTAGGTTGATTCTCTCTCAGATGGTAAAGTGGCATGCCAGTCAAGTAACAAGGAAGTACTCGATCGTTAGGTTTATGCTCATGAACGACCGTCAATCGTCCCAGATTGAGTCTGTAGGTTTGGCTCACTAATCGTTAAAAGACTGGCGTTCTAATCGTAAAAGACTGAGACAGTCGGTAAGTCTGTTCCCAGCTTTAAGAAGTCAAATATCTCAGTATTCTCCTCTACTCAGATACTCTACTGCTGTCTTTCTTTCAGGAGAACATGGAAGAGACACTGCTTTACTGTTCTTTGTATGTATGAATTAAATGTAAATTTATTGCGATGGGTGGCATATATTTTGTATCAAACTGGCTCAGTGCATTGCACATGAAGAAAGCATCAGCATGAGTCTAAATGTAGTGAACCATGCATGTGTGTGTCCGTATATGTGTGTGGGAGAAGGTGGTTGAAACTGGTGTTTGTGTGTGTGTGTGTGTGTGTGTGTGTGTGTGTGTGTGTGTGTGTGTGTGTGTGTGTGTGTGTGTGTGTGGTGTGTGTGTGTGTCTGTCTGTCTGTCTGTCTGTGTGAGCATGGTTTGGAAAGGTATGATCAGTGGTCCCTCAAGAAAATGCTGAAAATAAACATTTACCTTTTTGTCCTTTGAGTAAAAAAAAATATATATTTGTTATGAAAGGTTGGTGGATCTTATGCAACTCCTCATCCTCGTAGGAGTGCGACTGACAAAAGCTTCCCCCCACAATGTCCATGTGCAGGCGGCAGCAGGACAAAGCCTGAAAAACAGACAGGCATATTGTAGGGACACTGATTTGCAGAAGTAGCCAGTCAAGGGACAGGATATTGTGGGAGTGGGCAGTAAATGTCCAGTCCACACAAACCGTTAGTGTGTGCATCTCGGTGGACTGCAGCAAGTAGTCATTTGTTGTTTCTGAAAAGGCATACCGTTGTGTACTTCGGTATGCTTCACCTTACATAGAGTCCATTTTGTGCCATTGCTAGATTTACATCTGTGTTTCTATAGCGAGGATATGTACTGTAAAATATACATTATGAAAAAAGATAGATAGATAGATAGATAGATAGATTACACTGTAAAAAATAATTTGTCATTAATAGAAAAATGTGTGCAACTGCCTCAAATGAGTTAAGTAAATATGACTTATCTTTTTAGATGTAAAGTACTTTTTACTTGAAAAAGAAAAATTATATTTACTCAACTCATTTGAGGCAACAAGTTTCCACACATTTTTAACCATTACAAATTCTTTTCTACAGTGTACTAAACAAAATGACACAAAATACATCACACAATACAATACAAGACAGCAGCATAATACAATAGAAGCTAATATAACGCCATCCATTTCATTTATCCATCCACATCCATGTTGTTTCGGATGAGTAATATAGCCTCTACGTTTCTAAGTGGCATTGGCTAAGTATGGTAGCATATCTTCTGGTGTTTGCCTTGCCTATAGTCTGCAGCTGGTGCCCACACTGTACATTTACAGAGGACCACAATGGGCATCTCTCTCCCCTCCTGTCCCTAGCTGCCCCTCCAGACTCTGGGTCAGCACTTTGCCAGATGGAGCCAACCGCAGCTGGAGCTGGAGCTGGAGCTGGAGGTGCATTGTCCCCAAAGGTCACTGGGTAAATGAGGCAGATGGAGGCAGGGCAGATAACCACTGGCACAGGGCACAGCTGTGGGAGAAACTACAACTCCCATGAGCACCCGGTGCTTAATGTGGCTTGAGCCAGTGTCTGGAGCGGGTGGCGGGAAAGGTGGTGGGAGGGGGGGGGGGGGGTGATGGTGAGGGAGGGAGGTGATGTCAGCACATCTGCAGGGTCACCTGTGAGGGAATGTGTGTGTGTGTGTGTGTGTGTGTCTGAGTGTGTGTGTGTCTGAGTGAATGGATATTTATTGACACAGGTGTGCAGGATCAGGGGGGAGTAATTTCTAATTACTTGTAGCCATTAGACCATGGACTTGGAAATGACACTAGGAATGTTCAGAAAAAACACACACACTGGCCCTCACCTGCAAACTGAAACTGACTGGCCATGCATTGCACAAGAAAGCACAGCATGAGTGTAAATGTATAGTGAACCATGCATGTGTGTGTCCGTATGTGTGTGTGGGAGAAGGTGGTTGAAACTGTGTGTGTGTGTGTGTGTGTGTGTGTGTGTGTGTGTGTGTGTGTGTGTGTGTGTGTGTGTGTGTGTGAGAGAGAGTGTAGAGAGAGAGAGAGAGAGAGAGAGAGAGAGAGAGAGAGTGTGTGTGACTGCAGACTGAGCATACACTTCTTCACATGCAGAACTAGTTATCTATCAATCTGAACATTGACTCTTTGACATTGATTGGCAGTGACTGCTCTCAAAACTCAGATCATGGCTTGACTATAGTGTGTGTTTTACACACGTCAGTGCTTCAGGGTCTTTGGTCTTTTTTGCCCTCAATGGCTTAATGATGTTTTTTTATGATGATTTTTGTGTGTGTGTGTTTGTGTGTGTGTGTGTGTGTGTGTGTGTGTGTGTGTGTAGAGGGGGTCTGGTCTGGTGAAGATCAGACCCCTTCAATAGTGCCTTCCAGATAGCTTTCAAGGCACTACACCCCTACACAGCACAGACAGAATGCGAACACAGAAGCAAACAGGCACTTTACATTGAATCAATGGGACCTGACTCTTGGAAACCGAAAGTAAGATCTGAGGTTACATTGAGTCAAAGTGTTTCGCGTTCGCGTTAGGTCTATGCTGTTCGAAATTCTTTCATTTCATGCAAAATGTATTGCTGTTAGAAGGCTCGTGCAGCAGGGCTATGCTTAAACTTACTCTGGTGTTTTCCTTTAAGGGGTTAGAGTTAGGGTAAAGGTAGAGCTTTGCAGGCAGTGCTGCCTAGAAGGTGCCGTCAATGTGGTATTAGTGTAGTTTACCGGGCACTAGCATTTAATGTGAGAGGGGCTTCTTCTTGATAAGCTAGGACCCGCCCTGTTTATATGTGACGTATACTGAATGTAAGGCAATGAACTGTATTACTGTGGACGAAGTAAAAGTCTGGTCACGCTGGTTCTTACACCCTACTTGCCTGTCGTTATCTTCCTTTACCCACATAATACTACAGTCAAGTCTCCTTTGCATGCAGAATTAGTTAGTTTATCAATCTAAACAAGGGCAGTGGCTGCCCTCAACTCAAATCAAGTCTTGGCTTTGTGTGCATGTTATTCACGTTAGTGGCAGCACAGCACAATATCCCTGACGGAGGATTATAAAGCGTTACATTCTATACCAGATAAAAGCTTACTTCGACTTTACTGAATATAGTCCACTCTCACTGTTATTGCCATATTTGTGAACTTCCAATCATGTAGACAGAACTATGTCCATTGATCTACATGATCAATATCAGTGAATAGTTTATTTTTAAAAGTGCTAGAGCAAGTGCATACTGGTGTCTCTCCCTCAGGGGAAAGGTTGAAAGCATTTGAAAGTCTGACAAGCCAGATTATAACAGCAAAATGTATAGTCAAGCAATGACCAATATTATCTTGACATGTCAGATTATAACAACAGTCGATCCATGACTGATACAAGTCTGACAAGCCAGAATATAGCAGCAAAATGCATAGTCTAGCCATGACCAATACTAGTCTGACAAGCCAGAATATGATGAAATCATTTCAAATAAAAGTAGCAGTATGCAGGATTGTGGCCAAAACAATCAATAATGTGTCCATATTCGTATCCTTGTTTTAGTTGTGTGTCACAATACATTTTGGAAGCATAATGAGGCCTTGGCATTAACAACAACATAATCACTACTTGAAATGACAATACAAAACACTATGTGCTGCAGCTTACTGTAGCTTTTCAAATGCAAATACTCTAGCTGGACTACAATTGTCATTGTAACTTAGTGAGTGATATCAGTGTTTAAAATTAACATGATTCCTTAATAAGGCGAAAAGTAATGCATGGATTTGAATGACATTTTTGGACAACATGTGCATTGGAGCAAGTGACAACTCATTAAGTTTTGGTGCAGTGATGGGGACTTGGACTCGAGACTTGGACTTGGACTTGACTTAAGTCGCTCATTCTGGAGACTTCAGACTTGACTTGGACTTGCCCTCAATGACTTGAGACTTGACTCGGACTTGAGCCTTGTGACTCTTGAACAATGTTCAATGTGATTTGTCAATAGCAGATTGTGTGCCTAATTATGTCTACCCTTTACCTCACTCACGTCAGATGTAGCGCTACGCGCGTTCATCTGATATTCAGCGATAGACAAATTATTTCAGGAGCCAGAAATCCTTGAATCTAACTGGGCAAACGGCTTGTCCATCAATTTAATTGACGTACACTGCAGCCAACCACATCGAAACCAACCGAAGACGCACGTTACGTTTGTTGGATTGGTTGGATTCAAAACAGTTGCTTCTTCGCTACGTCACACCCTCTACAGCTGCCAGCGGCCCTGATTGGTCCGGTTAGAGAATAATGGCTTGAAATCTCTCTGATGGGCTTCAACATCAGATCGTTGCGCGGAAGTGCCTTACGAAAGTTACGTAGCGCATGATCTGACGTGAGTGAGGTAAGTCTACCCTCACCCTTGAGACTTGACTTGGCATTGCGCCTCAGGACTTGGGACTTGACTTGGACTTGAGTCCAAAGACTTGAGACTTGACTTGGACTTGGAACAAATGACTTATGAACATCACTGTTTTGGTGTTGAGTGGTTATCCTGAATGCCATCTGAGTATATATTGCATCAGTGGCTATATTGCTTTGGCGGGAGTCTGCACTCTCCAAGTACTATTAGTGCTTAATGCTGTTTCATATTCATATATTCGTATCTGAATATTTCACATACATTTGTTTTTAGTTGGCACATTTACCACAACTCCATATTCTTATGCTGTAATTTGAGCAATTACAAACGCATCATAAATCAAATGCCATTAAATGACTAACATGCACTCAAATACTTGCTAGTTTGTACATTTGTTTGATAAATGAGGGCCATATTGTGTGTGTGTGTGTGTGTGTGTGTGTGTGTGTGTGTGTGTGTGTGGTATGTGAGGAATAAGGTAGGAAGAAAGTGAAAGAGATGACGGGAGAGAGAGAGATAGAGAGAGAGAGAGAGAGAGAGAGAGAGAGAGAGAGAGAGAGAGAGAGAGAGAGAATGGGACCAGTTCACAGTGGGAGCCTATCAGCTGTCTAAGATAAAATTTGCTCTCTCTCCTTCTCTCTCTCTCTCTCTCTCTCTCTCTCTCTCTCTCTCTCTCACACACACACACACACACACACACACACACTGACTCACTCACACCTATGAATTAATACAGTGATAAACACATTTATTCAGACATTTATTCATAAACACCTTGCCAGCAATCAACTTGCATGAGGTTAAAATTATATGTGTGTATTCCTCTGTGTATGTATATGTGTGTGTGTGCCTGTGTGTGCCACACACACACACACACACACACACACACACACACACACACTCCAAACTACTTCCTGATTTCTGGTGATTAGCAGGACTTTCTTCATAATCGCTCAAATGTATCCGTTCAAAGGAAATATGTTTTCTGTGAGTGTCCGTTTCTGTGTAATGAAAGTTTTGCTGATGTCGACCACAGATACCTCCTAAGTGCTCCGTATCCGACCTCAGACCTCCATCAGAAATCACTCTATGCACACACACACACACACACACACACACACACACACACACACACACACACACACACACAAGCACACGGAAGTACACACACACATATTTGGAACAGTACACACACCCACATTCGGAAGCGCACACACACACACACACACACACACACACACACACACACACACACACACACACACACACACACACACACACACACACACACACACACACACACACACACACACACACACACACACACACACACACACACACACACACACACACACACACACACACACACACTTCGGGCTCTTCTCCTTTTCTTTTTTCTCTCTCTAGTACCAGTTCCTGTGGGTCTCCCTGGTGCCACCCGCTTGGTGTTGGCCATTAGTGTGGCCAAATGGCAAACTGGCTCTAACAGCATCAGTGTGTGTGTGTGTGTGTGTGTGTGTGTGTGTGTGTGTGTGTGTGTGTGTGTGTGTGTGTGTGTGTGTGTGTGTGTGTATGTGAATGTGTGTTTGAATGTCAATCTGCTGGCGTTAACAACATGGTCATCTCAACACCATGAGTGTGTGTGTGTGTGTGTGTGTGTGTGTGTTTGTGTGTGTGTGTGTATGTGTGTGTCTGTTTGTGTATGGAAGTGTGTGTCTGAATGACACTCTGTTGGCGTTAACAGCAGGGCCATCTCCACACCATGAGTGTGTGTGTGAGTCTCCCTGTGTGAGTGTGAGTGAGTGTGTGTGTGCCTGAACGGCGAGCTGCTGGCGCTAACAGCGGGGCCATCGGGCAGATGAGTGGGCGTCTCAGTGCTCCGCGGCGGTGGCGGTGACGGTGGGGTCTTCGCTCCTCGGCTTTGGTGACGCCCCACTAATCATCGCTGGAGCACCAAGCCGACACACTAATGAGATGAGACACGACACCGCGGCGAGAGAAATCAGTAATTACAGACACACACACATACACACACACACACACACACACACACACACACACACACACACACACACACACACTCACACATGGTGGTGAGATGGCCTCTACAGTACCCAACTCTCAGACACACATGATGGAACACTCTTGCCTCATTGCCTCTATCCCTCAATGCCACACACACACACACACACACACTCTCTCTCTCTCTCTCTCTCTCTCTCTCTCTCTCTCTCTCTCTCTCACACACACAGACACACAGATGTTCAAGATGTACTGTATTGCGTGACCTTACACACACACTCTCACACACGGACATACACACACAGCCCAAAGATCATTGAATACTGATCAAGATAGAGCAAGATAATACATTATAGGAGAAGACGTGAATAGTTACGGTATGCATAAAAAATAGCATTACACATTACATCACAGCATCAACTTTTCAATGATTTTTGGTCTCAGTCAGTATAGAAGATGGAAACTTAAATTATTATCACACCTGTTTATACATTCTCACGTACACTAATGACATTGAGTAATAAGACTTTATACATGCTTTATAACATACAATTAAAATGCTTTATTAATGCTGGGTTCAAAGAAAGTGTTACCATGTGCAGTTAGTTCTTTGTTGGTTAGTAGTGAGCAAATAGTGAATAATGCACAGTAAGAGTGCACACTCTAGGAGATGCTGTCAGGCGAAGTTAACTAGATGAAGAATTTAGCGCACACTCATGTGTTCTTTCTTTAGTATATTTGGCAGCTATTCTGGCAGAAAATAAACCAAAGAAAGAAGACATAAGTGTGCGCTAAATTCTTCATATGGTTAGTAGTGAGCAAGCAGCGTATCTAATGGAGGAAGTGGATCTTCAAATTGTTTTTCTCCTGCTGACACTATGTCCCTCTCCTCCGCTGAGTCTCGATTTCATCATGACTCCAACGCCACTCAACCCCTACCAGCTATTCTTCAAGTGCTGATGAACTTTGGCACAGAAGCTAGGCTTGTGTAAGAGTTTCTCAACAACCTCTCCTCTGAGAGCCAAGAATTTACATCTCTCTCTCTCTCTCTCTCTCTCTCTCTCTCTCTCTCTCTCTCTCTCTCTCTCTCTCTCTCTCTCTCTCTCTCTCTCTCTCTCTATCTCTCTCTCTCTCTCTCTCTCTCAAACATCATCTTCTGTTTCTCCAGCCTAAGTCTCCTAAGTAGCTGTGCTGTCTTTCATGTCGGAAGTCTGTGTCATATCCATCACTGATCCCAGAACAGCCCTCTGAGACATACCGTTAATGAGGCTTCAAGCTGTGTGCACACCAACAATGTTCTCTAGTTTATGTTAATAGTGTACTGTATGTGATAATACTTTTGAACAATGCAATGTCGAACATTGTAAGTGTTTTAAAAATAGCACTTAGAAAGCATCTCTCCAATTGCCCTAGCCTGACAAGCCAGATTATAACATAAAATGTATAGTCTGACCACAACTGAACCTCAGGTAGCCTATGACTGCTACAACCAATCAGCGCAACTAACAACCCGATTCAAACAATGCTAATCCCGCCTAATGACTCCATGTCCAGATAGAATGTTGTGATTGGCTTAACACCACGATGTCTGAATACAACCTAGAGTGTTATGATTGGTTAGACACCACCAATGTCTGAGTACAACCTATAGCTCATTGCTAGACATACTCGCTGAGCAAATTCAATTTGTTACTGCTACAGTACGTCTAGACAGCCCAAGGCTCAACCATTGAAAGCCATTGGGCTGTCAGCCAGGAAAAACGCTAAACTCTTTAGTCATTTTATTTAATTGTCTGTTTAACTAAATGTTTGAGCTGTAACCCATGCAGACATACAGTACAGTCTGCCACAGTGTTACTTTAAGAAAGAATTCAATGTTCAAAGATTTGCAAACAACTTGAATCTATTTGAGAGTGATGCTCATAAGCCTATTAATTATCCTCTAAAGAATGTTCTACTCAGTGGCATGCAGGCTACGTGTATCAGTAATTATAGAAGACATGCTGCATTGCAGTATTGTGTGAGGAGAGACCCTTCAAATTCAAGGTTTTTATTTTTAATTTTTCACCCACAACAGCTGTTTTTTTAAAACATATTGTGGCTGCTCTTCATATCCTGATGCCTCAATGATCTACATCCTTTGAGAACATTCTCTCTCTCTCTTGTCTTCTTTCAAGAGTTTCTAAAGTCTCTCTCAACAGACGCTAATATCTTACAAGGCCTGAGTGGAACCAAACTCGGCTACTATTCAAGGCCTTTTTATGCCCAGTCTCATCTCTCCCGGTGCCGAGATCACAGCCAAGTGTGTGGGGACGTCTGCAGCGGGGAAGGACTGAAAGTTAATGGTCTGGCTTCAGAAAAAGCCTGACATGGCAACTGTCAGCCTGGCGAGCCTCAGGAATGTAAAGAACTACAATTATGGCATCCATCCCATCCCATTCTGTCCCAGCATTTCTAAATGAGCTCAGAGGAGCTATAGGAAACAGACATTAGACTATTTTTCTCTCTCTTCTCTCTCTCTCTCTCTCTCTCTCTCTCTCTCTCTCTCACACACACACACAAACCCACGCACGCACACACGCACGCACACACACACACACACACAATCATATTGAAAGCATTCTCTGGTATGATACAAATACTCCCTCACAGACATAAGACTCTCTCTCTCCTTCTGCCTTTTGGTGGTTGCCTTTTGGTGGCTGTCAGGCTGTCTCTATCCCTCCCACACACACACACACACACACACACACACACAGAGCTTGGTTTTGCTTGGCTGCTCCTCTGCTCCCACCCAATCAGGCAATCTCAGATCTTCTTCTCAACATCTTTCTAAAAGCTGCATCACTGTGTTCCATCAGTAAACACCTGTAGCAAACATCTGAAAAAGTAAACATCTGCTAAATGATGATTTTGATACGGGTGGAGGTTTCAAAGCCTGACTGAATACTGTAAAACTTTGCACATGACGTATGAATCTGATTGAGGCAGTTGACTGTACATGGCTGCGGCATCTTCAATGAGGCCTGCGTCTGCCTGTCATCCACCATGCAGGGGAAACGTCATTCTACTTCAAACGTTTGTCAAGTTGATCATGATTCCAAATTCAGGTTGCTGACTCAAGTTTTACTTTAACCAGGCATCCAGGATATGCACTGTGTCGTTATGGGTAGGGGGTAGGAAACTGCCTCAAGGTACTTTGTAAAAGAAAACTTAGTTACAGCATGACATTACTATTTTCTTCTTCTTTTTTTCTTGTATCATACGTCATTAGCATGTTCTTGTAGTGTTAAAGAATCGGAAAAAATATTTGTATGCCTTTCATGTAGCTAGTTCACTAGTTTCACAGCAAAAATGGCACTGTGTTCCATTAACTGTAAAACTTTCCACGTGACATGTAAATCTGAATGTGAATGTGCAGTTGGCATTCTGTATGTAGCAAATGGCAACTAACTCGGCTAGCTGGCAGCAGTACATGTAAATCCTCATATCTTCTAGTCCTTCAAGAACACTTCTAACCACTGATTTGGAAGCCTGGGCTTTTTAGCTCAGTGGTTAGCGCGTGCAATGTTGCTGGTTTGTTGTAGTTGACGGAATGACAAGTTTGAGACCCCGAGTGTGGTGAGAACGGCCCTAGCTACATGTACAAGGCTGTGGCACCTTCTATGAGCTTTGCTCCTGCCTGTCATCTACCACAGAGGACAAAGCCCCTCTACTCAAACGTGAGTCGCGTTGATTACAATTCCAAATCCAGGTTGCCAACTCTGCCATAGACCTTTGTCAACTTGTACAACTTACAACCTTAACAACAACTTTACAATGAATGTGAGTCTGTCAGTAGAGAAGTTATCTTCATGTTATTCAGCCACTAATATTTTAGAGCATGGACTTCTTATTCTTTAGCACACGTAGAAATGAGATGCTGTTTTCTGATTGGCTAACAGGGTGATTGCTATTATATTCCCCAATAACAGGACAACAATGACATGGATCTAGCGGAGAAGTTTTATCAAAAGGTCAGCAGTCTGGTCGACCTGCTGTCACACAAATGAAGTACAACTAAGCAGGTTAGGTTAGCAAACTGAACCATGCATCTTTTGTGTTTTTAACTTGTGATATTGTAACCGGATAATAAGCGTGATAATGTCTAATGTCCCAATATAGGAGAATAATACTTTGAATAACACTTTGCGGAAGCAAAAGCACTCCTCATTCCGTATGGGAAACAGTGATTTTAGAAAAGCTGTGACATAATAGACAACCTTTGACAACAACAGTTGGTACTAACAACATATTTTTGACCATAGCGACTACAAAACCACCTCAAACATGAATCATTCACTGATAAACACACTCTTTGTTGTTCATTATCCCTTATAATAACTTCAGCACTAAAGTTTTACTCCAACATGATCCAGTGCTAGTGTGTGTGTGTGTGTGTGTGTGTGTGTGTGTGTGTGTGTGTGTGTGTGAAGGCGTAATAGGTAGACTACATCCTGTCCTGCCTGGATGCAGTGTGGACACAGACACAGTCCTATTTCTTAGTGTTCCCATTTCCTTGGCCACTCTCAGACTTTTAAATGTTCCAATTAGGGCTAAAAAGGGAAGCTTTAGGTTTCACTGTGTTGCTGTTAGCCCCAGAATATGTCCCGGAGTCCAAACTCTTGTCTTGATCTCTTCGACAGGGATCTGCTAAATTAAGAGCTACAAAATTGTGAACCGTGAAAAAAAGAAGCTTATGGCCAAGAAACTCTTTCTGTCTCCTGTAGCCAAACTGTGGAGCTCTTTATGGCACTGAGGTCCTTTAGCGTTGAGTGAGGAACGAGAAAGAAGAGAGCGTTCTGAAGCAACGCATGTTCTCTTCTGCATCGTTAAATCCACTCAGCTCATTATGTTAGCAATGTCAGCGTTCAAACTGGGTTAGCTGGAGAAGTGGAGGGGTGTTGAGGCAGTGTCTAGGAACTCACACACACACACACACACACACACACACACACACACACACACACACACACAAACACACTTGTTGCATTCCACATTATCAGCATTTTGTTACCACTGCCAAGGAGGTTTTGTTTTCACCAGTATCTGTCTGTCTGTCTGTGTGCAAAACTCTGAAGGTTAGGCCTATGCATGGATTTGGATTATTTTTATTATTTTTTTGTGTGTGTGTCTTTGCCCAAAGATGTACTCATTAAATTCTGGTGATGACTGCCAAACCAGCACGCCTCCTGGGATTTATGTTGCGTCAGTGACAATATTGCCTTGGCAGAGCTCTGCACTCTCCAAATGCTTTGTTGTGTCCTTTTTCCCCTGTTTCCCTGTTTCAAGCAGGCCCCAGTCCTAGCGCGGTGATAACTCAATTTCTGATGGCCAACTGCCTGCAATTCCTGGCCTATCCTGTGAGCGCGCATATAAGCAGCCAGTGCGTCTTACAATAAGTGCGCTCTCTATCAACATTGTGAACTGCTAATCTGAGAATGAATTGACTGCTAAAACCATACACTTTTTACCATACCCCCTTTTTTTCTACACTATTTTTGTACATAGTTCAATACATCTTTTGAAGAGTATTTTCGTTGTCCGCAAGTGAAATTCCACTTCTTGCTTTTCAAACTTTGTTTGCACTATAATTGTGAATCCCCTTCTTCTTCTTCTTCTTCTTCTTCTTCTTCTTCTTCTTCTTCTTCTTCTTCTGCCTTTGGTCCATGTGGCGGTGGAGAAACGCCAGAGGTTGCCTGTTGTTGTTGAGATCAGACTGAATGCAGCTGTTAACATGAGGTTTGGAAGGTCACCTGAGCTTGACATTATTGCAAAGCCTCGCATTGTTGTTTTATTTGTGCGTCCATTTCATGCATCCATGGCTTAGACCTCGAACACTCATTTCCCGCTCCGCGGTGACCTTTCGTGATATTTAGGAAGCGTGCCAGAGTAGGTATCGAGGAGGAGGAACTGTGTCCATTGACAGCTCCGGTATAAATGCCTTTCTTGTGTTGTATAAACATGTTGTTCATTCTTTCTTTCTCTCTCTCTCTCTCTCTCTCTCTCTCTCTCTCTCTCTCTCTCTCTCTCTCTCAGTTTCTCTTGTGTTCTCTCACCTGCTTCCCTGTACAGTCTTTTGTGGCTTAATACATTTTTTGTACTGACATGAAGATGTGGGATGCATGAAGAAAGAGTCTCCTTCAGGCAGGGATGTTTTGTGTGCTTGCAGGTTTGGTAGCCTCCTGAAGAAACCTGGTACAGATTTTCTCAAAGATTATAACCACAAGAAGGGCCAGAGTTAGGATCCAACTCATTGGTGTTATGTGAAACAAAAGGTTCACGACAAAATTAATAAATAAAGAGAAATAAAACATGGGCTTTTAATGAACAATCTGGTCAGTCTGGACTTAAAATGTGTTGTTGACTTAAAATGTGCTGCCTCACCCACACATATACACAGGTACTGTATGTGTGTATGAATCTGTATGTGTGTGTGTGTGTGTGTGTGTGTGTGTGTGTGTGTGTGTGTGTGTGTGTGTGTGTGTGTGTGCCTGTGGTCTGTGTGTGTATTACAATAGTATTACAGGACCAAATCAGACAGGCGCACCCAACCCCACCTCACACACACACACACACACACACACACACACACACACACACACACCCCCAATCCCATCCTTTCACATCCATCCCCCACCATAACGGAAGCTGAACGTGTATCACCAGTGAAAGTCCCCAAACATCCCATCAACCCCCTGGCCAATCTCCCATCATCCCCTGGTCCCTGCCGGAGGTGCGCTACGTTAGCTGCCAGCCCAGCCCAGCCAGCAATGCACCAGCAGTAGAGATAAGACTAGCCTTCCTGTGCTGCGCCTGCTAGACCCATCTCAGGGCAATTTCACCACATTTCTCATGGTCCCACTTCATATTGGCATTTTATAGGCAAGGCCTGTGTGGTAATTGCATTGCGCTGATGCAATGAGAAAGTGTGTGTGTGTGTGTGTGTGTGTGTGTGTGTGTGTGTGTGTGTGTGTGTGAAAGAGAGAGAAGGTGAGAATTTGTCTGTGTGTTGTGTGTGTGTGTGTGTGTGTGTGTGTGAGAAAGAGAGAAAAGGTGAGTGTGTGTGTGTGTGCTTGTTTGTGAGTCTGTGTGTGTGTGTGTGTGTGTGTGTGTGTGTGTCTGTGTGTGTGTGTGAGACAGAGCCTGAGTGTATAAGCTTTGTGAATATGTGCATAATTGCATGTGCAATGGCGTCATATCTCTCTCAAAAGGTGTATTTGAAGCCATTCATACTTGCAATGGTGGTGAATCATTTCTTCCTTTATCTCACATCTAAATTGTTATCCTCCTATCTCCTCTCACCTGCTGTAGCCTCCATCGCCTTAACTGTACCACACACACACACACACACACACACACACACACACACACACACACACACACACACACACACACACACACACACTCACGCTCTTTCTCAGCATGGTGTCTGTCAACAAAGATCTTTGTAAGAGAGAAAATTCTCCTCCTTCAGCAGAGGCAGCCATTGAAAATGACACAGAGGCAAACAATGGGGAGATTTCAAGCTTGTTTTGTTTTGCTGTATCCTTATTTTACTCTCTCCCTTCCTCAGGTGGCTCGTTCCTTCCCACTCTATGCTGTGAGTTAAAATCACTATTGAACATGGCAGGAAGGATGCGGGCTCTTTTACACAGCATTATACACTGGATAGCTCTCTCTCTCTCTCTGCACCTTGCTGTTTGCTGTTTAAATATACTGCTTTTACTCCATTGTTGTTGTTTTGTTTTGTTTTTTAAGACAAAGCAAACAAACAAACAAACAAAAAAAGTAGGTAGGTAGCCTGGCCATTGCCCTCCTAGACAATTCTGCTTGATTCACATCTCCATACAGTACTCCGTCTTAGATTGCAGCCATTGGCTTTGTTCATTCAGGATGCATCCCATCCTGGCCAATCAGTGAACTTTGAAAATGCAGCCTAACTGTACGTTCACACCAACAGCTACTAAAGCTACCAAATCGCCTTTGTAGCTCAAAAAAGCAGCTGCTAAATTGTCTGTGTTCGCCCAAATCGCTCTATCGCTCATGACATGCCTGTTATCATTCCATTAACAGCACAGTGTTCAGACTTTACAGCTGAAAAGCGTCATAGCTAATTTGCATAAAGTTGACTGTTTTTTAGCTTTTTTTTAGTCGCTCAAATCGCTCAACTTTTACAGCTGGTAGCTTTTGTAGCTTTTGTCGCTCTTGGCCATAGAAAGTGAATGACTTCTGGCGATTTTATAGCTTTAGAAGCTTTTAGTGTGAACATACCTATACAGTAAGAATATGATATATAATATATGAATATGATATATAATACGCTATCAGTCAAGGGCTGATCCAATCTTTCAAATTTAAACATATCCAGCAATCGTTTTTCAACAGCCGCACTCCCAGACCCTCCTATGAAGAGAAGTGCAGACCAAGGGGCAGATTATAACTAGGCTACGAAGTAGAGCAATTCCACAGAAAATTTACAGTTTTGTCAAGTCCATAACACTGATAAAATGCCATGTCACTTGGGATGTGAATGATTATGGTCATGGATTCTAAGCACTCACTTGAGGATCTGTGGAATTGCCCATTATGTTGGTGATTCACTATATGTGATGTTCACTATAATCAATGCAAGGTATTGATTTCGCAGGTTTCTATATCATTCCTAATCACTTTTAACGGTTGATTTTAGTATTCCTTTAATCTTGTTTTACTGATGACCAAGGCACTGTGCTGCTGAGCGAATCTGTCGCATCTTAAACAATCCTGTTATGCATGCCTCAAAAGATCAGCCTGAAATAACTCTTAATAGTGGGATTTCAATATTCAGTGAGCTCAGTCTCTGGCAAATGAATACAAGAAGAGGCCATTTTGAAATGATTTGTGCTTGCGGAGGAGGTGTCTCATCCACAGTGGGACTCCAGCAGGCCCCAGATCAATCAAACGTCTCTGCCGGAGCCTCGCCGTGGAGATACAAGCACCAGAGGGCCGATTTCGAGTAGGCAAACGCTCACCGGAGACCCGCCGTAGCAGACGAGGCATTGATTTCAGGACACGGCAGAGGCGCCAATTGAGAAAAGAAGCAAATTAATACTTTGTTACAAAGGTCCCGCGAGGCAAGCGTGGAGAGAGGGGAGGGGAGGGGAGGGTTGGAGAGGGGCGCTAAGTTTGGGAGAGTCACACATCTCTAAATGAAGTAGTAATGATGGCTTAGACAGGCAGGCAGGCAGGCAGGCCCCAGCCACAGGAGGCAGCCCACTAGCCTGGATTAGCATCTGACGCTAAGCTGCTTCATCCATATCAAACATGCTTGTATTGCATGGGGTTGTTCTGACTAGGCCCATGGCTAGAACACGGAATTATCCCTTGGAATGTAGAACTCTCTCTCTCTCTCTCTCTCTCTCTCTATCTCTCTCTCTCTCTCTTCCGGTCGCCCACCCCTGCAATGCTCCACCTTGTATTGTTCGCTAACACATTCCTGTGCTGCCCACTTTAGACTGTTGTTAGCTAATGCATTCCTGCATTGTGCTCCAAAGCATGTCATTTCAATACATTAACACAGTCTCTTTTTATTTCATATTTAATTACCTTAATATGAATATGTTTTGGTATATATATATATTTTTTGTGCTTGTTGGTTTTTGTCTACGTCGCATGATCTTTTGTGACAGTGCCTTGCATATGCATGTAACAAGGGCTTTAATCTGCCGTCATTGTTTGCGTGTAAACAATTTAAGCAAACGAGCAGCGGTAAATAAATGTAAATATCATTAGTGCTACTGGCGGCAGTCCACTGTGCAGGATTATGAGTTGCTTAGCCATGCATGGGAATGCAGTGCAGGTTGGAGAGGCACAGCGGAGCGGAGCACCCAAGAACAGAGGAACGCTCAGCCAAATGGGCTTGTGTTGTCCTTATGTGCCATGCTAATAAATACAATGTTTAACAAAAGCCCCATCCAGTTTATGCATAGTGGACAAATTGAAACCTAAATTTGTGAGTGACCTAATCCATTGTTTGGCCTTGCAGGTCAATTATATTTTGTGTTGGAAAAAAAATATATATATATATTCTAATATTGGATTGGCAATTTGTTTAGCTCCAAGTCTACTTTTGCTCTGATTACTGTGTCAGATTTTAGTGTGGTCAATCAAACCTGAAGTAACCAATTAACCAGCCAAGTGATCAAGGTCATGTTTTCTAATCTGCACTATTTATTTATTATTCATTTAATAGTTAATGTTAATGTCAGCGGGTCATCTGTTAACAACTAAATTACACTGCACACAATGAAAGTCAATGAATGAATAAATGAATTGCTTTAGCTAACTAAACATACAAACAGAGGGATCTGTGGCATGACATGCAACACATTTCTGATTTTAATTAAAAAATCAATACATAAATAAAACGAATTTCCTAAGCAATGTTACACTTTGGAAATATCTAGGCCCGCCTACATTTTAGAGGCAGAATCCTTTTTTTTTTTTAATACTGGGAAACATTAATTGATTGAAGTTTAGCTTTGTAAATTATGGAAAAATTGATAAAATGGCCAGGAGATGGGTTTAAAATGTGTGAGAAGCTCACAGGGAAAAGGAAATGTCGGCAGCTATAACTTTAAAGGAGAATTCTGTGATTTTCTGCTTTGTTTTTAAT
>JAODXP020000027.1:24900304-24902804 GCA_027497455.2 Sardinella longiceps
AGTGGCACAACTGTGCCAATCGACCCCACAGCACCAAGAGTATAATATATGACCTCCTTATTCACCGGGGGAGAGAAACACATCATCAACTCGCTGGGTTATTCATTTATATATGTTATATCTATCTATCTATCTATCTATCTATCTATCTATCTACAAGTATCTATCAATTATTCATTACTAATGTTACCCCTTGTGCTGTCTCCATATTTGTCACGGTTTTCAGCCAAATCGTGACATTTATTTATTTACTTATTTATTTATTCATTGTCTTGCTTACTTATTTATGTACGTTTTTATTTACTGCATTATGTTCCGAACTCTGTGGCTCTCTATATTTAGTTTGTTTGGTCTTTCCACTTTGAAGTTGTTGAGCTACGACATTGACAACAGTTGAAAAATATGGTTTTGAAAACCTTGCCAGGCACTGCAGTGACTGGAGACAAGAGAAGTCTGAAGTGTTGACTAAACCACATAGCTGTTAGTAAAGTAATCAGATGATAATCTCTACTCGTGTGGATTATGGTGTCTTACTCGGCGGGGGGAAGTGAACTTTTTGGATCCTCGGCGGACGATGCTGTCTGAAACACAAGACAGAGGCCCGAAGCGCAGTCTGCTAAAACTCCGCGTATTCCCATTCATCATCCATAAACACTCTCTTTATTTATTTAAAACACACTTGCATAGCCTCCGGCTTGCATTTAATGTGCAATAATAAATATAGTCCATTTTATTTGGAAGTTACAGTTAGCTCCGCCGCACCCTGTGGTGTGTTTAGAAATACTTAATCATATTTATTTGCTATTAAGTGCTATTAATAAAGCCCCCAAACATACAAGACAACCTTAATTACACTTCTGTTTGGGGTTGAAACACAGAGAGGCAGAGTTCGTTTACATATTTGTTGGGAAAAATAAGAGAAAGTGTGTGTGTGTGTGTGTGTGTGTGTGTGTGTGTGTGTGTGTGTGTGTGTGTGTGTGTGTGTGTGTGTGTGTGTGTGTGTGTGTGTGTGTGTTACATACAGGGTGTTATATCTAATGTACATATTATGGGTCTCACAATGGCATGAGACCGAGAATCGGTCCTGAACAGCAAGATTGAGAATTTTTTCAAAAAAAGAAATTAAATGACAGAGTAGAACTATTACTCAAGTATCATCTCTGCTTGTTGACACTTCATGAACTGTATCTTTTCACATTCAAAATTGTATTTGATTCAATTCAGTTTTATTTCTGTAAAGATTGTCATCATTCAACTGATTCCAACACCTACAGCGTTTCTCAAAGTCGAGGAAGCATGCTTGGAAGGCTGCTTTTTCGAGCATTCCACGTCATTGTCAGTCGCCAAGTACTGTTCCAAAGTCAAGCATCCTTCTAAATTCTAGCAAGGACAAAGGCCTTTGTTCATAGATTTTTCAAGGATGCACTGATGGAACCTCGTTTTTGAAGTGTACGGCTTCCAAGGCTAGTGTGCTATCTAGGAAGCATTCTCGACTTTGAGAAACACTGCTAGTGCTCACCCCCTGCAAAAAGGAAGACTCTGTATTTATGTGGTCTTTGTTCATCTGACCCGGCGAGTCATGGTAACTAAGGCAACCAAGGGAGAGTTACTGTTGAGTTATGGTCTGTTCACACCTGGAGCAATAGCTATAAAGATGACTGTAACTATAATGATATTTCCGTCCACACTGTTGAACAATAATGTAGTTCTATCTGCATGCAAATAAATGAATGGCTAAAATTCCATGGTTTCTCATTGGCTGTTAGGCTTTTATGGTTCTAGAAATCGCTGTGAATGTGATCCCCAAATATATTATTGCACATGTTGTTGTTATAGTTGTGGTTTTGACGCTGTCATTCATATCATATCATATCATATATTGTTATAGTTGTAGTTATTGTTCTTGGTGTGAATGGCCCCTTTACCGTAGTAGTAGATAGATGATGAATGTCAGTGACAGGCCCCATCTGTTTCAAGCCTTTATGACGTGGATCTCCTCCTCTGTGGCGGTAATGGTGTTAGTGAAGGCTATCATAGCTCTTGCCCTGCCTCGTACGGTGGGTTTGTACACGGGTTTCATCATCACCCACAATAACACTGGGCCTCTGCGGTTTACTGTAAGTACGGATGAAATATAAATATGATCAAATAAAATCCAATCCATGTAGGCAGCCTATTTGTGAGAGCAACTGCGAGAGTAAAGAGTAAAGTAGTTCATGAAAAAAAAAGTGCTGTGTTTGGGGGGATGATGGAGACTCGCTGTGACATCAACATGGTCTCACTTTATGAGACAACATAAACAGTGTGTGTGTGTGTGTGTGTGTGTGTGTGTGTGTGTGTGTGTGTGTGTGTGTTTGTGAGTGTGTGGACTAGGAGGAGGGGTTCATAGATGTTGCAGCTCTCCAGCTCTCTCCGGTCTCGACCAACAAAATAGTAAAAGGCTTTCTCATATGGGTGTGTGAGTATGTGTGTGTGTGTGTGCGTATGTGTGTGCCTGTGA
>JAODXP020000027.1:24907804-24910304 GCA_027497455.2 Sardinella longiceps
TGTTTTGCCTTTGGCTCCAGGGCAGGACACTCATACTGTACGTCTGTCTATCCATGAAGCTCCATTGGACAATATCAGTCTCCTGTCAGGTCTCATTCAGTCAGTCTAGCATGGCGATAGCAGAGTCAAAGATATACAGATCCTCTCAGTCAGTCAGTCTAACATGGCGATGGCAGAGTCAAAGATACACAGATTCTATCATTCAGTCCAGCATGGCAATAGAGATTGCTAACGTCTCGTCATCACACAATGCATTCTGGGTTTGCTCCGGAATTAGACCCTAGCAACAATCTCTGACTAGACTCGCAAAATATATTAAAAAAGAGGACTTCCCACTGTTGTGTGATCGGGTGTAAGAACCGGAGCTATGATGGGGCCGTAAAAAAGTTACAGCTTAACTAACCGCTATCTCCGGGTCAAGATGGCGCCGTTTATGACGTTTATGACGTATCTTGGCAATCTCTATAGCAGAATCTAAGATATCTCTCATTCATTCAGTCCAGCATGGTGATAGCAGAGTCAAAGATTTATTCATTCAGTCCAGCATGGTGATAGCAGAGTCAAAGATTTATTCATTCAGTCCAGCATGACAATGCTTTACTGTAACATAGTTACTGTAAAGGCACCCAAATTTCCAAATAGTTAAAGTAAATTATCATATTGTATATCAATAAAATTCAAATGATTTTGAGACCTTGTCATTAACGGCACAGAGAGAAGAGAAAGCATCTAGTGAGTGGGAATGTTCTTGTCTCAAATGGCATAATCTCCTTAAAAGGTGAGCTGATATTTCTGATATTTCTGTGAACTTGAGGCCTTCATGCTTCTCAGTGAAATGTCAAACTAAACCTCATATTACACCTTGCTGTCAAATCAACAGTAGCAGGAGACTAGATGTTCAACTGACATGTATGTATGCTCTGCTTGTGTGTTTGTGTGTGTGTGTGTGTGTGTGTGTGTGTGTGTGTGTGTGTGTGTGTGTGTGTGTGTGTGTGTGTGTGTGTGTGTGTGTGTGTAGTGATGTGTGTGTAGGTGTGTATATGTATGTGTAGGTGTGTGTGTGTGTGTGTGCATGTGTGTGTGTGTGTGTGTGTGTTTGTGTAGTGAGTGTATGTGTAGTGTGTGTATATGCATGTATGTGTGTGTGTGTGTGTGTGTGTGTGTGTGTGTGTGTGTGTGTGTCATTCCTGCTGATGAGACTGGCGATCAGGCCTATGATCTGTCAGCTTCCCGTGTCAGGCGTCCCATGAAAGAGTCATTTCCTGCTCCCATCTGCACACACACACACACACACACACACACACACACACACACACACACACACACACACAGGCGTCCCATGAAAGAGTCATCTCCTGTTCCCATCTGTAGGGGAATGCACACAGTACAGCCATGCTGACAACAAGCGGGAGATGGACGCAGCAGAGTGCAGCCCACACACACACACACACACACACACGGACATGGCACACAAGCACATGCACACACAATCACACACACACACGCGCGACACACAAGCACGCACACACACCCAATCACCCACACATGCATATAAGCACACCTACACATACACACACACACACACACACACATATGCTCACTCACACTCATTCTCAGACTCCCCATCATCTCTCTCTCTCTCTCTCTCTCTCTCTCTCTCTCTCTCTCTCTCTCTCTCTTCTCCTTCTCTCTATCCCTCTCTTCTCCTTGTCATGTTGGCCTCTCTCCTCTCTCATGCTCTCCCTGTTTGGAATGCATAAATGGATGAGAAACACACCAGTGATCTTCAACACACACCTCTCTCTCTTTCCATCCTGACCACAGTACAGGCATATCTCTCTCTCTTTCTTTCTTTCTCTCTGTCTCTCTCTCTCCCTCATTCTATGTCTCCCTCCTCCACACTCTATCCCTCAATCATTCTTTTCTTTTTTTCTCCTCTGCACTCATCCTCTCTCTCTCACTCTCTCCCTCTCACACCTTGCCTCTCCACAGAGGCAGAGCAGACAAGTCTACTGAATAATGTACACTCTTGTCCACCCCTTTATCCCTCCCTCTCTCTCTCTCTCTCTCTCTCTCTCTCTCTCTCTCTCTCTCTCTCTCTCTCTCTCCCCCCCCTCTCTCTCTCTCTCTCTCTCTCTCCCTCTCCCCCTCTCTCTCTCTCTCTCTCTCTCTCTCTCTGTTGATCTCTGTGTCTCTCTATCACTTGTAAGTGACAGCTAGTAACTTTCATCCCCCAGCTCTTCCAAGAGATGACCTCTTTGTGTCGCCAGGGAAACGTCTAAATAAAAACAATCAATGGCGCCCCAAACAACACCCACCCACTCTGTCTCTCTCTACATCATCACACACACACACACACACACACACACACACACACACACACACACACACACAGAGAAGTGCCACTCACTTGTTTCCCACTATTTAAAGAAATCAATTAGCTCCCATCAGCCTGGACTGCCCCCCTCCCCCCACCCCCGAAGGCGAGGCAAAAACAATC
>JAODXP020000027.1:24930304-24935304 GCA_027497455.2 Sardinella longiceps
AAACATCATCCTCTTCTTGTGTAGGAACAGGGGGCTTGTGGATACTGCTGTGGTGGCTTTGTGGGGGCTGCTCTTGATGACGGTCTGAGTACAGAGGAGAGAGTTGTTTGTGGGCTGACGCTGGCACACACACACACACACACACCAGCCCCCCTCCACAGGGAGGTAAAAGCAAGACTATCCCCCCCACACACTCACACACACCACCCCCCCTCCACAGGGAGGTAAAAGCAGGACTACCCCCCCCCACACACACACACACACACACACACACCAGGACTAACCCAGGCCCTCCGGCTGCAGTGCACTAATCAGGCTAGCTGGCCTACAGCCGGCCGGCGCTAACGGCCCAGGGTTTTGGCCCACGATTCTGATGTTTTTCAACGGGGACATTTATTATCCGCGCATCCCACACACCCAGATGCTTGAGAGCCTCTATGTAACACACACACACACACTCACACACACACACACACACAGTACTTATCACTAATCTCCCTCTCGCCTACCATCCTTCTTCCCTGGCTCTCTCTCTCTCACACACATTAGCTACAGGTAGCTGCTAGCCAGCACTCATCATGCAATCAACAATGCAACACCTAACACAAATATGGCTTCCATCTTCCATATGCAAGAAACACAGGAAAAGATCTATCTAGGCCCTCCAAATTCAACTTTGACAACTATAATAAAATATGTAAAAAAAATCACCATGGAAACCCAAGACCACTCACCTAACATTTGAAAAAACGTAACATTAAGCTGTATATACATTTGAAAACAAGTACATGTATAAGGCTAAACCTGAGTTAAGTTTACATTTAGAGCTTTACTCTTGAACACAAGCTTAATTACTAGGCTATTAAGTGGTCATTGTCGACATTTACCGAGAAATATTTTATTTTCCATAAAAAAGAATCTTAACATATGAGGAAACCGTAGTCCCAGTTCTGTTCATCGCTCCTGCCATATCGGTGTTCAGCGCGTATTTCAAAGGCAGGGGCGCCGACAGGGGGGAAAGGTTAGGACGATTCTAAGGGCCCAGCACTGACAAGGGGCCCTTTCAGGGCTGTTAGTATTACTTCAAACAGTATTGGCTTGAGAATACTTTTGAAATGAAATATTTCATTGTATTTGTTCAATTAAGCAAATTGAACATTGTTGTGATATTCTATAATATTTCCCACAAATTATTTTTTAAATAGTCGTTTCACCCCTCTCCCTTTTTACCAAATGGTATGGTCCGAATCGTTCAGCGGTACACCTTCAAATGCTTCTGCTCCGACAAGGCTGCTCAGCTGCAAGGTGTTCAGTCAGTTGCAACTGCTGTTGAGCATTGTTTGCTAAGTGTGGAAACAAGTTGCTAAATTAGACTTATGGTGTTGATGAACTATGAAGCCTTGTTACCCCAAACACGAAAGGACAAACAGCAGCAATTAGAGCGAACGGCACACGCATTTTAAAATGAGATGCGATCTCGCGGTGGGTGCGCATATATGTCCAAATTCACCAGTAGCCTACTTCTCGATTTAATAACTCGGAGAGTTTTTCTCTCTCAAATGTTGTACATATATCATTTTAAAGTACTTTACAAGGGCTACATAACTGTGGTGGTTAGGCTACTAGTTGCGGTAATAAACGGTTTACAAATGAATTAATTGTGAAGACAGTTGTACTGTGGAAACAGTTCTACATTGTGATCATGCTGTCAAATACCTACATTTCTAAAACTGTGGAAGCCATAGGCATATCTATTTATCTGTAAGCCTAGATAGTGAGGGGGTTTTTGCAACTAATAACACTATGCACCTGTTACAGCTGTTTTTTGCAGTCAAGCTGATGTAGCTTGTAGACAGATAAGTGAAATGTTGGTCAGAGAATCCCCTGTGCTATTTAGGCTACTCCTGCAGATTATGCATTACAAGTTGGTGTAGGCTATGTCTTCCAATGATTAAGACATAGGCTACTTTCCACAAAACAATTTACATAACAACTGAAATTGAAAATGTATGCCTCATTTTACAGAGGTGTGCAGTGAAACAAGTCTCAAATTTTAAAATTGACTGCATATTGGGTTCAATTGTTAAAAAAAAAGATTCCAATGTCTGACTGACAACTAACCAACTTGGATAAAAACATCTGCTGAATGCATAAATATTAATGAACATGTAAACTACAACAGTTGGTCAGGGTCATTGTCAGTATAATTGTCAGTATTAGCCTACTCATGGAGCACTGTAATGACATGCAGTGGAATTAGCTAAGCCATTGAAATAATAGGCTATGTGATCTTACAAAATATTAAAATGCACCAGAATGCAGGGAACGGCTATAAGCTCTTAAAAATTTCCTGGGGGAGACCCCCAGACCCCCCCCCCCCCCCACTCTCTAACAGTTTCTCATTAAAGGAAGGGAACCATGGATTATTCTTTGTACTAGCCTAGGTTAATTTTCACAATTGATGATTTAAAATGTTAACATGTAGTTCATCACATGCAGCATACTTAGTGATGTAAGTTATGCTACAGGAAAGAAAGTGCCATCAGGTCAATACAAACGTTGAGTGCTAGCCAAAAATCTTCACTTGCGCTTGAAAATTTTACTATTACACAAATCGCTAGATAGTTGGTGAGGGGGCCCTAAATTCTAATCTTTCATGGGGCCCAAAATTTCTGGCGGCGCCCCTGTTCAAAGGTCTGTTTTTCTGAACCCGACAATGGTAAATCTGAGAGATACACAGCCGTATTATAGCCCATACAATGTCCTCGCTTTCATCATACAGCCCCAGACCTCTGTGCCTCTTGTCCCATTTCGTTTACGTGCGCGCCGAGCGAGCGAGGCGCTGGCGCTGGGCTGGCTGCAACTCTCTCCTCTCTCCGCTCGCTCTCCCGGGGACTGTCAACCAGCCAATCAGAGGCGACTCCCCTTCTGACACCCAGCTCGAGGACTGATGCAGCGCGAGAGAGACGCAGCTCACACACACACGGACCCTAAGCGACCGCGGGACTGACTGACTGCAGTACTTCTGGACGGATACACCCCTGCCTGACCTCGCACTGGGAAAACTGCTCCAAGGGATTTGCTTCTGAACCAAACAACACCACGGGTAGGAAAGATGCGAGTTGTTTCATCATTAACACATTTTACCTGCTTTGCATTGGTTTTGATGGCATCGTTTTAAATGGTAGCGTCTCTGCTAGGCTGGCTCTTTAGTGTATCAGAGTATAGCGCAAAGGTCATCAATGAAGACTTTTGCTATCTACGTGAATCACCTGTGTTGTTTTACGAAGTAAAGACGGTAAACAGTGACATTGCCAGCTACCGTTCTTATATCATTCGCCTACAGTGCCATGAACGATAGCTAGAGTTCGACAAAGTTTATCGAACTGTGTGTTTGGTTGTCATATTCGAGTCAATGTCATATTTGCACGCCTGTGCCGCCTGTCTTGTCGTGTTACGGATACGACATGATAAAAAAGGCAGAACGCATGGACAATCATGATGCTTCGGAATAACCCGAAAGAGTCCGTCAGCACAGTGGGAAACAGAAATACCGCATTAAGGTGTTCATGTGTTTGTCCAGGTGCATTACGCTGCGAGAAGACAGTGACTTTTAACCAGATAGGATGCGCGGGGGATTGACTAGGATTGTGGAGCTTCCGATTTTTCAAATTTTCTTTACTTTTGACATGGGTATGATTAGGAGTTGCGGAGCAAACTGACTCGCCGCATTATCCCGCTGTCCGCTGTTGCCAGCGCTTAGTTATGTTCAGACAAGGACTTGTGTAGGTTTACCAGTGAAGCGTAACGGAAGAAACGGAGGGTTTCTTTCGGAAAGCGAGGGGACTTTGGCGAGGAGCCGGTGAATGGAGTTGGGTAGGCTAACGGAGTTCTCGGGTGCGCCTGGAGCATGCCAGTCAACTTCGGAGTTCAAAATTGCACTGTGGTCGTCAGAAACACGCCGATCATTATTAATGTAACATGGACTATTTATCATCCTGTGTTTTAGATAATCTTACCATTGTTGGATAGCGATTTGATATGGTGTTATGCTCTAATATGGGAGAATTACTACAGTGTAAGTTTTTATTCATTTTTTCTGTCCTGGTTTTCTTTTAATTTACTGTTGGCATGACTGTGAGGATCATAGCCTACTTTGATTTGGATGCCACGGTAAGGTGTTGCTGGATAAATAATGTCTTGTTAGGGTGTTGCCCTGAAAATAAAAGTACATCGTAAAGGCAGTGTCTCTTCAGTTTGTCTCTATTTGAAATACTCACCTGTGCTGTTGGGACTGTCCCCACTTGCGTGTACGTACGTTGCCAATGCGCTCTGTCTTTACGCACAAATGCGAGCCGTTTAGTTTGCCGAGCAGATGACAGCGCCTAGAAAGATTGAAATGTCGCCCCGGGCATTTGCGACATCTGTGGGGTGGGTGGGGTGCGTCGAGGGGTGGGGTGGGGGGTTACCGATCTGATCATGCGCTCGGTATATGTTCCGGTTTGAAGTGCCGAGATGAAAGCGAGAGGGAGCAGAGCGGAATCTGTGTGTGATCAAAGACCTACGGGGAACACGGCAGGTGCTGAATATGTAAAGGTGCTAGGATATCAGAATGACTCCTGCATGGCGTGTGTGTGTGTGTGTGTGTGTGTGTGTGTGTGTGTGTGTGTGTGTGTGTGTGCCCTGCGTGCGAGCGCGTGGGTGCGTGGGATCAGATGTAGATATCAAAACTGTAATTATTCTATTAATATAAAGCTATGCACGCAAAGGGAATTGAATAAAGAGCTTTAGATCTGTGCTCAAAGGACACATTTTTACCCCCCACCCCCGCAAGCTGCCCCCTCCACCTGCTAAAGATTGAAGTTGTTTTCCCCAACATGACAAAAGACAACACGGTGCTTTAATTGGAACTCCCATAGAACTGCATGAATATCTAATGAATCAAACTCATTGCTTTGTATCTGTGCGTATGTGTGTGTGTGTGTGTGTGTGTGTGTGTG
>JAODXP020000027.1:24955304-24964423 GCA_027497455.2 Sardinella longiceps
ATATTTCATCAAAATTCTTGCAGTGCTTTTCGAGTTATCCTGCTGACAAACAGACAAACAAACAGACAAACCAACACGACCAAAAACATAACCTCCTTGGCGGAGGTAATGAATGAATGAATGAATGAATTAATGAATGAATGAATGAATTCTGATCTCTGAGCAGGGTTGAGGAACATTACAGAACATATGATTTTTAAAAACTAATCATGTTTGAATGCAACTGTAAAAAATGCTTATCCAAAGTTTTATGCAAGTATGTTCTGACATTAGCATGTCGCTAGCATTGGACCATATCATCGCATGGACGTAATATTACTGTCAAGAGAAGGCAAAATTATTGCCCAAGATTGCTTGATATTCTACAAAAGTTGCTGTAGATCCATTTACTATTTAGCATTTTGATTGGATGAGACACATTCTATGCATCGCTAACCTTCATTCTTGGGCTTTGTGTGCCTGTAGTCAAACCCCCCACCCATGAGACTCCCCACAAACAACCTCACTCCCACTGTTGTAAAATTGCTTTAAAGTATCCTGTTAGAATTACACATAGCTTTGCACTTTTAAATTGGTCTCTCCGCTGCTGGGATGTACATTTGTGAGGTACTTTTGTGCTGTGATCGGTGTCCGCTTCTTGTGCATAGACTTTTTGTTATTCCTCCATTACATTATATATTCAGCTGAAGGTGACTTTGAACCAATGCAGCCGCACAATGATTAAATGCTTAAATAAACGTAAGCCAACTCCCTCAGTTCTGCTGACGTAATGTGTTTGTCTTTGAGCTAGCCTGCTTCTAATGATGAATATGTGACTTAGGCTTTCATGTGTCCCTGGGCCTGCAAGAGGGAGGTAATGAGAGTGTGTGTGTGTGTGTGTGTGTGTGTGTGTGTGTGTGTGTGTGTGTGTGTGTGTGTGTGTGTGTGTGTGTGTGTGTGTGTGTGTGTGTGTGTGTGTGTGTGTGTGTGTGTGTGTGTGTGTGTGTGTGTATGTAAGGGGTTCAAGGCGAGCACATGCGTCGGCCTACCCCTCAGGGCTCTGCTCTCATTACCCATGATGCCCTGCTCGGCCCTCGGCCGCCGCGTCCGCGGTGTGATTTGGTAGGCAAATGATTGGCTGGAGTCTGGTAGACACAGGAGGGGGAGGATATCAAATACATGTATGTCTTTTGTTTGTGGTTTTGTGATCGGGCATGTCATCCATTAATAATGCAGGGCCTGCCTTGAGTTTTATTTACTCGCTACCACTCTATCTTCTCTTTCTTTATTTCTTTATTCTGCTCTCTCTCTCTCTCTTGCTCTCTCTCTCTCTTTATGTATCTCTCTCTCTCTCTGTCTTTCTCTCTCTCTCTTTCTGTCTCCCTCCCTCTATCACACACACATACTCTCTCTCTCTCTCTCTCTCTCTCTCTCTCTCTCTCTCTCTCTCTCTCTCTCTCTCTCAGGCACTTTTTCGATCCGTTTCTCTCTCCCCAGGAAGCTGTATTTCCTCCTTGGATGGGGTGAATCCACTTCCAGGGTCTATGCCACGATTCCACACATGTTGGAACCGTAATGTCTTTGTTTTAGCAGCATGAATTATTCAGCACAGATCAACTCTCTCTCTGTGTGAGTGTGTGTGTGTGTGTGTGTGTGTGTGTGTGTGTGTGTGTGTGTGTGTGTGTGTGTGTGTGTGTGTCCGTGTGCGTGTGTGGTCTGTAGATTGGCTATACAGCTGGTATTACATGTCCGCATTTGGATTCATCAACACATGTACACAAAATGTATGTGTGTGTGTGTGTGTGTGTGTGTGTGTGTGTGTGTGTGTGTGTGTGAGAGAGAGAGAGAGAGAGAGAGAGAGAGAGAGAGAGAGAGAGAGAGAGAGAGAACAAGAGTGATAGATAAAGCGAGTCAGTCCCTTGAGCTTTGAATCACCCTCCCACCTATGTGCAGGTGAGGTCTGTCTCTCATGGCGAGTGAGTCAGAGGGCTATAAGAGGACCTGCAATCAAACAACCATCTCATTTAGAACTTGCCCCCAGACAGGCTTTTGTGTGTGTGTGTGTGTGTGTGTGTGTGTGTGTGTGTGTGTGTGTGTGTGTGTGTGTGTGTGTGTGTGTGTGTGTTGTTCGTGTGCGTGTGTGTGTGTGTTGTTGTGCTGATTTGTGTTGGTGAAGGAACAAACTGTGCATTGTGCAAATAGTGTGCAACTGCTGCACATGAATGCTTTTTTTGCTGTAATACCTTCAAACTGAACTTGCTAATTGAAGCAGCTAAGAGTATTGCTAGTCAATAAAATCAATAAAATGTTTAACAACAATTCAAAACATTATGTACACAGCACGCTGAACACATACATGCTATGTACACACAGTGTTGTCAGAGGTGTGGATTCAAGTTGATCTTTGGAGGTTTATGTGTACAGTATTGTTTGTGTGTGTGTGTGTGTGTGTGTGTGTGTGTGTGTGTGTGTGTGTGTGTGTGTGTGTGTGTGTAAGCTTCAGTGACTATTAGTGAAAAGGTGTTGTAACTGCATCAGTGCACTTCAATGGCTGCATTTGCATGGCAATAGCAGCTCACCAATCAGCTTGGAGGAAAAAAAACAGACGCGGGCGAGGACCCCCCACAGCACACTTTACATGCTAACTTCATTTTGCTCAGGCACAGTCTGGACACCCGAGCTCTCCCGCAGCACCAAATTTAATTCCCATATAATTGAGGTGACACCCCAGCACCCCCAGACAAAGACGACCTGTCACGTGTCATTTAATACAGGCACAAACAGGACACCCAGAAAGTGGGGCCTGTTTTCTCTCAGGCACTTAAGAGGAGCCTCATCTGTTACAAACAGATGCTTAAAAGACACAAAACAGAGCCCACCCTGGTGAAGATAGTATATTTAGATTGCTACATTCTTTCATAGTATATATATATATATATATATATATATATATATATATATATATATATATATATATATATATATATATATATATACTATCAGTTGGCAAAAAAAAGTCAGATTTATTTCTCTTTTTTGTACTTTTTTGTACATTCTTTTTTTGAGCATTTATGGACTATAGCCTACTTACAGCACCCATTTAGAGGGGAGATTATTTTGGCAGACTGTTGGAGGTGTCAGCACAACGTTTCAGTGAAGAAAGCAGCACAATACTGACAAAAACAAATGTTGACCCCGCAGAGGGCAGGCAAAACATCACTTGTGTTCTACTTTCCTTTACTGTTTGACAGCACAAAGAGCCTCTGTAGTATTATGGGGTGTCGGGCAGGCAGGCAGGCAGGCAGGCAGGCTGGCCTGATGCAGTCTGTTGCCGTGCCACGCTACCCTGTCAAACTCCAGAGTGTCGTCGTCGGCTCGTCGTCGGGGAAATGCTGTTCTCTTTCAGTCGAAGCACTTCGACGTCACCTAGTGGGATATCGCCTCAGGGCGTACATTCCTACTGAACCCTTTTTAACCAATGCCTTTAAGGCAGCGCGCGCATGCGCCGTGAGAGGCGCTATAAATTGCCCTGCAACGCGCGCTTCTGCCTTTTTCACCTTTCAGCGCTACAGCGACTACGTTGAACCCGACTACGTTCAAGACCAGTAGAGCTCCTCGTTCAGCAGGCATATGCCCCTGGTTGAGCCGTCTTGAACTATTCTATTACTAAATTGCATTATTGTTATTCTTAATATTGTGTTACCACTTGGTAATAACTGTGCATTTCTCCACAGACTATGACAACCCGCGCTGCGGCCATCATGGCTTCTGTATCTAAGAGATGCACTTGCGGGAAGTTCTTCCCGCTCGCGGATGGCCACTCTATGCTTGCTCTGCCTGAGGCTGGTCCACGAGCACGCAGTCCTCTGCCTGCCTGGCGAATGCCCGCACTGCACAGTGATGAAGCCAGTCCACCGACTCAACGATATCTAGCGGCCATGTGCGCTGAGCTAGTGGACGGTAATAACTCTCTACCCTCCGCGCAGCCTCAGCCGCCAGCAGCTAGCAGGAGAGGATAGCTAGCGAGCTCTCCCACCCGCCCCCGCTGCAGATATGGCTGCCCCTAAGCATCCCCATTCGACTCTGTTGGTCCTACTGCCCACATGGGAAGCCCTGTCGGCTCAGACCTATCTTTCGACTCCGGAGAGGATAGAGGTGTTGTGGACTCAATGGGTAAGATCTGGATAACCACGTCTCTTCACTGAGTTAACCCACGGGCAGTGTGCGTGCCTCCCCCAGGACGGCCCCTCTAGCTCATGAGGTTCACGCAAGCTCAGTCTCATTCAGCCTCCTCCGCTTCGAAAATGTCGGCGACATGCAATGTTTCACTAACACATAGGATGGGATCCAATGCTGTGTCACACCCCGTCACACTTGACTGGGTCTCACAGCAACGTTGCACAAGCACCTCAGTCAGCTGCGCATGTAGTCACTCATTTCACTCTCTCTCTCATGCTGTTCAACTAAGACCTCTTTACCGATAAGGGCTACTGCCTCGGTGAAAGTCATAAGTTCGCCATGTGTTTCCTCCCCAGTCTCCTCTATAACTCGGGGCTCACTCATACTCATTTCATGTTGTCCAACTAAGACCTCTTTACCGATAAGGGCTACTGCCTCGGTGAAAGTCATAAGTTCGCCATGTGTTTCCTCCCCAGTCTCCTCTATAACTCGGGGCTCACTCATACTCATTTCATGTTGTCCAACTAAGACCTCTTTACCGATAAAGGCTACTGCCTCGGTGAAAGTCATAAGTTCGCCTTGTGTTTCCTCCCCAGTCTCCTCTATAACTCGGGGCTCACTCATACTCATTTCATGCTGTCCAAATAAGACCTCTTTACCGATAAAGGCTACTGCCTCGGTGAAAGTCATAAGTTCGCCTTGCGTTTCTTCCCCAGTCTCCTCTATAACTCGGGGCTCACTCATTTCATGCTGTCCAACTAAGACCTCTTTACCGATAAAGGCTACTGCCTCGGTGAAAGTCATAAATTCGCCATATGTTTCCTCCCCAGTCTCTATAACTTGGGGCTCGCTCATACAGAACGACTAACCCGTGTCGTCGACACACTTCACCGAAGCATAGGACTTTATCCAGTAGGCTACAGTGTCACCCTGTCATAGGCTACATTGTCTGGATCTCACATGAATGTTGCACTAGCACCTCGAAGTCAGCTGCTAACAAACATAGGGCATTTCACTCCCTAAACTTATACCATCCAAAATAGACCTCTTTACCGATAAAGGCTTATGCCTCGGTGAAAGTCATAATAAAGCTGCCATTTGTTTCTTCCCCAGTCTCCTCTATAGCTCGGGGTTCACTCTAACAAGGCTATCAAATTATCGATGCGTGTCTATGACACGCATTATGGACTCCGTTATCTCCAAAGGGAAGGGAGAGACCAACTGACCCGATGCAGTGCCTGGAAGCGTTAGGCGAATCCACGGATTCCACCTGACCCTTCGGGCGATTTCGTTGGGTTATATTCAACAGTTTGCACGCCCCCACCTGGATTCGGTGGCGTCATTCACTATGGTTCATTGAGTTTATAAATATTTTTCACCGAGAAACAGGATCTCCTCATAAAGAAGGCGATCGGTGTCATTCCACTATGAAATGGATGGCCGGCTGTTACAACCGCTACCTATGGTAGCCTAGCCTATTTATGAGGGGTGGAGGTGTGAGACCCATCCCAGATCTGAGATGTCTAACAGTCATTGGAAAGATTCATTCTGTAGGCCTACTCAGGGAACATTCTCGAATGCGTGGAAGTTGCCGTTTCTCCACTGGCGTTCGCATCTTAAATTGTAGACACTCAACCACATATCCATCATTCTATTGCATCTCCAGCACCTGGGCTTGAGAGTGAATAAGACAAGGGTTCTATGTTCCCCAGCAGACAGGTTGACTATAATATGTGCCTCACATGCCTCGGTCAAAGCCATAATAATTCAGCTGATGACATGCATCTGCACCGCGAATGCACTGATTCCACCCGTGTCCTACTGACAATTCGGTGGGTTATGTTCTACAGCGTGCTCGCCCCTGCCTCAATTACATGGTGTCATAGCCCACACTCAGTGGTCCTCTGAGCCAGCCGAGAAATATAATCAGGTGCGTTGGCCAGCGCGACTGGCTTGCGTCGCTAGACCTGTGCTATGTGTTTTCGAGTGGGCGTAGCCCCGGACACAGACAGTTTCTGAGGCTTGAGTCAGCTTCTCATACTGCCCTAAACTTGCACTCTTACGTTCTCAAAGTGCGTGGAAGCTGTTGCTTACTCACTTTGAAGACGAGACACTCACATCTTAATTACCGACATTTGGGCAATTCTGACAGAGCCGCGAGAGACAGCGCTCAACCACATGTCCATCATTCTGTCACATCCCCAGCACATGAGCGGGACGGTGAATCGGACATAGAACTCCCTGTCCCCCTCCCAGCAGCAGGTGGATTTTTTCGGTCACACTTAGACTCCGATACGAATGTACAGCATTCTGTATTCTGTTGCCTAATCATGTTGTTGCTCTGTGTAAATCATGGCCAATCTGTGTATCTTACTACCAACTCTAAGGATACTCGTGTCCCGGCAGCTGAGCTGAGCCTGAGAGGCACGGACCTGCCCGAGGTTTCTTCATAATTGAGTTGTTATTTTAAGCGAAGGGCGTTTCATCGCCCCTGTTATTCACGGGTGCTCCCCATACTGTATGTGATGCGCCAATGTATTGTATTGAGCGGTCTGCACAAACATACTGAATTGACCTGAATTCAATTGAATGTTGCATGCATATTGCACAACGTCAGCTATCGACCAGAGCTTACGTAGCGCAATGAGTGTCAGTATAGCGAAGGCTGCTGGAGCTGCTTTGACACTTCTCACTGCAGCTGTAAGGGTGTGTAGTTGAGACAAGGCTACGTGTGTTGCTACCTACGCAGTTGTGAATACGATTATCAAGTGCTAGAGCCCCCTCGACCGGCGCTCTACACTTTGGAATGACGCGTATCTTCTTCATGGTGTGTAATGCGCGAATGTAACCCACTCCACTGCGCTATTGACATTATCCTGACTTCCTTCTAGACTTGTTTGAACGGGGCCGCCCCTTTCTTGACACTGAAGGTTTATTTGGCAACTATCTCTGCCTGCTATGCTGGGTGGAATTCTAAAAAAAAAAAAAAAAAAAAAGTTGTATTATATTATGTAGTATTATAATTATAATTATACTGTATAATTATAATTTAAATAGTGTGGCTCAGTGGTAGAGTGCCTGCACGTGATGCTGGCGACCTGAGTTCCATTCCTGACTGATGCAGTCAGAAATAAATACATACATACATAAATAAATAAATAAATAAATAAATAAATAATCAAACATGCCCAATCCTCTCTATGACCGCCATGTTACGATTGTGGCTGGAGAGTTGAAGGTGGTGCTCCAATCTGTTCTACCCATGGAGGTGTTATAAACTGGAGTATGCTGCTGAGTCCCGCCCTCCATAGAACTGGATGGCCGAGGCTAAGCTTGGAATACAAAAAGTATCAATTTCATTGTGCTATAAGCATAGATGCCAATATTGTATCTTATCCTAAATGTTGCACATCAACGCCATGTTCAACACTGGGGCTGTTGGTCCATGAGCCATGGTTTGCCCAGGCGCTTATTTCTTCTTAATGACGCTTGGACTCACGTTATTTTCTTTGTACAATAGTGATTCTTCATCCCAGAGGGTGGTATTATTGCTCCTAGTGTGTTTGCCACACAACAAAAGGAAGTGAGAGTTGTCGAGAGGGTGCCTGCAGATTTACAGCATGCATGACGATACACACTTTCTTAAGCTCCTCCAGAAATGAGCAAGTGTAACTGAAGGTCATGGAGTTTGCTCCTATGCTCTCTGGAGCAACATTTGTTGTAGGTGCTGGACATGTAGCCGCCACCAACTTGTAGGTGCATGAGTGTTCGTGCAAATATGACTCTCGTGCATGCGCCACCTAGTCACAGATAGGCTACCAAAATACTCTGTTCCACACTATTCTTAAAAATGGCGTATGCTAACGGGCCTCCGCCGATCGGCACGCCCTTGACCTATACCCGATCTTGGTCTGGAGTGTTTGAGCTACATGCAGTGGGCACATCTTCCCTGCAGATGGCGCCAGAGCTGCAGTCTTATGGCCTATTATGGTGTCTGAACTCTATCAGTGGTGCATTCTCTCTTTGAAAAGACAGAACGGCTGTTCATATGTTTCGATTCGTAAGCACTGGGGCGTGCACTATCGAAGCAGTGATTGACTCATTGTTTAGAGGGAGCATTCAGGCTGACATGGGGCCTATAGGACCCTAGCCCTGGATGGATTACGACCCCGCCCCACCAGAAAGTGTGGCGAGCTCTTGATTTATTGGAAAGGCATTTCAGTCGGAGTCGTCTGCCAATCGGCTAGCTGGGCCAGGCATAATATCATCGCCCGTTGCTATAATTTGCACATGACAAGCACGCTATCGCAGCCTCAGTCCTGTGGCCTGTGGTAATTACGCTGTGGACATGAGTGCGCATGGTTATTATTAAACTATATGTTTTGTAAAAATGGCGAGCATGCTTATCGCCTGCTCAGCTCGTATATTTGACGTTCCCCTACATGTTCCATGTCGTTATGCCAACTTAATGTGTTTGGGTGTACGGAGCACGCCATCGCTTGCTCAGTCCCATCTATCTCTGGCAACTGTCCATAAGTGTTCCATGTCTATTTAACTACGTAAATAGACTGTGTTGTTCCACTAAAGGTTGAACTGTGATTATGCTTGTGGGTCGTTCGCACCGTTACAATGAGGCGCTGCGGTATACGTGTCCCACTAGGTGACGTCGAAGTGCTTCGACTGAAAGAGAACGTCTGGTTACTTTCGTAACCTCTGTTCTCTGAAGGAGAACACGAGACGTCACCTATATATGCCTCCTTGTACACTTGTGCGTGCTTCAAGTGTGAAAAAGGCAGAAGCGCGCGTTGCAGGGCAATTTATAGCGCCTCTCACGGCGCATGCGCGCGCTGCCTTAAAGGCATTGGTTAAAAAGGGTTCAGTAGGAATGTACGCCCTGAGGCGATATCCCACTAGGTGACGTCTCGTGTTCTCCTTCAGAGAACAGAGGTTACGAAAGTAAC
>JAODXP020000027.1:25004523-25007023 GCA_027497455.2 Sardinella longiceps
TAAAACTTTCTTTTCCCAAAAGGAGCTCCAAATCTCTTAAGCCCCACACATCACCCAGGCTAAGCACATCACCCAGCCCACAGCAGCAGCAAGGCCCACACACAATACAGTGTGTGTGTGTGTGTGTGTGTGTGTGTGTGTGTGTGTGTGTGCGTGTGTGTGTGTGTGTGTGTGTGTGTGTGTGTGTGTGTGTGTGTGGTGTATTTCTTTCAAACATTTTAATAAATCAATTAAATGGAATGAATTAAATTTATATTTATGTTTATGTGATATTTATGTATGTGTGTAAATTTGTAAATAAATGTGTGTGTGTGTGTGTGTCTGTGTGTGTGTGTGTGTGTGTGTGTGTGTGTGTGTGTGTGTGTGTGTGTGTGTGTGTGTGTGTGTGTGTGTGTGTGTGTGTGTGTGTGTGTGTGTGTGTGTGTGGTGTATTTCTTTCAAACATTTTAATAAATCAATTAAATGGAATGTATTAAATTTGTATTTATGTTTATGCGATATTTATGTATGTGTTTAAATTTGTAAATAAATGTGTGTGTGTGTGTGTGTGTGTGTGTGTGTGTGTGTGTGTGTGTGTGTGTGTGTGTGTGTGTGTGTGTGTGTGTGTGTGTCTGTGTGTGTGTGTGTGTGTGTGTGTGTGTGTGTGTGTGTGTGGTGTATTTCTTTCAAACATTTTAATAAATCAATTAAATGGAATGTATTAAATTTGTATTTATGTTTATGCGATATTTATGTATGTGTTTAAATTTGTAAATAAATGTGTGCGTGTGTGTATGTCTATGTGTGTGTGTGTGTGTGTGTGTGTGTGTGTGTGTGTGTGTGTGCGTGTGTGTGTTTCAGGTGTGTATCAGTTCAGCATCCCTGAGTCAGCCCAGCCGGGTTTTGTGATTGGGCGTCTGCACGCGCGGGACAACGACGTGGGCAGGAACGCAGAGATGGAGTATAAGATCACGAGCGAGGAGGGCCGCGACACCTTCAGGATCACCACCGACAAGGACACACAGGAGGGGGTGCTGACCCTCAACAGGGTCAGGACAACAACAACAACAACAACAACAACAACAACATCCCATAATACACTGCCCTCACAATCCTTTGCTAACCAGCAACAACAATAACAACATTCCATAAGCCCTCACAGTCCTATGCTACATTAACCAGCCATTATGGATACCGAGAGCATTTTATCATGTCTATAATGCCACTAAAATGGTATCTGTATAGCATGATATGATTATGTTTACGTTATGTTTTGCACAATTTCATGCTAGATCTACAGGCAAAAAATAGCAGATGCTCCAATTTTACCTGATCAGTCACATCAAATACATTTGGTGTTTCATAGTATTATGGATTTAGTTTTAAAAAAAAAATCTAATTTCTGTGGAACTGCCATGAATATATTATAACACTGCTTGATGTTGTGATTATTTTTCTGTCTGTAACTTCAGATAATGATACAGCCAGAAGTGTGACCCCTGCTTTTGAATAGGGTTCTTGGTTAGGTGCTGCCAAATTGCCGTTGCTAATGTCTCTGCTCTTTGACACCCATGATGGTGTTTTGTCTACCGACACACACACACACACACACACACACACACACACACAGTCGCACTCACACACCCTTGTGTACCCATGTCTCTCATGACGACCAGAGGAGCTCATTATCACCTAGTTTTAGGGGCTATATTTAGTTTAAAGGCTAACACCCCTTGGTGAAATCTGTGTGTTAAGACAATACAGAGCTATGGGATTACAGATCCAAAGAGTCATCATGTAAACTCCTTAGCACCAACTTTACAAGCTAACTTAGCCTACCTGGTGCAACTTTATAACAAACATCCGCCAGAAATGGTTGATAAATAGCTTATTAACATCAATAAGTCTGATCAGTTAACAGACTTAATTCCATTAAGTTTTTCCATTTTATTATTTAGGCGTATAAAAACTGTTAACTAACTAATTTTCTATACTGCTAAATACTATTACCTAACTGTTAACTCCTATTAATTAACAATAATTATTTTACTCACTAGTGTTAATAAGTTATTTATTAATCATTCATAGTGGATAGTTATTACAAAGTAATACAGATGAGGATGCGAATCACAAGCCTTATGTTGTCTTTTGCTCCTGCTCTTCCAGGCCGTGGACTTCGAGACCAAGGGCATGTACACGCTGCGGGTCCAAGTGGACAACCGTTACCTGGACCCCCGGTTTCGCTCTGTGGGACCCTTCCACGACACAGCGCTGGTGAAGGTGGCCGTGGAGGATGAGAACGAACCGCCGGTTTTCAAGCGCTCGACCTACGTCATGGAGGTGTTAGAGAACGCACCTGTGGGCGCCATCGTTGGAGCCGTCAGCGCTATGGACCCGGACAACAGTCGCAGCCCCGTCAGGTATGTAAACACACACACACACACACACACACACACACACACACACACACACACACACACACACACACACACACACACACAAACACATTAAACAGCAAACA
>JAODXP020000027.1:25012023-25022023 GCA_027497455.2 Sardinella longiceps
GTTGACTTCTGACTTAAAAGCATGAAGCATGTCTTAACATTATGCTGAACACTCTTAATCCCCTTCATCCGCAGAGTTTTGTGTGGATTAATCCACAGAAATCCCATAATAGTTACCAATAGTTACAGTTGCCGCGGCGCTGTCTGTCTGTCTGTCTCACTGCCTCTGTCCCCTCCCCAGACAATCTGAACCAGATCAGCCGAGTGCCAGTCTCCATCCGAATCCTGGACGTCAACGACAACCCCCCGAGCTTTGCCACGTTTTACGAGACCTTCGTGTGTGAAAACGCCAAAGCAGGACAGGTGAGTGCACCCTGTTCAACACCTCACACCCCTCCCCACACACACACACACACACACACACACACACACACTCACACACACACACACACACACACACACACACACACACACACACACACACTTCTCCTCTCCCTTGATTTCCCTCTCCATCTTTCTCACCCTGTCACACTCCTAGCCGCTAGCGCAGATGCCACCCGTGTGTCTTTGAGGTGACCTTGCTCAGGAGAGGGAAATCTGATAAACCTGACTGGGGGATGAAAATGCTGAAGGCAGAAAGGAGGGGGGGAGTGTGAGTGTGTGTGTGTGCGAGAGTGTGTGTGTGTGTGTGTGTGTGTGTGTGTGTGTGTGAGTGAGTGAGAGAGAGAGAGAGAGAGAGAGAGAGAGAGAGAGAGAGAGAGAGAGGTGGTGGGGGCAGAGTGGTGGGGCGGGGAGAAAAAGAGAAAGCGTGTTTTACTGGAACACCGGCCTTTGCCAAGGCACACACACATACAGACACACACACACACACACACACACACACACACACACACAGGCTTTTGTGAAGCCACTTTTTCAGTGTTATTTTTTATTTATATTAATTTTGAATTAATAAAGAATTCAAATCCATTATACATTATATAAAAAATGTCTGAAGATGGATTCCTTGTTCCTCTCATTCAGAACCTTTAAATTCAATTTATTTCTAACCATATCCCTGCTCAGTAGCAGCAGCCAGACATAATGTTAAAGTCAGGGAGTTTCAGTACATCAATAATAAAGCATTGAAGTCCATTATCTCATAACAATGTCTGAAGATGGATGCTGTGTTCTTCACATTCAGAACCTAAGTGTTCAATTCATTCAAATTCTACACTAAGTCAGGGAGTGAGATTGATCAAGGAATCAATAAAGTTTATTTGTCACATGGATATAATTACTGGTGTACAAAATGCAGTGAAATTACAGTATGTCTGGTGTCAGCTTGTTTGTGCAAAGCACAGTTGTGCCGGAGGAAAGGGGCTACAGAGGATAGTTGGTGGGTTGATGGATTAGGTGAGTGGGCAGGGTGGGTGTCAGGATGGCACCAACAAGGAGCACCCAAGAGCAACAGGGGCAAATGGCAAAACTCCCTTGCCTAAGGAATAAACCTGGGGCAGATCCACAGCTCAGGGGGCTAACCCAAGTGGGGGTCATGGTGAGGGAGGGGGGATGGGAGAGGGACGAGATGGGAGCTGGGATAGTATACTGATGTATGGAGGTAGAGGGTGTGGTGATGGTGTGCTGATGTATGGAGGTAGAGGGCGTGGTGATGGTGTGCTGATGTATGGAGGTAGAGGGCGTGGTGATGGTGTGCTGATGTATGGAGGTAGAGGGCGTGGTGATGGTGTGCTGTTGTATGTAGGGAAAGGGGGTGGTGATAATCAGGGGTTAAAGTGGGGGAGGGAGAGACACGGGGGAGCACAGTTCCGGCACCTCAGATAATATCACTCCGTTCTTTTCATAAACATTTTTTTTTTGTGCTGACACAAAACTTCCCCCTCGAATCCCACTTTAAGCACTGATGATGGATCATGGGGGTATCATTGGGTTGAGTCCATGTTAATGAATGACACAGTAAAAGGGGGTAAGGCACAGGGGCTTTAGGAAGGAGAGTCGGACCTGCTATGCCATGGGTCCCTTGGGAAGGTGGTGGTGGTCCGCGCAGGGCCATTGGGGTGTATGTGGGTATGGATCTTGGCTACATAAAGGACTCACATGCAAAACCGAATGGACCAGAAGATAATGCAACGCAATCAGACTCTAATGCAGAAATACTTGAGGGCTGTCACTAATGTGCTAAATGTGTGTGTGTGTGTGTGTGTGCGTGTGTCTCAGAGGATTCAGATGATCAGCGCCACTGATCCGGACGAGCCAATGGGAGGCCAGCGTTTCTCATTCCGTCTGGCGCCGGAGGCCTCGGTCAAAGCCAACTTCACAGTCCGAGACAATAACGGTGCGTTCCCATGACAACAGGCACCATCTGGGGCATAATGAGGACATTCATAATGCATTAATTAGGAGTTATAGCTCTCTCAAGTAAGATTTATTCCCTCTCCCCGCTCCTGACACACAACAGAATGTGGCATAAATCATCAGACGGAGCCAGACTTCAAGTTTCAACTTCTTTAACTTTGTGACGTTCGCTCCTCACACATGCACATGATTTTTAGCATTTTACTCTCTTGCACAAGCCTGTAAGGTGATTTCATCATCGGAGAAGCTGAGCAGACGAAGGGGTTGATGGGAAATGTAGTTCAACAGTCATCCAACAAGTCACACAGAATACTTTTGGTTAGCAGCATGGTGTCTATTTCCCAAAAGCATAGTTGCTAATCAGTAGCAATTATGCTTTTGAGAAACGGATACCTAGTTCTCACTGCTATGCACATCAGTCTGGCTAATCAGTTATCGCCACTTCTTCCTATTCGAAACAGGCCTTTAGCCCTGGACGATAGAGGCCGGTTTAACATAGATTTTGCTTCTTAGCCTATGGTGTTGCATCCCTAGTCTGGTGATACCATCCTACGTACTTCGCCTCTAAATTAGATTTTGTCTGTTCCAACAGACAACACGGCCATGATCCTGACACTCCGTAGCGGCTACAGCCGCCTCCATCGCAGCCGCTACCTCATCCCCGTGGTGATCTCGGACGGCGGGAGTCCCGTGCTGAGCAGCACAAACACTCTGACGGTGCGTGTGTGTTCGTGCGACCGCGACGGCAACATGAAGGTGTGCAACCCCGAGGCTCAGGCCCTGAGCGCCGGACTCAGCACTGGAGCCCTGGTGGCCATACTGCTGTGTGTCTGCATACTGCTAAGTAAGGAGCCACCTACACACACACACACACACACACACACACACACACACACACACACACACACACACACACACACACACATGCTGAATCACAATTAAACATACAGACACAAACACACACACACACACACACACACACACACACACAAAAACATGCTGAATCACAATTAAACATACAGACACACACTCACACACACTCAATTAGATCAACTCTACATTTTATTCCATACGATTGCTGTGAAGAGTTTGTCTGATTATGAAAGCACAATACAGACACACACGCTCAATCACAATTAAACACAAACTTAGATGTTTTACCCTCTCGTCTTTTCAAGAATGTTTTTGCAGCCATTAGTATTATTATTCTATACATTTTAGATATTCTATATATTATTATTATTATTATTATTATTATTATTATTATTCGTTTATTGTTCATTTTCTAGTAGGTTGTATGTAATGCGCATAAATGAAATGTGAAATGTAAATAAAAGTGGCTTGACTAGACTTGAATGATCTACACCCTATCAACAACAAATTCAAGGTACTTGGTTGCAGACAAAAATATAATGGTGCAGAATGGCTTTTTTTCTTCAAGACACTTTGCTCCTCTCAAATGAAAAGGCTCAGCAATCACTATTCTTTAGTGTAGCTGCTAGTCAATACTTAGTTTCTGACTTTAGTTTGGCTGCAACCTTTAAGTGTTTTGGTGTGTGTATGTGTGTGTGTGTGTGTGTGTGTGTGTGTGTGGGCCTTTCACTTGTGCTAAACACAACCCAATTATCTCCCCTGTCCCTGTAACCTTGATGTGTGTCTTCATAGCAGTCATGGGTCAGTTTCTGTGTTGGACATGGTCATTATGCTGTCACTGCCTCTCCTGTCCCCTTTCTCTCTCTCTCTCTCTCTCTCTTCACAAACTCATCTTGTGGCTGCCTGCCCTCCATTGCACCCCCCCTCCTCTTCTCTTCTCTTCTCTTCTCTTCCTATCCCCCTCTTCGTCTCTTCATATTTCAGTGTCACTGTCTGCTCTTGTTTCGCGAGTCCTTGAGATTCTTGTTTTTATCCCCATTCTTTTCCATAGAACAACTCCTGCTGTTACTGCTGCCATCTCTCTCTCTCTCTCTCTCTCTCTCTCTCTGAGCCTACTTTTCCCTCCATCTTTGAAGTTGTGTTGTCATTTGTTTCCATATCGATCTTGGCTTTTCTTGCTCTCACTTACTTTGCTGCAACTTTATTTATTATATATAAATATGATTTTTTTTATATATTTTTCCCCCTTCAAAGTCATGTTGTTCATGCTGTCTCCATAGTGACCATGTTGTCGCCTCTCTCTCTCCTCCCCAATTCCCTCTTGTTGTCCCTTTCTTTCTTTCTTTCTTTCTTTCTTTCCTCCTTTTTTCTGTCTCCCTCTCTTTCTCTCTCTGCAGTGTTAGTGGTGCTGTTTGCAGCCTTGCGGCGGCAGCGCAAGAAGGAGCCGCTGATCATCTCGAAAGAGGACGTGCGCGACAACGTGGTGAGCTACAACGACGAGGGCGGCGGAGAGGAGGACACGCAGGCCTTCGACATCGGCACGCTACGCAACCCCGAGGCGCTGGAGGACAGCAAGCTGCGTCGTGACATCATCCCCGACACACTCTTTCCCCCAATGCCGAGGAGGCCGCCACCGTCTTCGGTCGCTGGCGGGACCGCCACTGGGGCGCCAGGGGCTCTTCGGGACAACGCTGACGTGCGGGAATTCATCGCCCAACGTCTGGCAGAGAACGACTCAGACCCGACGGCGCCTCCGTATGACTCGCTGGCGACCTACGCCTACGAAGGCAGCGGTTCGGTGGCTCACAGTCTCAGCTCGCTGGAGTCGGCCACCAGCGACGCCGACCACGACTACAACTACCTGAGCGACTGGGGGCCGCGCTTCAAAAAGCTGGCAGACATGTACGGCACGGAGGACAGCGACAAGGATTCCTAACGCTGCCCCCTGGGGGTCTGGGGGACTTAGTGGAGAAAGGATAGAGAAACACACACACAAACACACACACAGTTCTTTATGAAAACTCTCTCTCTCTCTCTCTCTCTCAAACACACACACACACACACAGTTCTGAAAACTTTCTCCCTCTCTCTCTCACACACACACACACACACACACACACACACACACACACACACACACACAAATAAACTTGAGAGGACTTTGTGCATTCTGCAGTCTCTGTAGTAAACTGACCCCAGTGCAGTAACTCTGGATTTGAGACGTGTGTCACGAGAAAGATGGGAACTCCTGCAAAGGCTTCGACTTTCTATCTTCTTTTGTTTTATGTTTTTGTTTTTTTTGGTGGGTTTTTTTTTTTTGGTCTTCTTTTCTTTTTCCCCCAAGTGCCCTTTCTCAGAAGAACCGCTGTCACACCAATAAGCCTGAGCCTTTGGGACAACCAGGAAGTACCTCTGATCGCTTGACCTCCAGCCAGGCCCTAACCTTTGACCTTTGACCTCGAGGCTGATATTAGTCAGTATTTGTGCTCCAGCTCAGAGCAGTGAAACCCTCTCTGGGGAAAAAAAAGAGGGGAGGAAATAAAAAAAAAGACAAGAGCGACATACTTCTCCCTCTCCCTCTCTCTGGAACCCTCAGTCACTTGGCCCTGACTCTGTATATGAAATACACTCGTACTTGCCGTGCTTTCGTTTTTGGTCAAAACATTTGTTACACTCACGGAAAAGTGAGCGGATACAAAGATGTATACTCAGACACTCACACACACACACACAAACACTCACTCAGACACACACACACGCTCATATGTGTCCCACTCAAACACATCCCATGCAAAAGGTCATACACACATTGCAGTGTTTTTGGGGGAGGGTGTGTGTGTGTGTGTGTGTGTATGTGTGTGTGTGTGTGTGTGTGTTCGCATATTGTGAGTATAATGACTGTGTTTCCTGGGAACTCTGCTGCCTTACTGTGTCAGTGACTGGAGATACCATAGACATGCACACATGTTGGAGACACACACTCCCCCGAGGGCAGTGGGATAGTTCTCACACACACACACACACACACACACACACACACACACACACACACACACACACACACACACACACACACACACACACACACACACACACACACACACACACACACCTGACTGAAGGCAAACATCCCCCTTGGGCAAAGACTGAAAAAAAAATAAAAACACACCTCAAGTCTTTTAAAGTCATTTAAAGTGTGAATCACGTCGACCCACAATGGTCTGGTCGAATGGTTGAAAGAATGGTTCTATGAGGTTTTAATGTTTCTGAGTGTGTGTGTGTGTGTGTGTGTGTGTGTGTGTGTGTGTGTGTGTGTGTGTGTGTACGTACATTCTGTTAGTTATTCCTCTTCACTGTAAAAAAGGGGAGCATCACTTGTCCAGAGGAAGAAAAAAAAAATAATAATAACCCTGCAGGTCTCTAACTGTTGTGTTTGGGACTTTGACTCTGTTTGTGGGCTCAAAATGGCACAGTATGGATTGAGTCCAGACACTCCTCTGCACAAAAGCAGGAGGGAAAATGTGAAGGAAGAACGAAGGAGAAAAGAGGTGATGAAAAAAACGAGTGAAGAAGAAAAAGGAATAAGATAGAGATGGTAGAGATTTAATCTTAAAGGGCACAATGGTAAAATCAATAGAACTGAAAGAGGAAAGATTTGAGACAAGCTGCATCCAAACACACACACACACACACACACACACACACACACACACACACACACACACACAATTTGGTAGTACACAGCACTTAAACCGGCCACAATAAATGCAGCCAGACAAAGATAAGAATCCAAACACACAACACGCACATTTTTTTCCAAATCCTGACTTGCCATTACACATTTATAACACATGAACACTGTAATTACAACACTCACCACTCAACCATCTCTCTTAGGCTACTTTCTCTCTCTCTCACTCACACACACGCACACACACACACAAGCCATTCCACCTCTCTTCTATACTAGCTATATGACACTGTTTTTTTCAGTAGCAGGTGGCGTAGTGTAGACAATCGCTGGTACTGGGAAGATTAGAGATGTTTGTGGTGACTATTTGTGAAAGCGCTTAATGTGGCTATTTGACAGGCCTTTTAGCTGAGAGCTCTTTTTTTTCCAAAAAATAAAAAGAAAATAATAATAAAAAACAAACAAACAAACATCAGAACCAAGTGCTGCAGGATTACACCCATGGAAATAAAGAGCACTAGCAATGAAAGCAGATGACGAAGACAGCGACGACCAGGACGACGACGACGATGATGATGATCAGAGTGTTTTTGTTGTCAAACTTGGCAGATCATGTGCACCATCATCCCTCCTTTTCTCGCTGGTTCTCCAAGAGAAAGACAGATGGAGAGAGAGAGAGAGAGAGAGAGAGAGTGGGAGGACATGGCAGAGCAAGCTCCTTTGTTCAAGGCACTCAGGAGACACACACACCTAGAAACGGACAAAAGACCCAGCAGTGGAAACCAACTAGGTGGTCTCTCCCCTTTTCGAGACGTTTATCAAACTGAAGCAGACGGACGGACAGGCCACCGGCCGACCTATAGGATCATTGGCCAGCTTTGCGCTCTCTCTCTGAATGTTCGTGTAGATACAGGAAGCATGGCCGCCACCCGGCCTGGTGATGGCGGTGGCGATGGTCTGCCCTGCGTGTGTGTGTCTTATGTCCCGTGGGTGAAGTCGTGTAGTCCGACTGTGCGAGTTTGTGCATTCTCTTTCTCTCTTTCTTTCTTTTTTTTGGCTTTCCCTCTCTTTTTCTTTTTTTTTGTTCTGTCGCCTCAACTGCGATAGCATCCCACAGGCAGGTGCCTCGGCCCCTTCATCTACGCTTTGTACGATGTGATATTTTGTACCAAAATATTTATATAACTCTGTATGATTAAAAATATGTTGAAACACCACAGTCTGCAGTGTCTGTGTCTGCGTGTGTGTGTGTGTGTGTGTGTGTGTGTGTGTGTGTATATTGTTGGGAGTGTTGCCAACAACAAACAAGCATATTTTATGAGGCTTCAGTGCTGTTCACCCACTGTATGCTTGAACAGAGCGAGGGAAGAGAGAGAGAGAGAAAGAGAGAGAGAGCTGGTTTCATAGCCTGATTACATGCTAACCAAACGAAAGTGATTCTTAATTAGACACAATCTATAATTAAGATCTTTTGGCAACAGAAATTCAGGGAGAGAGGGAGGGAGGGAGAGAGAGAAAAAGAGAGAGGGAGATGGGGAGTGAGGGAGCGAATGAGAGTGGGAAAGAGAATAATGGTTGAGAGGTGCAAAAAAAAATAAATTGTTTGCAGTGCGGCAGCAGATGCGATTGAGATGGTTCCATTTGAGATAATATTCTGTTTAATTGAATCTCATTAACCCCTTCAGCGCTGCGGCGCCCAGCATGAGCTCTCCTGCGTGCTGATTGGCTGACTGGTCAGCTCTTTAGAAGACTCTAGAATGTCAACACACACACGCTTGCTGACTCAGCAACAGATACCGTTATTGCCATGACAACAGAACAGCACACGATTCCCGAGACTCCACAAACTAGTCCAAAAGTTAAGGGTTCAGTTCTGTTGCTATTTATTATCAAGACAAAGATGGTTTTCTTTTAAAACTCACATACATACATAATAGCATTACATACAAAACAGACACAACTCCACACTTTAGGAAAATTTCCTGAAAAACAAAAACAAAACAAAAAAAAAAGCACCACCACGTACTGCTGCATTAGGGCCATCCTTTTGAATAGTCAAACGTGATGAAATGTATGAGAGGGACACATTATTAAACATTTCACTGATAAAAGGGTTATTTCACATACACTTCTCTCCACCACCATCACTTATTCAGAGGTCCCTCATTGACATCATGCTAGTTGTTTATTTCAAATAAAGCTTGAAAACACCATTTGATATCATGATGTGAAAGGATTTCTTTTTTTTTTCTCAATAACGCTTTGCATATATATTTTTTTTCTTTTCTCCCTCACACAAAGGTCTGATGGTATCATATTAATTTTCCAGACATTTTCCTTTTTGTCTTTTTTCCCCCTTTCTTTTGGAGAGGGAATCACAAGGCCATGGTAGATTCCAAACCGGATAGAAAACTCTAGTAATCCTCTTTAAAAAAAAAAAAACAAACAAAAAAAACCAACCCTGCTGTTATAGTGTTTTGCTGGGGAATGAGCGTAGGTGGGCAGAACATACATTTTTTTCCCATGAAACATCCCTTGGCCATGATGTTGAAACAGTTACTGTAAGTCTCACAGAAGGAGCATGGACACCAAACGAGCTGTGCATCTCCGAGAGTGAACGACATCACTTCCTGCCGTCTTCGCCATCGTCGCTCTCGCGCTCCTGCCGCTCGCGCTCCCTCCTCATCTCCTTCAGCTCCTGCCTGTACTTCCTCTCGATGAAGCGCTTCTGGTGGGCCATCTGGGGGAAGTTGTCTGGACACACACAGACACACACACACACACACACACACACACAGGGCGGTGAATCTCTCTCTACGTCCACAGCACTCTGGCTGAGCAATGGAAGACAGGTCAAAATTAATCTCAAGATGACAGCTCAATGGCTATTCAAAATGGCTCATCAGAAGCTGTGTGTGTGTGTGTGTGTGTGTGTGTGTGTGTGTGTGTGTGTGTGTGTGTGTGTGTGTGTGTGTGTGTGTGTGTCTTCAAAAAGGCTAATCACAAGCAAAACCATGTGCATTCTACACGAACCTTCCCATTTTTGGTTTGCATTAGACAACATCTTCCTGCCAAGACAATTTCATATATGCATTTATGTCTGTGTGTATATTTGAGTGCCTGTGTGTGTGTGTGTGTGTGT
>JAODXP020000027.1:25044523-25054523 GCA_027497455.2 Sardinella longiceps
AGATTGTGTATGTGTGAGAGAGAAAGAAAGCTCACTCTCAACTGAGGAAGTTAACACTTAAAAATGGCAAAAGATCAAATCCAGCTATGACCAATACACTCAACTGATCTATAGTCTGGAAGGAAGGGGAATTTGTAACACCTCACATTGTGTTTGAGAGGGTATGTGTGTGTGTGTGTGTTACTGCTTTCTAGAGCGGCAGCGAGAACAACGGCGGCTGCTTGCTAACCCTGGAGCCAGCCGCTGCTAAAACGACGTCTGTGGCACCTTCACCGCGCGGCTGTTTTCACGGAGAGAGCGCCAAACGCTTTTAATTGGGCGGTGTTGGAGCGCGCTAATGTCATGCTTCCATCCCTAGCGCCTAGGTGTCGCCTGCACGACCCGGCCCGTTCGCCCGTCAGCCCCGACTGCCTGACACGTCGAGCGCTGTCGCTAATTAGCAACGGGCGCTGGAAATGCCAGCCGACACTTCCGTCACCGCTAACAACGTCTCTTGGTGACGGCTTGATGCCGAGCACTACGGCTGCCACGTAAGCGGGGACCGCTCGCTAGCGTGTTGCCAGCTCTAATAACTCTCCCACTGAGTCCCCTACCACCACACACACACACACACACACACACACACACACACACACACACACACACACACACACACACACACACACATATATATATACACACACACATACACACAAACTGCATATATATTGTATATACACCCAAAATGTCACACAGAATATTTACCTGGTGAAGGTCTATGTATTTTCTTAGTGAATAATTACTTGCACAGTGTGCAGTGCTTATGTGAAGCTTTTGAATAGGTCATACACAAAGACTTCAAATGCCATCAACTAAATTTGAGTCTAGAAATGAAACATGACTGACATGAATTAAATATAAAGACTGGAGCCTGGATCATACAGACCTAATCTAAGGACTTGTTTCTGAAGTTATCCTGCAGGACAAAAAAAAAAAAGAAAAAAGACATTGGATGTCAATGGACGGCTCCGACAAAATAGACTTGAATCGTAATTCACAATCAACGGTGGAAGGGTTCAGCACCGGTGTGCAGGGTTGCATTGAAAACAATGGAATCGAATGTTGGAAGCAGAGTGCTCAGCACTGTGTCGGAACCGGTGTGCAGTGGCTTTTAGGCTAAAGCTACATGCTAGCAGATTGCCTAGGCCCCTGTGCCCTGGAGATCTCTGTCCAAAGAATCATCAACCAAAACACTGATGAAATTTAATACAACAAAACTAAACAAAACTCTTTGACGAAACCTATTGTATGTAACCATGCTGCAACTGTGGGCATCTGGCCAGAAGTGAAAGAGCAGTGAGATGGAGCGAGAGAGAGAATGAGAGAAAGAGAGAGGGGAGAGAGAAGAGAAAAAAAGCAAAATAAGACAGGAAAGAGAGACAGAGAGAGAGAGAGAGAGAGAGAGAGAGAGAGAGAGAGAGAGAGAGAGAGAGAGAGAGAGATAGAGCGAGAGAGAGAGAGAGATAGTGAGAGAGAGAAAAAGAGGGAGAGAGAGAGTGGAGGGAGGGAGAAAAGAGAAAAGAGAAAGAAGAAAGTAAAGAAGGTGAGACTGCTCTGTAAAGTCAGTGAGGCGGTGAACAGTGACACGAGTAACAGCACTGCAACAGGAAGATCTACAGTCCTTACATGTGCCGACTTTAGAGCCCTCACACACACACACACACACACACACACACACACACACACACACACACACACACACACACACAGTAACATGCGGCGCTCTTTGACACTGATGTATTCTCTGTGTACTCGTGTCTCCTGGGAAATGGAACTGGGCTTATTAGTGTGGCTCCACATGGACACTGCTGGACCCAGACTCACACAGGGTGTGTGTGTGTGTGTGTGTGTGTGTGTGTGTGTGTGTGTGTGTGTGTGTGTGTGTGTGTGTGTGTGTGAGTCTAGTGCTGTGTGAGTCTAGTGCTGTGTGTGTAAATGTGTGTGTTCACGTGGGTGGTGATTGCGTGAGAGACCACTGCTGCGAATGTGTGTGTGTGTGTGTGTGTGTGTTCACAAGGGTTGTGGGTGTGTGAGAGAACATTTTTGTGTGTGTGTGTGTGTGTGTTCACGTGGCTGTAGGTTGTGGGTGTGTGAGAGGGAGTGAGAGTGTGTGAGAGGGAGTGAGTGTGTGTGTGTGTGTGTGTGTGTGTGTGTGTGTGTGTGTGTGTGTGTGTGTGTGTGTGTGTGTGTGTGTGTTCACGTGGCTGAAGGTTGTGGGTGTGTGAGTGTGTGGTGTGTCAAAGGCCTGGCTCAAACTCCCTGCTCATATTTGATGTGTAAATCCAGATGATGCAACACACCACCAGGGCCTGTGTGTGTCTCTGACCGCTGAGACCAACACACACTTCACACACTCTTCCCATCCACCCTCCTCTTCTGCAACCAACCCACACATATCCACACACACACACACACACCTCTAGTGTTGAGAGGCTGGACCACCCTCCGTCCAAAAGCTCTTGGCCAGAGTGTCTGAAAGTGCTCCCAGGTGGGCTCCTAGGTGTGTGAGTGTGAGTGTGTGTGTATGTGTGTGCGTGTGTGTTTGTGTGCGCTCCAATATGTGTGTGTGTGTGTGTGTGTGTGTGTGTGTGTGTGTGTGTGTGTGTGTGTGTGTGTGTGTGTGTGTGTGTGTGTGTGTGTGTGTGTGTGTGTGTGTGTGTGTCTCCCGTGTGTGTGTGTGTGTGTGTGTGTGTGTCTCCGTGTGTGTGTGTGTGTGTGTGTGTGTGTGTGTGTGTGTGTGTGTGTGTGTGTGTGTGTGTGTGTGTATGTGCTCCCATTTGTGTGTGTGTGCGTGTGTGTGTATGTGTATACTGTATGTGTGTGTGCACGCACCCATCTTTGTGAGTTTGAGGGGGAAAAAAAGGGGGCACACACACAACGCTTCCCTGCAGTCCTTGTCCCATAAATTTGCTGCCCTCCACCACAGTAATGTTTACAATAGTCTGAGATAAAACAGACGTGGGCTTCTTCCCTTCCCTCTCCTCCGCCGTTCAGGAGGTCAATCAGGGGAGGTCTGTGTGTCTGCCTGCCTGTCTGCCTGTCTGGAACTGGGGTGGAGTGGGGTGGGGTTGGGTGGGGTGTGCTGGCTGGTGGTCAGAGGCTCCAGATGGGCCCAGCCAGCTTGGATCTCTACCCAGCCGAGGGCGCAGGTTCACTGGGGTGGGGAGCTTGTGGCTGCCCCCTCCCTGGAAGTGGATCTGCTGAGTCGTCATTGTCGCTGGCCCACCACAAACCACAGGGCTGAACCGACGAGTGTTTTTCTGTCTTTTACATGGGTGCCTCGCTTTGGTTTTTTGTTTTTTTCTCTCTCTTCTCTGTGCCCTTAGGCCTTTGCTCTCTCTCTTTCACTCTTTCTCTCCCTCTCTCTCTTTCATTCTCCCTCTGTCAGTCTCTCTCTCTATCTATCTATCTCTCTCTCTCTCTGCTGCCCTCTCTTGAAGATGCCATAAATTTAGCCTGTAAGCTGGCATTTTGCCCAGATCTGAGCAATTGACGCAGACAGACATAAACACACACACACACACACACACACAGATTTACAGTGTTGGAGAAGCGACACTAATACACATGCAAACAGCCAGGGATCAGTTCTGCCGTCAAAGAGGGAGTAAAGTTTAAGCCGAGAGGATCTCTTTCTTTGACTAGTATTAAACAAAACTTAACACACACACACACACACACACACACACACACACTAACATGGATGTGTACACATGCACACACATGCGCACACATTCTCTCTCTCTCTCTCTCTCTCTCTCTCTCTCTCTCACACACACACACACACACACACACACACACACACACACACACACACACACAAACTTGCTCCAGTATTCATGTAATCCTCTTAGTGCATCTCTGATCTCTGATTCCACACGCCGATGTTAAACAAACAAGGAATTTCCTAAACCGCCTCAACCATACAACGCATGGCTGGATAACACTGAAAAGCTGTGTGTGTGTGTGTGTGTGTGTGTGTGTGTGTGTGTGTGTGTACAGGGCAGGAGAAGGAAAGATTATATTTCCTACTAAAAACACAACAATAGCAATCAACTCTGAAGTGCCGAAACCCAGTGAAAAAAGACCGCCTGACAGGCAAACTTCTCATTCTCTCCAACCCATAGTCCACCCCCACCGCCCCATTCAATTTTTGCTTTTCATTTCTCCAGCTCTTCTCTGAATCTGTATGTGTGTGTGTGTGTGTGTGTGTGTGTGTGTGTGTGTGTGTGTGTGTGTGTGTGCCCAAGGCTCTGTGGCTCTATCCAAACAATAGGCCTTCAAACGACAAAAACACATAACAAGAGACTGCTCTCTCTCGCTCTATCTGTGTGTGTGAATAACTGTGTAGTAAAAAAATAAATATTATGCCTTCAGTTATGCCTATGCTGTCTAGGAGAAGTGGGAGCTGTTGTGTGTGTGTGTGTGTGTGTGTGTGTGTGTGTGTGTGTGTGTGGGTGTGTGTGGGAGTGTGTGTGTGTGTGTGTGGTGATGGGGCGAGTAGTGTAGGATGAGGAACAGAGGAATTATGGGAGAGATAAAACCCACCTGCAGTGGATGGGGTGGATAGTTGAGCCAAACTTCCCGCAGGTCCTGCAAAACACACAAACACACACATACACACACACACACACACACACACACACACACACACACACACACACACACAGACAAGAAATAAAGCAAAGTTAGAATGCGTAAGTACAGAACAGTGTTTTCCATACACTGACAACATGAAAAAAGTATTTCCATCATCCCAACACATTCAGTCTCTTTCGTCTGCACTACTTTTACTGACTGCAGTACCAGTAATGATTATTACCTGTTAGACAAAGGTAGCCTGACACGCCAGATTATCACATTTATTTAGTCTGGAGACGAGTGATAGACCCCCGGGTAAAACGGCTAAAACTAATCAGTGCAACTAGCAACTAACAAACGGTTCAAAAAACGCTAAACCCGGCTTCGCCGAAAACAGCGGTCTTTTGAATTGGTGTTTACAGTTTGTTCGTTCCTCTGTCTGGTCATAACGCTATGCTATTGCGTCCAGAAGCGATCTGAACGATAACTGCCTTGTTCCGGCCATAATTGAGTTGGATCTATCTATGGATGACAGACTATTACATTTTAGTGTTATAGGATGGCTTGCCAGGCTAGTCAATTAGTTTTTCTGTACATAGGTTCATTCAGGCCAAGCCCATGCAGGGGAGTTCATGATGGCTGTGTAAGCACGTTAGAACCAGGAAAAACAATGAAATACATACAATAAAACTAGAAAAGCGCTCCGAGAGCGCAGACCTCCGCCAAGGCTAAGCCATTCACTTTCTATGGGCAAGAGCGACAAAAACGATTTGAGCGACAAAAGCTACCAGCTGTAAAAGTTGGGCGAATTGGGCGATTTGAGCGACTAAAAAAAAGCTAAAAAACGGTTAACTATATGCAAATTAGCTATGACTCGTTTCAGCTGTAAAATCTAAAAGCTGTGATGTTAATGGAATGACAACAGGCACGTCATGAGTGATAGAGCGATTTGGGTGAACACAGACAATTTTAGCAGCTGGAAAAGCAATTTTGAGCTATAAAAGCAATTTTGTAGCTTTAGTAGCTTTTGGTGTGAACGTACAGTTAGCCTGTTTAGGGTCCCAGCACCAGAGCCAGTCACGTCTGTACTCTAAACGGGCCAAGAATTAACTGCATGAGATGGCCATTCTGGCAGGCTGTAGGGTTCGGCCAATCCAGGGTGACGATGGCCAAAGCAAAGCACTCTGGGTACAGTCACCATGGAGATGACACGGAACAAACTCTCAACACATAAGAAACAGAACAGCGTTCTCTGGAACAATCTGGCTTTCAGCTTGTTTCAGTGCCACTTGAAACTGTGTGCAGATTACTGAAGTGGCTTTGTGTGTGTTTGTATGAGTGTTTGTGTGTGTGTGTGTGTGTGTGTGTGTGTGTGTGTGTGTGTGTGTGTGTGTGTGTGTGTGTGTGTCTGAAAAACACAAGGTAGGTATATCATAATTACAGGCTTCCAATCATGCTTGCCAGCATCACAAAAATCAAATCACACATTATGGAGATGAACACAGATCATTTCCATCACTCACAAACGCAAACACACACACACACACACACACACACACACACACACACACACACACAATTAAATGCCCTTTCGTTGCATAGTGTGGCGGCTCTCAATCTGAAAATGAAAATATGGAAAACACACACACACACACACACACACACACACACACACACACACACACACACACACACACACCCACGTCCAGGCTGTTGTCCAATAAGAGGAGGAAACGGTCTCCTGTGGTCCACAATTACCCGTCATCCACATCCCCATGTTTCAGTTAAAACTACTAATCACTCCTGGACCTCTAGCACCATTAAATGCGTGTGTGCGTGTGTGTGTGTGTGTGTGTGTGTGTGTGTGTGTGTGTGTGTGTGTGTAGGTGTGTGAGGGTGTGAGTATGTGTGAGCATGTGTGTGTGTGTGTGTGTGTTTTGGATTTTGTATTTGCTGTCTCTTATGAAAAGGCAAGCAAAGACGACACACATCCAACACAAACACACACATACAGTACCATACACCCACAGTCGAGAGGAAAAGAGAGGAGAGGAGAGAAGAGAGATTGTTGTGCCAAAGAGAAGAGAAAAAAAAGAGAAGAAAAGAGAGGAGAAGAGAAGAGAAGAGAGGGGAGGGGTGGAGTGAACACACAAGGAAAAGAGGGGGTAGAAGAAGAGAAGAAGAAAAGAGAGAAGAAGAGGCGAGAGGAGAGAGGAGAGAATGGCCAATTGTGTGCTTGGCTCAGGGTCGGGGTTTTGATTGTGCTGCCTACAACCACTAGAGTAGAGTAGGCTAAAAACAGCAAGACAAGACCAGGGAATATGGATAAAGAGAGAGAGTAGACATAGAGATAGATAGAGAGATATAGAGGGGGACAGAGAGATAGAGAAAGATAGGGAACAAGGAGAAACAGATAAATAGAGGAAAACTGTAAAAGGGTGAGTGATTTGTTCCCCTCTTTTTTTGTTTATTGTTTTGTTGTTGTTGCTTGTTTGTTTATTTATTTATTTATTTCTCATGGCTAGTCGAACTGATGGGTTCTTTTGTCACACACGCCCTCTAGTACTCCCACCATGACACAGCCAAAGGCAATACACAGGCAGGAAGAGCAGTCGGAGAGATAGGACACAGAGCCACACACACACACACACACACACAAAAAAAAGTAGCGACTCCCACACACATACACTCAAAAACACATACACCCATAGTCCCCACCAACCCCTCCGCGCGCACACACACACACACACACACACACACACACACACACACACACACACACACACACACACACACACACACACACGCACACACACACACACACACAAACTCCCACCCACAGTCACACACAAATGTCTGTGTACAAAGATTACCACACCCCCCACACATATCCACACACAAACACACACAGCTTAGAGAACTTAAGAGACGTAGATATTAAGAGATAGAGAGGGAAAATGGAGAAGTAGAGAAATGGAGATAGAATATAGCGGGATACAGAGACACACTGACACCAGAGAGGATTCACTGACACAGTGATAGAGAGATAGCAAGAGAATATAAAGGAGATGGATTGAGAGAGCGATGGAGAGAATGCTACATTGGAGAGCAAAGCTAAAGCCACTTCAGCGGCTCATCGAGAGCAGAGCAGATCAAAAGGACTAGCGTTGACGCACACAAAAGACGCTACTCACTCCAGAACAATGCGAGAAAATTCTAGAACACCAGTCCCAGTTCTAGTTAGTATGGTGCTTTTTACTAACTGTTGCATTGCAATAGAATTTCTAGTTAGTAAAAAGCACAAGCACAAAAAAACAGAATAAAAAGGTGTTAAGCCAGTGATCACTACTGGAGCCATTTGGCCATGTCCACACACACAAAGGCACACTCACACATGCACACTGCATCAGAGATGGCAGTCAATAAAGCTGAATACAAATGGGAACACTCATAGGTAAACCTCTCAAGGACCTCCCTCTCTCCCTCTCTCTCTCTCTCTCTCCCTCTCTCGTCATCATGAGACGGTTAGAAATGTCACTTTGATTTGAAAATAAAGCGGACTTACACTCATTTTTCTGTACCTCTTATTTCTCTCTCTCTCTCTCTCTCTCTCTCTCGCTCTCTCTCTCTCTCTCTCTCTCTCTCTCTCTCTCTCTCTCTCTCGCTCTCTCTCTCTCTCTCTCTGTTCAATTCAATTGTGCTTTATTGGCATGACAAAACCGTATGTTGCATTGCAAAAGAATTTCTAGTTAGTAAAAAGCACAAGCACAAAAAAACAGAATTAAAAAAAAAGTGTTAAGCCAGTCTCTTTCTCTGTCTCTCTCTATCCACCTCTCTCTTAATTTCTTATCCTTTATCTCTTGTTTTCCACTAGCTGTACTTTCCACAAGCTGTTTTCCGCCCTCTCAATGAGGAATAAGGGCCTTTTCTATTGGCAATGTGATTGCTAGCGCTTGATGGCTTTCCAAGATGGCGGTGGTGGCCTCCCCATGGCCATCGGAGTGAGTTAATGTTGTTTAGGCTCTCACATAATCCTATTTGGCCAGTCCTGCTCAACACTTGTCGCTGCAAAAAAAGCTAAGGGCCCTATGTCACACGCACACACACACACACACACTAAAACACACACACACACACACACATATGCGCGCACGCACGCACACACACACACACACACACACAAAGAGACACACACACAAAGAGACACACACACATCGCTCTTTATAGTAACAGTGAGTCATCTGTACAATAATCCAAACTGAGCATGTGTGAGAGTGTTGAAAATGAAAGACAGAAAGTACAGAGAGAGAGAGAAAAAAAGAGAGAGAGAGAGAGAGAGAGAGAGAGAGAGAGAGAGAGAGAGAACGATTTTGTTTTTGTTTTTTCATTTAAAGCGAAACAGGTGAGAGTTGTCTTTCTTAGACAGAGCGCCGTATTCCTAACTTAAGTCTTAAAGGTGTATTGTGTAAGAATTGAAGTTTGAAATATGAAAAAATAAACAAAATGCAACAGGAGAATGTGAAGAAACAAATGCAGTCATCACACAACAAATACAACCATGTACTCAGCTGCTGAGATATCAACCCAAATTAGCATGCTAAAAATTAGCCACGGCCCTAGTGCCTATTTATTTGTATTGTAATACCAATTTTGCCACTAGTAATCGCTAGCGACTAACAGGCCTGTCACCGCTCATAAACCTCCGATTGTTGACGAAGAAATCGCCTGTGGTTTTGTAGCACTTGGCTTGTAGTTGAAATTAATCTGTCAGAGTCCATTTATGCCCTGTTAATGTACATGTTTATGGCTATTACACATTTTTGGAGTAGCTGTCAATTCTAGGGAAGATACAAAGTCCCACGTTTCCATCAGAATTAAATAAATGGGAAGTAGAGCGTACAAGGATTGAGCTGTACTGGATTAGCTGAAATTAACGTCAACCCCACCACCACCACAAGTTATGGGAGCCAGGAACACACTCATTGAAAAGTGAAGATAAGAACCGATTAAACTGGAATTAAACCATCGACATAGTTTGAAAACCATTCATGGCAGCTGGAGCAAGTAGGCTAAAGGAAGATTGATGGTGGAACTGCAATGTTTCGTCTGGACAGGTAAAAAGACTAACATTAGGCTACCACTGCCCATGTCAAAAGTTATGTTAGATAGATAGCAGCGTTACAACTATACGTCCTATGGTTAAATGTAGCGGTATGCCAAGCTGATGTTTGCTAACACAGGGGCTTGTGTTAACGAAATTGATCTGTAAACGTAAAGTAGACCCTGTCAAAAGCAATCAAACTGTTAGTAGCCCGAGCCAAATGTATTGTCAGTGGGTGCAGTGGCGGCCGCCAACTAGCTAACGTTAACGTTAGTTGGC
>JAODXP020000027.1:25069523-25074523 GCA_027497455.2 Sardinella longiceps
ATGGAATGGAAGCCAGTGAGTCAATCCACGCTCCAAGAAGGAGATTGATTCATATCTCAAACTGAGCTGAGAAACGGCCTGGGTTTACTCCAATAGCAAGCAGCACATGTGTGCCCATACACACACACACACACACACACACACACACACACACACACACACACACACACACACACACACACACACACACACAAAAAGGGAAAGAGAGATTCAACTGTTTGCACAGACCTGTCTGTGGAACTGGTGCTGGGCTGAACGTGACTTCAACAATTCTTTGTTTTTTAAAGACAGTTTTAACCACTTCAAAGACAGACTCCAGGCTAACATGGTGTTCTGACAGTGTCATGACTACAGTGCATTTTCATGCATTCCACACACACATAGCACACCCCTCCACACCCACACACATAGCGCACCCCTCCACACACACACACACACACACACACACACACACACACGCAATAAGTTATTTGTTGAGTATATTTTTCAAGGGTCCATTGGCACACTCATAGGCGATCACGTCTTGCCACAGATCGATACGATTCGATTAGACTGAAAAACAACTATCATAGTGAATTCCCAAAATGGCCACGTAGAGAGAAAAAAATAAACACATTGGGGCTTTGAACACATTTAGCCTACAGCTGTTCAAATCCCCTAGAAATCTGGCATGCTGACATAGTGGCAAATGCAACAGCATTCATGAAAATATTCCAATAAGAATTGGAATTTCTCTTTGTTGAGGGGAGGGTCATTAAATCTTAGATCTAAAAAATCTTTGGCCTATTTATTGATAATAAAAAAAATCCTTTCTATCGAAAAATGAGGCAAAAAAGTTAATATGCGAACTCAAAGTCTAAAATCCCCGACACCTTCTCCACTTCACACGGCGGGACCAACTTCCTCCAACACCCACTGAATACTTTGCAGTCTCGGGATAGAACTATCTTTTCGACCAGCGCGTGACATCCCCATGGCATTTGCTGAGAATATTAGCGTTGATAATCAACGCTTGTCAAAAGATAAATGTAGAAGTGAATGAACGATGAAATGACAATGAATTTTTTCCAGATTCACGTTCAAGTCTTCCGGTGACCCCGAAAATAAATAACGAACAGTCCCTAACTTGGTAATTAAACAGTCGCTTTATTGTTTGGGGGACAGACAGAACTCACATCTCATCTTGAGTCTGCGCTACCTTGCTACCCGATATACCAACGCTTGAAAATATGTCTATGATTGTTTTTTTTGTTGTTTTTTTTGTGATGTCAAGTTTGAGAAAGTAGGCTTATATAGGCTCTGGAAACGCCAACAGGTCTCTACCCACATCGGCTCTTTGTCAGGGCGTGTGTGGGTTAAAACTGATTCATATCGCCCGATTCACACCACAATTGTACATTCGCGGGCTGTATCCGGAGCTGTCCGTCTCTGCATGAAACTCCAGCAAAAACTCTCAGTGAAAAATCTATTGAGACTATTGAGACATTTACCGTGTGAGGCATGCAGGGAAGAATATAACTCGCTTCTACTTGAAGTGGGCAGCAAAGGATCGTCACAGTTTTGCTGTTAGGAGCAAACTTGCATAGTAGGGCTCCTCAAACTTTATTGGGCCAGGGACCCCTCATGGAGCCAATTTTTTCAAGGACCCTTCTTGATTGCAACAAAATGTAGCTATTTGTTCTTTCAGTTGCACCTGTTTTAAATACGCATGTAATTGCGCTGGCAAAATTTGACAGTGCAGAAGCGGTTTTCTGTAGGCCTACTATTTTAAAAAATACCCAAAGAAACCCTCATATTAATGTTCCTGCCTGTATTACATGTTTTTATGACAATGGTATCTGACCTGACTGCTGTTGTTTGTTTTAACTGCTTGTTTTTACATTTGATTTTAATCTGTGAAGCACACCGAGTTGCCACTGTGTATGCATACATATGAACTGCCTTGCCTTGCCTTGCCACAAACTTTTTCACGGACCCCTTGGCAATGTGCTGCGGACCCCTGGGGGTCCCTGAACCCCAGTTTGAGAGCAAGTGTTGATGAGTTCGTTTTGGTATGAATGTCTAAAGGTGCCTACAGACCAAAGATCCGCGACGAGATGGGCTGTGGCGTTCTACAAACCTGGACGTTCTAAAACTCTGAAACTGTGATTTGACATGCTAAATCTTTTGCGGCTTCTAACTGCCTGCAACAACCTGCGATGATTGATTCACACTTCCGCAACTACTCTCTAAAAACGTTTCATCTCGTCGCAGAGTGGAGTGGATCTTCAGTCTGAATTGACCTTAAGTCTGTCCCTGGCTGGCTTCTGTCCGTTGTTTTATCATTTATCTTTGGCACAGAGGGAAGAATTCTCTCTGCCCTTGCGGCCTACCCCACAGTGCCCCCATAAAGGCACAGGCAGCAAAGCTCGCTGGAAGCTGAGTGGAACGCTTGACTTTGCTCGATCCCCTCCGCACTCCACTGCGCGGCCAAAAACTGTCATAGCACCATGGCGACGGGATTGTGACCTCAGGAAAACGGGGTGCCGGTGACCTCAAACTCTCTAGAAGCCATGCGGCGGCACAGAGTCGTGCTGCGCCGTAGAACACCACAACGCTACACTCCACTCCGCTCCGCTCCAGAAACCCTGGGGGCCCAAACTAGGCCGACTCAGCACTACTGCATCTCTCGCAATCTCAAACACACACACACACACACACACACAGATCAAGTCTTTCATACACACACACACACACACACACACACACACACACACACACACACACACACACACACACACACACACACACACACACACACACACACACACACACACACACAGATCAAGTCCCTCACACACACACATACACACACACAGATCAAGTCCATCACACACACACACACAGATCAAGTCTCTCTCCCTCATACACACGCGCACACACACACACACACACACACAGATCAAGTCACACACACATACACAGATCAAGTCTCTCTCTCTCACACACACACACACACACACACACACACACACACAGAGGGCCCAGTACCCCACTCAGCCCCAGTGGGCTGCTGAGGAGATAAGAAGTAGAAGTGCAGAGTCTGCATCCTACTGCCTTCCTCTCCTCTCCTCTCCCGCTGGCTCTCTCTCTCTCTCTCTTCCCCTGATTCCATCTCTCTCTCTCTCTCTCTCTCTCTCTCTCTCTCTCTCTCTCTCTCTCTCTCTCTCTCTCTCTCATTCCATTTCTCACTCTTTCCTCCTTGGATTCCATCTCTCTCCTCTTCCTCTCATTTGATCTCTCGCTCTCTCTCTCCATCTGATTCCATCCCTCTTTCTCTTCATCCCTGCTGTCATGTCCCTCTTCATTAGCCTCTCTTCCTCTCACATTCCATCTGTCTTTCAAGATCACTTGCTCTCCCTTTCTCTCTCTCTCTCTCTCTCCCTCCCTCCCTCTCTCTCTCTCTCTCTCTCTCTCTCTCTCTCCCTCTCCCTCTCTCTCTCTCTCCTCTCTCCTCTCCCCCTCTCCAATCATTTTCCTCTGACAATGGAAAAGGAAGATAAAGGACGAGGACAAGAGGGAGAGAGAGAGAGAGAGAGAGAGAGAGAGAGAGAGAGAGAGAGAGAGAGAGAGAGAGATGGAGAGAGAGAAAGAGGTAAAGAGAGATAGGGAGAGAGAGAAAGGGAGAGAAATGAAACTAAATGAACGTAAGTGAACGTGAGAGACAGAGAGGAAAACGGCAGAAGAGAGAGATAGAGAGAGAGAGAGAGAGAGAGAGAGAGAGAGAGAGAGAGAGAGAGAGTTAAAAAGGAGGGCAGAAGTGACTGATAACTCTGCAGAAAGTTAACCGAGAGGTTAACAGCTGCCTCTCTTCACTTTCTGCACTGGTGTGTACAGTAGTGTATGTGTTAGAATAGTTTCACTGTGTGTGTGTGTGTGTGTGTGTGTGTGTGTGTGTGTGTGTGTGTGTGTGTGTGTGTGTGTTTACGGATTAACAGTGAACACAACGGGGGTCAGCTTGCAATTTACTCAGAGATAAAAGAAAAGTTTGTGTGTGTGTGTGTGTGTGTGTGTGTGTGTGTGTGTGTGTGTGTGTGTGTGTGTGTGTGTGTGTGTGTGAGAGAGAGAGAGAGAGAGAGAGAGAGAGAGAGAGAGTTTGTGCTTGTGCGTGTAAGAAAATGTGCGTGTGTTAGTGTGTGTGAGAGAGTTTATGCATGTGTGTGTGTAAAAGGGTTTATGTATTTCGAATGGAATGAAAGAATTTTGAACAGCATAGACCTAATGTGAACATGAAACAGGTTACACGAGTTAAATTGAGCACCTCAGATCTTACTTTTATTTTGAATAATCAGATTCCATTAATTTAGTGTAAAGTGCTTGTTCGCGTCAGCGTCAGCAGAGCACCTCTTTAAGAATGTGTATAGTGTGTGTGTGTGTGTGTGTGTGTGAGAGAGAGTTTGTGCGTGTAAGAAGGTGTGTGTGTGCGAGTGTGTGTGAGAGATTATTCATGTGTGTGTGTGTGTGTAAAAGGGTGTGTATGTGCCATTGTGCATATGTAAGTGTGTGTGTGTGAGAGAATATGTGTGGGAATGTGTGTGTGTATGTGTGTGTGTGTGTGTGTGTGTGTGTGTCTGCGTGTGAGTGTCAGTGTGGAAAAGGAAGAGGATACGTGTGTGTGTGTGTATGCTTGTTGTGTGTGTGTGTGTGTGTGTGTGTGTGTGTGTGTGTGTGTGTGTGTGTGTGTGTGTGTGTGTGTGTGTGTGATTGTCCATGAGGAAGAGGTTGTGTGTGTGTGTGTGTGTGTGTGTGTGTGTGTGTGTGTGTGTGTGTGTGTGTGTGTGTGTGCGTGCTTGTTATGTGTGTGTGTGCTTGTGCTCGTATGTAGCCTGTAGAGACTATGGTGGCCCTTAGGGGACACTGGGTTCTGTCTGAGGTCAGACCACAGACTTGAGGGAATCAATAGCACTGATGAATGTCTTCTCCTCTCTGTGGCCAGACCTCAGAGTCTCATGCCCATCGCC
>JAODXP020000027.1:25109523-25146606 GCA_027497455.2 Sardinella longiceps
AACACACACACACACACACACACACAAATCCAAACACTTACGTTAGTGAGTGGCATGTGAGAGAACAAGGAAAACCCTTCAAATAGATACTCATGGTCGTCATACTCAATCACAGTGGGCCGGTCCGTCTGGAGGGGGAGGGGGGGGAGAGAGAGAGAGAGAGAGAGAGAGAGAGAGAGAGAGAGCAACAGAGACAGAGAGCAACAGACACAGACAGAGAGTGACAGAGACACAAAGAGAGAGCAAAAGTGTGAGTGAGGGAGAGAGAGTGAGAGAGAGACAGACAGAGAGCAACAGAGACAGAGAGCGACAGACACAGAAAGAGAGCGACAGAGACAGAAAGAGAGAGCAAAAGTGTGAGAGTGAGAGAGAGAGAGAGAGAGAGAGAGAGAGAGAGAGAGAGAGAGAGATGTAACAGAGATGAAAAGGAGGTAAAAAAAAAGGAAAAAAAGATGCAAAGTCAGGCATTACACCAGATCAAAGAACAGAACAAATTGATTGACAACAGATTTCTCCTTTCATATACTAGATATCTCACCAGGAAGTTGGTGGGTGGAGACACTGTGATGCGATAGTGAAAGAGTTTTCCTGCGTTGTTGTTCATGGGGCGGCACGTTTTCACAGGCTGAAACACAAAAACAAACAAAATACATCTCATCTACATCTAACAATCTAATTACACGGACCATAATAGCCATCTCAACGTTCAAATTGATTTTACAATAAAGTACAAGAAGTTTGGGAAATGAAAAGTTGGGAAAATACCTCCTCTCCAGGGTAGATGCTGTGTCGGATTCCTGTGCGTCTGGCTTTGGCACTGCACTTGCACAAAGGACCATCATTCATCTGCAACACACACACACACACACACACACACACACACACACACACACACACACACACACACACACACACAGACAGACAGACAGACAGACAGACAGACAGACAGAGCAGAGCAGATATTACAACATGTACACAAATAGAGACTGTGGAAGACATGGTTGTGTGTGTGTGTGTGTGTGTGTGTGTGTGTGTGTGTGTGTGTGTGTGTGTGTGTGTGTTAAGAGCATCGCTGACCTGTCCAGGGTCGTTGTACCACAGTTCCTCATGCAGGCGGTCAGGATGGGCCTTCTTGCGTTTGATCTCCGCAATAACATCAAACACATCAGAGTCTGAACTACTGGAGCAGCTGGAGCCTTCTTCATCAGAATCACACTCAGATTCACTGGAGCTCTCATCTACACACACACGTTACAACAGTAACATTAGGAAATGATGAGTTGATGATGCAAAGATTGCTCTTGACAGTTGAATAGTTGGAAGTTCACAGAATACTGTAAGTGTACACATGGGCATGCACACACACACACACACACACACACGTACATGCATAAAACACACACACACAAGCACACACACACATACTGTACATGCATAAAACACACACACACACACACGCGAACACCATACAAAACTACACTTGACCTCAGCATGTCTGCAACAGATGTGCATACTACCCCCTAGACTGTATCTATCAGACTATAAGGGCCAAAGCAGAATCAGTAGCAGACAGCTCTGCACTGCACTACCCAAAGTGAAGCAAAGCACAGGGTTCCCACATCAGACTTAAAATTCCCTGATTTTTCAATGACCTTCCCTGATCAAAAAAGCAGAATTTTCATGACCTTACATAAAAGAAATGATCGGGTGCTGAGCAGAAAAGACCTGTTAAAATGGATAAACTAGTCCTAATGCCCTGCCTTGAGTGTAGCCTCCTTCTTACGTTTAAATAGCATGAATCAACCAATCAGAATATAAGTTTATTCCAGTTAAGTTGAAAAATATTGAGAAACAAGATAGAAGGATGTGTGGTGATACACATGATAACAAAATTCCCTGACATTCCCTGTCTGCAAGCAAAATGATCAAATTCCCTGATTTTCCCTGTCTGGAACAGCCTTTTGAAATTCCCTGCTATTCCAGAAATTCCCTGACCCGTGGGAACCCTGAAAGCAAAGCTGATAAAACAATATTTTTTTTATTTCTGGATTTGGAGAGGTTCTAAACATCATCCAAAAAAATATGTTGTGCAGTAAAATATTTTTATACAACAATCCATTTCATAAAATTGACACATCAAAGATATGGAAAAACATTGTTGTGCTTCGTTCTACCTCGGGTGGAGGTATGTCCAATTTTAAGGCCCTTGTTTCCTGTACTAAGAGGAAAGCCAAGCCTACCCTGGTCTTCATCCAGTTTGGTCTTGGGCGGCTCCCATTTGGGCCGAGCCTCCTTTGCGCTCTCCTGCCGACGACCCAGCTCCTCCTCGAAGCGCTCGTACAGATCCCTCAGCTTACTCGTGCCAACCACTGTGGAGTCGCCCTGAAAGAACACACATCACACGTCACCAATACACACACACACACACACACACACACACACACACACACACACACAAACCTCTCCTAAACAGTTTCTGCTAGAGTCTACCCTATGTAAGATTGTGTGAAAAAGATATACTGTATAAATAGACTATAACTATACTATACTATAGAAGTTACCATTTCCTTGTACATGACTACCAAAGGTATGAATGAAAAGCGATCTTCAGTCTGTGAGACAGTTAAGAAATGTGTGTGGGTGTGTTTTGTTTCTGCCTTAGCCTACCATCTTTATATTTTTGTGTGTTTTGTACCACTTGTATCAAGTGTGTGTGTTTTGTACCACTTGATCCATGGGGTCGTTGGAGTAGTAGTTCTCCGCATGTGTGCATCGGATCCACGCCGGCTTCAGTAGCTGCTGCTCCTCGTCCTCTTTCTCTTCGTCATGACGATCGCTAGGGGTGGGCACGTCCTCCGTGTCGCGGCTCCTTGATGACGAAGAGGAGGCGTGGCTTCGCTCACGGCCCGCTGATGTGGAGCTGGACTCAGATCTGCGCTCACGCTCCTCTTCCCAGCGTCCTCTCTTCCGGTCACGGCTGTTCGAGCGACTCCGTCCGCGCTTGCGGTGGCGGTCTGAGGAGGGGGAACCGCGGCTGTCTCTATGCCGATAGCGCTCTCTGTAAGCAACAGATGACAAATTATACACATATTTAAATACAGAATAGCACCTTCCCGTAACAGTCATTGGCTGAATCTCAATGTCCCTACTATGCCCTAAGCCCTGGATCCTCATAGACTTAACTAGAATGAGTCTGACTTATGATTGGCCAGTTCATGCCAGTGAAGTTGTTAAAGGAATAGTCCACCTCTTTATGAAAATTGGTTATTCACCCCCTTACCTGGAGTTACATATGTGGGTAAGAGCATTTTGGCCTCAGTGCATGCATGGTCCTAGTCTGGCAACCCCAATTTCATCTTTAGCTTAGCATAGGCACTGGAAAGTGAAGTTGCCAAAGAGTTGCTATCTGACAACTTTACATTCCAGCGCCTATGCTATGCTAAAGCTAAAAAATTGGGAAAACTGGAGATGTCATAGTAGGAAAATGCAAGCACTGAGACCAAAATGCTTTTACCCACATATGTTACTCCGAGTAAGGAGGTGAATAACCAATTTTCATAAAGAGGTGAACTATTCCTTTAAGGGCTCAGGACTTAGGGTTTAGAGTGGACAATGGGATTCAGTCACTAACTATGGTACAGTACATGAACTAGCAAAACTAAGACATGTGCCTCCACAAATTGAAATAAAGATGGATAACATGCACAGTAACACAGCACAGCAAAGACAAGAGGACATGAACTAAAAATATAGACACACACACACACACCTGCTTCGCTCCCGGCTCCTATGTCTGGGCGGGCTTCGGCCTCGGTCATAGTCACCACGGTAACGCCCTCCTTCCGAGCGTCTCCTGTCGGGGCTCCTCCCCCTGTCCTTCCTGTCCGCGCCGTATTCCATCTTGTGCCTATCGCCGCCACTACCATGGCTACTGTAGCCATAGCTCTTGTGCCGGTGGTCACTATGGTGACCTCGGCCACCACGCTCAGGGGATCTGGGCCGCTCAGGCAGAGGTTTCTCGCTCTTGTAAGGCGCCACCTGACGGAAAGGGGCAGGATTGAAGCCCGGAGGCGGGTAGGAAGGGTTGGCGTAGGGCATTGGCGGGTACCCCGGCTGATAGCTCACTGCCGGAGGCATAGGAGGGTGTGGGGGCAAAGGCGGAGGGGGTACGTTTGGCATCATATAGGGATAGGGGTTCTGGGTACTAGGGGGGGCCCCAGAGGGGCTGGGTAGGGGTGGTGGTGGGAAGTTCGGGGCCTCCGGAGGAAAGCCCTGAAGTCGGGATGGGGCGCTACTGAAGGGGGGTCGCATGGGGCACTGGCTGACTGAGGCAGCAGATGGCTGGGGAGGAGCTGAGAGAGAGTAGGGGAGGAAGTCCGGCCGGGGAGGTGGGTAACTACTGCTGCTCTGCCCGCTGTAGCCTGGGCAGGGTGGTGGTGGCGGGGTGTCGTAGTGATATGGAGGCATGTGGGGCTGAGAAGCGGGAGGTCTCAGGCTAGGGGCGCGGTAGTTTTGAGGAGAACCGTGAGGTCCTGGAGGCGGACGGCCCCTGGGACAACCCCGGTTCGAGTGGAAGGACATGGTCAGTAGCCCTAAGACACAGACAAGTTATGTTAGAAATATATAACGTTACCATACGATACAGGCAAAATCTGCTACAAGAGGTGACAGCTTGTCCTTTAAATGAAGCATATAACATCGTTTCACCTCAGTTCGTCCATTAAGTGAACACTGGTAACGTTAGTTTTTTCACCATGAACTTTCCATTAAAGACTGACATGTCAGAGACGAGGAACGGGCAGCAGAAGTTTATACATTTTCTCAGTTAACACATCATTTTAAACGCAATGATGATATTCCCACGAAAACATCACCTACCTGTATAATCCCACTGAGCAGACCGTTCTGGTGGCTAACGTTAGCTCCCTAGCTAGCACTTGAGCATCCACCAACCCAGTGTGGTTACTGGCATGTGATTTAGACAGGCACAAATCAGGGGAACAGAAAACATAAACCACAGCAGTACTAGTAGTAAACAAAGCCACTGCGTGGCTGTGTAAGCAGGGATAGGCTTACATTAGCAAGCTAGCAACATTAATTTGCCGCTGCCTTATTGAAGTGTATGATAAGTAGTGGTAGTAGTAGCATGTAAGTGCAACGGAGGGAGCAGTTTCCAGTCGGTCTGTTGAAGTAGCTGGACACAGAACAGCCAATCAGCGGAGGTCCTTGTCAAAAGCACCAATCAACAACGCGACGGTGTGTGCCACTAATAGAATCTTACCTACGAGAACGCATTTACAAGGCAAGGTTCCCGCAATTTGTACAAGCAGAGCCCGTTTACGGTTTTACGCCCTTATTAAAATTTCTCTGGTATAAGGCTACCCATTAATGCACACTCAATGTAGGCCTACAGCCGCTTTTCCCTCTGTTTGTTTGTCTGTACTTTTTCTCTCCGTCTCCGTCTTCATTTGTCCTTCCTTCATTCATTCATTCATTTAGTCATTCACTGATAAACAAACACAACAAGAATTTTGCAATAAGCATGTTTGAATAAGACCTTCAGCCCAAAATATTCAACCTTCGCTAGACTCTATATTTCACTAGGCCTATCTTAGTTGCACTGTCAATAATTTAAACAGCCACGAGATGGCAATATCTGCCAACATTGTAGTTACAGTTCCACTGGAGCTCAACAGCAAGAGGGCAGCAATGCATCTGTGTTCAAAGCAGAAGAATTCAGTTTGCATGCACTTGTTTAAAATTGTATATGTAGGCTATTCTTTTATAGTTCTATCCAGATGATTACACAAAATATTGATATTAGGCCTACTCAAGCAGCCTCAGGTAGAGCTGTGTTGTTTACAAAACAGAGAGCAACATAACTGCCTGCATACGTCCAAAATGGGCAAGAGCTTCTTCTCTCAAGTAATCGAACAAAGGGACATGATGCAAGGTCTCTCAAACTGAATTGGGATGCACTCCTGCAATTGTCTTCCTCTGCTACCAATTTTTAATTTATATTCTACCTCCACCTCACTAGGCTACCTCATCTTAAATGTGTAGTGCAAGTGTACTTATGTCCTGTCTTGCATTGTCTGTCCAGTTCCTTGTCTGTCTTATAATGCCTGTAAGATTTCACTGCATTAATGTTTACCTCACAGGCCTACACATTCACTAAATATGTGGCCTTGTCTTGCATGCCTTTTAATATAATGTAACACCACTTTATCCATGGTGAAAAAGCATTTCGGCTCACTATATACGGTGTATAGGGTTGAAAAAATGACACTAAAAACCACTTGACTTGACTTGAGAGAGCAATTGTCAAACATCATTCGATGATGATGAATGTTGAGTGGAATTGACTAGCTTATTTCTCCACAGATGATTCTCCACATGGCGGTAATCGCATTACAAACCCAGACTTCCATCTCCACTTCATGGGTGTCCAAATCAATGACCCAGGATGGATCAAGAAAACGTCCTCCCTCACATGATTATGCAAGCACCTGCATGCTCATACACACATATTCAATACTCTCCTACTGTGCACCTTGACACCTGCAGCACACTAACCATGCAAAGATACGGAGTAAACAAAAACAGTGTGAATCAACAACAACCTGCTCATTTGTGTTTAAGAAACTGACATATTTTTTTACAGCAGTGAGTGCAGTCTATGTTCATGAAATCTGTTAACTTAAGCATTCTGGTGTGATTACTGTCATCTCTCATTTCTAACCTTTGTTAATGCTGTAGTGTAATGTTTAATGCTGTAGTGTGATTTTTAAATGTATTTTTTAGTGCTTTTTGCCTTTAATTGATAGGACAGTGCAGAGAGTGACAGGAAATGAATGGGAGAGAGATGGGGGAGTATCGGGGAATGACCTCTGGTGGTCGGACTCAAACCCGAGTCCCTGGGTTTATGGAGCGACGCTCTAGCCCACTGAGCCACGGCGCACCCAGCATGTAACCGTTTTCAAGATCAGAGAATAATGTCATTTCAGTTGAGGATAAAAAAAATATCAGATGCTCAATTGATTGATTGGTTGGTTGGTAACCGCCCGCACACAACATAAATGTTATTAATGTGACAGGGCACAATATATTTTTCAGTGTATAAAAAGTCTTCAGAATATCATCTCAATGAAAAACTATGGGCTTCGTGGCTAAATTTTAAGTAAATATATTTCGTCTCATGATGTCAGCTGGCCAACAGCGTCTCATTCTCATCCATTACTTGGTTTCTGCTTGATTTTATCAGACGTCTGAGTAATTGATGAGTTTCTCATGTATCAAACCTAGAATAACTCCAAGCGCTCATGTTGTCAGTGAATCATCTTTTGAGTTATTTTCCATGGGAGTCTTCTAAGCACTGGTACTAATGGACAAAAACAAAACATATATTTGGTATTTGGGCACAATGATAAAGAAATGAATAAGTAAATAAATAAACAAACAAACAAATAAACAGAATAAAAGACATCATGCTACTTTGGCAGAGTTTCTTTTTCTTTCCTTGGCCTACATTATACTGATTGCTTATAGCTATACATTAACACATATGTACACATATGTACACATCCGTGCACATCCGTGCTTATGAAAGAACATTTGCAGAGTTAAAACCTCCTCTTGATGCTACTCTCTCTCTTTCCTCTGCATGATGCTATATATTAATACATATGTACACTATGCATCCGTGCAAGAAAATGTATACATGTATACAGTATAACATATTCAGTCACCAATTCTTAAAACCTGCTCCTAATGCACTCGTTGGCTATCACAGGAATATAAATGGACTGTCTGCCAGCAAGCAGAAAGGAATCTCTGTATGCAGTCGGACAACTCAACAGTGGGCCCCGCTGCCCCAGGAAGCTTTCATATTCTCTGACACTGCGAAGAGAGACTGAATCACCTAAAAGGCATTTGAGGTAAACCCAAAGAGGGGAAAAAAAAACATTTTCTGTAAGAAGAGCTGAGTTTTTATAACCTTAGAGATAGGAATAGAGAAAGGAATAGACATGGCTTTATTGCAGTGGTGTGGCAAAGGTGGAAAAGTTAGCGACAACAAAAACACCTTATATTTCTTCAGCGCTTTTCAAGACACCCAAGTGCTTTACAGTGGAAGGGGGACCTCACTAACCACCACCAATGTGTAACACCCACCTGGGTGATGCACGGCAGCCATTAGGCCTATGAGCCAGAACGCTCACCACACACTAGCTTGAGGGGGAGAGTGAAGGAATTATTGAACGAGCCAATTACAGTGGGGGGTGATTAGGGGGCCAGATTGAATATGCCAGGTTGGGACTTTAGCCAGGACACCAGGTAACCCCCCCCCCCCCCCCCCCCTTGTCTTTGCGATAAGTGTTGTGGGATCTTTTTTGACCACTGTGAGGCAGGACCTCGGTTTAACGTCTCATCCGAAAGATGGTTTCTCCCTCTATCCCCGTCACTCCACTGGGGCATTGAGATTGAATCTCAGGCCAGCGGGAAGAGAGCCAAAGTTAGGGCAGTTCTATTTGGCCTGGCAGGGGGGCCCAAGGGAACATTTTAATAGTCAATGTTTTGGGGGGAGGATGGGAGTTGTTTAATGTCATTTACTGGCCCAAATTTTCTAATGGCACCAGTGCTTTATTGCTTTTCTGGAATTAGTTATACAATGATATAATGCATTATCTATTATTGAGAGTACTCCACTTCTCTGTGTGGAGACAGGTGTTTTTCAGGCACACACATAGGAGCATTAGGAAAAACGCCAGAAACTGTCATCTGAAATCATTACGCTCACTGCAAACACAGGCTTAGGCGCGATGACAACCATGTGGCGCGAGTAGTTTATGAAACCAATACTTTCAAAGTCATTGTCACAGCAGGCTGTAAGGCAATACGCACATAAGGAGCAGAACAATTAGCTGTTAACAGACAGATGAGGAGCAGGTGTTTGAATTGAAATGAGTTGATCTTAGAGGTTCCACTGCAAATGTGCACTTCGAAGGGAATTCATTTCCGGTAACTTCTTTATCAGACAAATAATTTTCCCTTGTTGAGAAATGAACATTAGTCCATTTGCAGCTTCATGTCTTTCTTGTGAGTCAGACAAATTATATTTGCCCTATGAGACTTATGAGACTATGGAACTTTCAGGAAATTATTGGGATTCCTTTGGCATGATGGTAGCTGTTTTTAATTACACTTGGTAATTGAAAAAATACCAACTAAATATAGCCAATTAAATAATCAATTGATATCATTATAATTTCATTGCAACTCAATGACTGGCAAAGACTACTATGACCACAACTGTAAATGTAGGTATCAGACTCTCTCTCTCTCTCTCTCTCTCTCTCTCTCTCTCTCTCTCTCTCTCTCTCTCTCTCTCTCTCATAGCAAGACACTATGCAAAGCTCTGGTGTTGATTTCAAAATTAATATTTTGGGGTTGAAAATGAAATTTTGTGTCTTTAAAGGTACTCGCTGATTCCTGGAAACAATGTGGCTGAGGCAAAGTGTACAGTCATACACATTAACATAAGTAAGATTAGTATCTCTAATACTGGTGGCGGGTGAGAGAGTTAGGAGTTAGGGGTAGGACCGAGTTACCAGGGCCTAAAGTGAGGAGAGGGCCCTTGAGGAGTCTGCACACTGCTTGTGACCATAGGCCCCCAGAATTTTGTTTTGTTTGTGCATGGCCATAAATTCAATGAAGCATGTCCCACCAGCCCCTAAGCCTTTCTGACGGTGCTTTCGTCATTGGGGTTTGCCTGGATGCAGAATGGTCTTGTATTTATATGTGCATGTGATGCTTTTGTTGTGGGAGTGAGGTCACTGGGTCTGCAGTACTTGAGTTTGAGTATGAAACTCAGTTCTGTTGTGATGTACTGATATTCGGTGTGGAATCATTCCTATGTGGCAGAGGCCTCACCCCGTCCTCACCCCCACCCACACCCCCAGCCCCACCCTGACTGTGCACAGCTGAATAACATCTCGTGTCTTCATTTTGGCAGCATCTCAGCATAATGCATCACCAATGGAATTTGTTCGTACCAAATCAACAACAGCTGGATGTCACGTTTGGACAGATGCAAATCACACTACTGAGAATGACAAAGCTGAGAAACGCAAAGGCAGCTTGACGCACAAGGGGGATCGACCCCCAGCCACTTGACGTAAGTTAAACCAAAGCACGTGCAGAGGATAGAATAACAAAAAAGAAAAAGTTACAAAAAAAGTATTCCATATTCATATTCATATTCATATTCATATTTTTTTTTTACATAAATATGGTTTTGGATAATTGGCAAATTAAATGTGAAGTGAAACATAAAATTTATGAATGCAATGTAACAATAGGCCTAAAACAAATTTAATGATGGAACATTTTGTGTACTTTTTTGAGAAACACTAGTTAAGTTGATTTAATTAAATATTCTGAAACTGACATTTAGACATTTTGTGACATTTACGAGGAGGTGACAGCTCTGTGCTATTCAGATTCCACACTGTAGAAAGTAAACCATTTGGTGGATGGGGGTTAAGTCATAAAGGCAGTTAAGAAACCTAACTGCCATGTTAAGGGCCACTGTTGGGCCCTTGAGCAAGGCACACAAGCTCAAGTTCAGTAGCTTTAGGCTGTGCTGACAGCATAATACTGCAGATGAGACCTGCTGAGAGAACCAAGTTAAGTTACACGACTCAAATGATTAAATAGTCAATCTTGGGGGGCCGTTTCAGCGTCTGGTTTGCTTGTCGTCTTGCAACAGCCCTGAGTCTGGTCGCCTACAATAAGTGGCTATGACGAAGACTCACAGTGTCGAAACGTCAGTCGATGTTGCACCAAAATAAAGATTTTTTTTTTTTTTTTTTAAAGATGATCTGAGTGCTCCAGTCAACCTTGGGTGTAGTCTGAAAGAAGTAACCCAGACTGCTTTGCTTACAATAAATTAGGTCAAGTGCTTTATGTATTTTTTCATGCATTCAGCTGCAGCTGATCTGTTAGAGTGGTGGGTAGGCACTTTGTTTAAGCCATAAACAAAGATGGAATGTACACTCAGAACAGTACAGCCAATTAGTAACAGATGCCGTTCACACGTACCCACATAAACTTATAGCGAACCGATGGGAGCTGGGTCTATATTTTAGTATGTTGGCTTGAAATATCACCAGTCTGTCTCCAGTGACTAAACCTCATCTTAAATCCATCATGGAGACTGCGTGACCTACAAATGGAGGCAGATGAACTGGGTTGATATATAACGAGTGAGTCAGTAATTAAGATTTCCCTCCTGTCCCGAGGGAGGGGCTTGTGGCAATTCTTAGAGCACAACAGGGTACTTCATTGAAGATTAATATGAAAAAAAGCCACAAAGCCATTAGTTGTGTCTGGAACATAATGTATTTTGGAAGAAACAAGACATTGGTGTATTTGTTCAGTCAATTCCATGCATGAACCTTTACAATTTGAAGTGTCACAAAGCCTTATAGACTGCTTCTGATGTGAGAAACATACATGTTATTGTCTGCAATGGTGCATCATTGATTTTATTTTAATGACTGATTATGTGTTCATCTCACTTTACTTGTAACACTTCATCAAATATTTCATTATTACCTAGGGCCAATGAGGTTATGTTTTCGCCGGCGTGTGTCTGTGTGTCTGTCTGAATACAACTTAACTCGAAAAGTACTGCATGGATTTGGATGCCGGTTTTCCGACAACGTGTGTATTGGGACTAGGAAGAACTGATTCAATTTTGGTGGCGATCGGTGACCAAGAACACCATATGTGACCACATTGTCTTGCCGGAGGTCTGCGCTCTCTGATCGCTTTTCTAGTTTGGTATGTGGAATTGGGCGTAAGGGCATTTAGTAAACTATTGTGCTGATCTTCACATTATTTGTCCTAAAGAAGTATCGATATACGTCAGTCAGTAACCAGACAGAACCCTTACAGACAGAGCCCAGAAGGACAGAGAGTGAAAGAAGAGAAGGAGGGAGGGTGTGTGCTGGGAGGAACACGTTTCTCCTATATCACACAGCATTCTCAGCATATTCCCCACCCTGACCTGCAGGTGTTTGAAGTGTGAGATTTGTTTTTCACTCACTAGTCGACTACCAAAGCCACTATAGAGCTTAGGAATCTGATGCCAATTAACCTAGCATGCTATGTAAAGTCCGGTAAAATAGCCAAGATTTTGTGAGGCCACGATACCTGCTCTCCTTTTGAAAATCCTGTACGAAATGCTTTATGTAACAGTCTTTCTTTCTTTCTTTCTTGATGTAACTGGCTTGACGTCCCCACAGACATAATTTCTTTCCATCAGTAGTGCAGAGGGAAAAGAGCTTGTGACGACCCCATTTTCAGACGTTAATTTGCTCCATGTCATGAAGATAAGACGACAACCAACCCAGCGTTTTAAATGTATTATCGATGGTGAAGGTGTAAACTGGCCTCACGTTACGCCATCTTCCTGAGCTCTATAAGACGTTGTATAGTGTAAGAGCCAGTCAAAATTGTTACCAATGCCAGGGGGTGCCGTGGCTCAGTGGGCTAGAGCGTCATACCATTACTCTGGGGACCCGGGTTCGAGTCCGACCCGAGGTCATTTCCCGATCCCGCCCCATCTCTCTCTCTCTCTCACCTGTTTCCTGTCCACCTCTATACTGTCCTATCCGATTAAAGGCAAAAAGCCCCAAAAATATCTTTAAAAAAAAAAATAATTTTTTTACCAATGCCAGAAGACATCTGACTAGAAGTCCTGTCTTGCAATAGCAGTAGTACTCCATCTTTTTTGGACTGTCTATTGTGGTGGTCAGTATGACCCAGACTGTCAGCGGGCTCTTGGCTGCTGCTGAGCAGCTGGACAGCAAAACTAAATCAGTGAACAGCAGCAGCAGCCGGGCTTCAGACTCTGATCAATCAAACTGTTATCCAACTGGAACAAGACACAAAAAAACAGCCAGCTTTTGACAGCTAGTTACTAAGAAATGGATGATTTATTTTTGCGGGTATTTTTGAGGATGATTTATTTTTCGCCCCTGTGGTCGATTACACATAGTGCTTTGAAAGCAAAGCACATTCATAAAACCTTATGATCTACTAATGACTATCATACAAAGATACGGCTACACAAGTTGACAATGGAATAGGATCCAAGAGGATGTTTTTTTTCTTTTGCTCTGTTGTCCAGTCAATCAGATTTTTCTGCAAGCCCTCCTTAGTGTCCTCTTTGCCTTCTTAGTGAACTTTTTAGAAGTTTGTTTTCCCTTTCATTTAGTGAGGAAAGTTCACATTGTAAAGAGACATCAGGCAGGAGTACGTTTTTCTATCTTCGGAGCTCCACCTACAGTTCCCAAAGTTTAGAAAAAAAAAATAGCAACAACATTGTACTTTCTCAATCCATGTGAATTTATTTGCAAACCAAAGATTACGAATCAGCAATCATCATTTTCATTTGTTACGTTGTGTGACAAGCTGGTGATAAATGCAATTTCGGTTATATGCACTTTCACGGCTGAATCACACCAAAACCTGTGCGTCAGCGGCGCGTAAGCGGTGCTTATGAAATCGCCCCAAAACCGTGCCCCGCACCACTAACGTGCCGCTCACGCACAGGTTTTGGTGTGATTCGGCCGTCATTCTCAGCTTCACAGACCCAAAACCCCAGACCCCCTGCAAGTGTAATAGCCGCGAAATCCACTGGCAGCCGAGAGAGCCGTCACTCACCCCTGTAATTATTATTACCTCCGCCAAGCAGGTTATGTTTTGCTTGGCATGTGTGTGTCTGTGTGAGTGTGTCTGTGTGTGTCTGTGTAACAAGATAACTACTGCACGGATTTCGATGAAATATTCGAACAACGTTTGTATTGGGACAAGTAAGAACTGATTAGATTTTGGTGGCGATCGGTGATCCAGAACACCATCAGTGACCACATTGTCTCGGCGGAGGTCTGCGCTCTCTGAGCGCTTTTCTAGTTAACCATTTGTCAAATCGTCAAAATGACTATGAGGCTGGTAAATTGACCGTAAACGAACAAGGGGTTTATCTAATTATATGCAAGAATTTTTGTTGAATTTCAGTTTTCTGAATCCATCCTCCGATGGAAAGGTTTCAGATAGATGTGTGCAGTGTAGCATATAGGCTATCATCTGACATGAGTGAGGTTATGGTACGTCCTCATACTGCATTCAAAAAAAGTGTTGCCAATTATTTCATCAATTTATATTTTCATATTCATATTCATAATTCATATTTTAGCCTCTTTGATGAGAGACAATAAACACTCCAGCCATCCTGGCTACTACGCTGAGAGGCAGCAGGGGTTTGAATGTTAACAAAGATGATGAATCAAAAAAGTAAAGCAGAAACCTGCCCTTCAGTGAGGTTTCAAACTGGATAATAATCTGTCTGACACCAACAAAATGACGAGAAACACATAACAAAGTCATATATCAATTAAGTTCCCTAAATGTGTAAGGTTTCATTTCCTTATGCGTCCTGAAATGATCTTGTTTTCATTCAGTTGTGGGCAATTAGCAAAGGCAGCAGAAAGCTACTGACGTCTTCCCATAACCTCTCTCTCTCTCTCCAGTATCATCATCCCATCGACTGTCCCTTTTTCAGCCATCCAGCACTGCTCCTCTCATAGGAGCTTGTGGGTTGTGACATCATGACATCATGCTGTCTCTTAACTGCCTCCATCCTCTTGTCCTCGGTGTCCCCTGGGTAGCCTTGCTTAGTGTCATGGCCTTTCTCAAACAGTACATCTCCATACAGCAGACCTTAGGCTACTGTATATCTTAGCCTGACAAGCCAGACTGTGCCATATGATGTATATAATGTCAGGCTACAATGGATAGGTCCTTGGGGTGGAATCTTTCAAACTGTCTCTGCATGCAATAGGACAACGCTACGACCACAGCCATTAAAAGCGCTTGTTATGGCTCTGCTAGAGCAAAGAACAAGCATACTGTAAACAGGGCCGTTTCAAGGTACTTGGGGGCCCCAAGCAAACAGGACATGGGGGCCCTTCACTCCCTGTAAATACTTACATGAACCACATTGTTATAATTTTCAAACATCATCAATACAATTATTTGTATTGTACAGTTGTCTAACTCCAGTTTAAAGTATTTTTTTGTTGAAAAACACCACCAACTTAACTACTAAAAAGATTAAACAGTCAATCTTGGGGGCCCCTTTCAGCCTGGGGCCCCAGGCAATTGCCTGGTTTGCCTGCCTTGTTGCGACGGCCCTGACTGTAAATGTTGCATTTTCTCCATTGGCTGGTCCTTCTCTGCCGTAGTAAGGGACTACTGTATCTACTGTACTGTTTCTTCATTTATTTATTTATTTATTTATTTATTTATTCCTCACTTAATGTATCTGTCTTCATTTATCTATGTTATTCCTCCCATCCTTTATGTTTTTAAATAAATCACTTTGGCTCTGACTGACAAGGTTTGTCTCTTGCAAACAGGGTGTGGCTTGTGGTCTGCAAACAGCATTCGGGTCCTGGGTCCATGAAAAAGTTTGCTAACTAACGCTGTAGAGACTTGTATTATTAGGAGAGAAATGCTATACTGAAACACTTTTCATTCATTTTCATTCACCTCATTTTAAACAGCAAGACTTGGTGTCCATTGTAAGTCGTTTGTTTTTGACCATCTGATTACACTTTTAAAATACAACTTGCATCATCTAAATTTGGAAAGCAGAAACAAAATAATGTTTCAATCAGTTTAATTTACAACTACAACCATCATTCAAAGAAGAGGTTTGATTTATTTCGGGAGAGATGTTTATAGTTTATTGTTTATCATTTTTATTGTTTATGGCTTCACCATGGCATCATTATCCAGACATATTTTTTTGTTGATAGAGTGCTGACTGAATTATGGGGAGGCAAAATTTCAACTCCCTGGTCAACCACAATTAGGTCAGGGGAAATCCAAATCCATTTGCTTCAACACTAAAGACTCATAGATACGTGTTTAAAGAACAAAATGTTCAGTGAGTACATGTTACAAATGAGTGAATCCCACCACCACACACATGAAGGGAAGCCATTAGTCAGCTTTTAAAGTAGGCTAATTGGGGGCAGTTTGGGCAGATCCTTGCAGTTCAATTCAATGCAATACTCTCTTGCTCACTCTTCCGTTTGTTAAGTGTGATAATTTCATTCAAGATAAATGTGCATATATGCACTTAAACACAAACACACACACACACACACACACACACACACACACACACACACACACAAATGCACATAATGCATAGTCAGATCTCTGTATTTCAATGGAATTCTGTGCATAGACTCTCTTGTTCACTCTTCTGTTTGCCAGGTGTTAATTATTCTTATTCAGGACAACTGCATGCACACACACACACACACAGAGAGAGAGAGAGAGAGAGAGAGAGAGAGAGAGAGAGAGAGAGAGAGACGCATATATATTAGGCTGCAAACAGTCTAGAGCTTACATTCTTTGTCCTCTTTCCACATCAGGCAAAACTCCATCACAAGCAAAGTAACATATTATGTTTGTGTTTTATTCATTAAACCTTTGCTTAAATCTAAGCCAGGTAAAAAAAGCAGCATGTTTTTTTTATGTTTTGCTGCATACAGAAGGTCTGGACTTGGGTATTATGAAATGATTGGTTACTGGAAGTGTGTAAATTCCCAAATATTTGGATCAGTCTTAAACTAATTTAGCGCTCATTTCATTTCGCTCCACCTGATAGTCAGGAAGAGCAGAATGCAGTTTTGTTTTCTCTGACACTAATCTGTGTGGCGAAATTCCAATCGATTTCCAATTTTTCAGACGCCTTGCACAAAGTGAAACGATGCGGAATTGCTACACAACACCTCCATCCGTTCTCTGATTGGCCAGGATGGGATGCATCCTGAGCAATCCAGCTCAATGGCACTGATCCCAGATGGAGCAAAGAAGATGAGAAATCATCTATTCAATCTCTATTCAATTCAACTTCACAGCTCATATTAATCATAGACAAACACAGCATTCTCTTGCATACTGTATATTCATAAGTATACAGCAGCTGGATACGTAATAAGTGTGTGCAGGAGCGTAGCACCAAATTCTGGGGCCTATACACAAGCAGTGGCCATGGGCCCCCCTCTCTGGCTAGAGTACAATACCAGAATCGACAAGGGCCCTCTCACCTCAACCTGTGTGTGTGTGTGTGTGTGTGTGTGTGTGTGTGTGTGTGTGTGTGTGTGTGTGTGTGTGTGTGTGTGTGTGTGTGTTTGTTTTCATATAAACATTTTTACATGTAACTACAAACAGAGAGGAAAACAGCTAAACATACCAAATTGTTAACATGTCAGTCATGACAGGTGTATAAAGTTCATGGCAGATTCATGACAACGTCATGTCATAGTTAATGACAGTGTCATGTCAGTCTTATGACGGTACCTTCAAATAAAGTGTAACCCAATTGCCTCTATTAGGAGTGGTAAGAAACGCAGCCCTGGGCTGTGAAATAAAGTAGGTCATGTTATAATGTGTGTCATTATTTATTCGCAGTCACTCACTCACTAAGCTTTTTACTCAGTCAGTAATCTACACCTTGTAAGCTGGGACACAGATGAAGGACTCTCTGAAAGACAGGGACTAGGGATGAGAAAACCATAAGAGCACGTGAAGAGGGAAAGAACGAGTGAGTGAGAGTGAGAGAGATAAAGTCTTTATATTCCTCTATCATCTATCGATACATACAGTGCTGTGTGTGTGTGTGTGTGTGTGTGTGTGTGTGTGTGTGTGTGTGTGTGTGTGTGTGTGTGTGTGTGTGTGTGTGAAAGAGAAAGAGAGAGACACATTAATGCGTAGACAGGGAGAAAGACTTGGAGGTGAATTCTATCCCTGACGGTCACAGGAATCAACTCATGAGTGTGTCTGTGTGTGTGTGTGTGTGTGTGTGTGTGTGTGTGTGTGTGTGTGTGTGTGTGTGTGTGTGTGTGTGTCCGTCCGTCCGTCCATGCAGGTGCATTTGTGCATCTATGTGGGTGTGTACTGTATGTGTACGTGTTGGAGAAAACAGGCATTCCACGACAAAGGATCAAAGGTCCATACTCTAAATCTGGTGGATTTGGGCAAGCCTGTTTGGGTCGGTTGATGTGCTTCAGGACAAGAATGTCTGCGTGCCTGTTGGAGAAAACACTGAGCGGGGGTCAGGAAATGCTGTGCCTGTCCTGGTACTTTAATAAAATCCCCCCTCCAGGGCTTCTAGCTGAAATGGGCACTTACATGGAAGGCAAAGAAAGAAAAATAAAGAACAGTTGGCATTAAAAGGATGTGTATATATTTTTTTTTTTTAGATTTTTCTCTTGATGCATCAGTTGGACCAGTTAGATTTTTCTCTTGATGCATCAGTTGGATCGGATGAACACTTCATAGTGCACAATAAAAAAGCACATACCCCCGTACGAGTGTTTTCATTCAAAGTGCCCTTTGGTGAAGCATGTTTTGTGTTTCAATAAAAAAAAAATATTGATTAAACAATGGCTGTGATATAAAATAGATTCTGAATAAAACATGCCTTTCCTTTTGAGACGTTTCCAAATAGTTTTGTTTCCTCTAAATGAGCCAGCAGGGAAAAACCTGAAGATATCCGCATGACCTTTTTGATCATGAGGGTCTGGTCTAATTCCACAGGCTTGACAACCAGTCAGCATGAAAACTCCCATGGCTCTTGTTTTGACTCACTCTAGCAGTAGCTGATGTGTGTTTCCTCTTACCTGGCTGAAAATAGAGCAGCCGGAGACAGCCTGACACACCTGAGTGAGCGCCGACTGGACTGTAATCAACAGCAGGGAACATTCGTTAGGCCAATATCATCACACTGATGAGTCAGTGACTGTGAGCTGAGCAACAGGGTAGGAAAATGCTTTAAAACGTAGATTCTTACACACACACACACACACACGCTGTGGTGCTAAATCTATAAACACACACACACACAGACACACACAGTATGGTACAAATTCTACACATACACACACCCACACGCATACACGCACACTGTGTAACAAATATTGATGTTTGCTTGGCCATATAAGGATAAAAACAACTACAGAAATCCATGAGAAGAATATGTCATAGCATTTTGGAATACCAGATCGAAACATGTACTCAACGTACTCAAATCTGTTATTGGCATCTGTCATTGTATTCTCGGTCATTGGCTAACCCACAACGCTTGGTGACCTCAACAGCATCTGAAGTTGGATGTTAATTCAACTCGATACACACATACACACTCACACACAGATATAAGTCACACATATTCACGGCATCACAGGGAATAATCTGGTTTTTCATCACTTTAAAAAGAATCGATTTTCATTTGTCTTCAGGGAGCAGAGTTACCATGACTTGTTGCATGGCAACCATTCAATGACGGAGTGAAAGTCCAGTCAGTGGAGTTCATCTCTCTGATGACTACATGTGACTGGACACACAGTCAATACAATAGCAGTTCTACCAGAAAGACTCAGAGAAAAATATGATTCAACGATTTATTTTAAGAACAGAATGACCAAAAAGAAAAAAAAAATAACATCTCAATGAAGTAAAAGTCTGACAAAGGCCCCATCATGGGTCTGGGCCATGAAATGTCTAAAGACCCGGCAGATCCTGTCTGATGATTTGGCAGGGGTGGAATCTACTGTACTACCCCCACACTGGTAGACGGGACCAGGGCCGTTTCAAGGTACTTGGGGGCCCCAAGCAAACAGGACATGGGGGCCCTTCACTCCCCGTAAATACTTACATGAACCACATTGTTATAATTTTCAAACATCATCAATATAATTATTTGTATTGTACAGTTGTCTAACTCCAGTTTAAAGTCATTTTTTGTTGAAAAACAACACCAACTTAACTACTAAAATGATTAAACATTCAATCTTGGGGGCCCCTTTCAGCCTGGGGCCCCAGGCAATTCCCTGGTTTGCCTGCCTTGTTGCGACGGCCCTGGACGGGACCAAACTGGTGGTGGTGGGGTGGGAGGTGGTGACATCAACGCCTCAGCACCTGAGGCAGCAACACAGGTATGTTAGACTATTGTTATAAAGGAAGTGGCAGGCCATGATTGGATGGCAGTAATGAGCGCATACAGTACGTGGCATTAGAGCCTTGCTGGTTGAACTTGTGCAAAAGCTTTTATTGCTGTAGACTCTTTCATTGGTGTAGACAAGAACAAAATTCCTGAACATTTATTTTGTTCCCAAACTACTATTACTGCTGCTATATTAAAATAAACTTTGGATTGTTTAATGAGAAACCTTTCTGAAGCAACTGCCAAGCTTATAATTCATGTGATGCTAAAAAAAAAAAAGTGCTCAGGAATTCATGAATAAAGTGAATTGAAGGGGGAAAAAGGGTCCAAAGCACTCTTCATATTGAAAAAAAAATCAAAAGCCTTTATTCACAATGAAAAGTGCCTTGGATCCTTTCTTTTTTTTCAAACTTATAATTGTCAACGAGACACAGGAGTCCTCTAGGGAGTATAAGGGAGTATATCTTTTTTTTCTCTTCTCCCCCTAGGTTGGGCGGGTAACACTAGAGTAGGTGAAGAGGTTGAGCAGCAATCATGACATCCAGTGTGTGTGTGTGTGTGTGTGTGTGTGTGTGTGTGTGTGTGTGTGTGTGTGTGTGTGTGTCATAGCTCATAGAGTGTATGTGTATGTATGTGTGTCACGTGTGTGTGAGTGTGTGTGTGTGTGTGTGTGTGTGTGTGTGTGTGTGTGTGTGTGTGTGTGTGTGTGTGTGTGTGTGTGTGTGTGTGTAGCAACACACAAACACAAGAGGAAGAGGAGGAAGACTTGTTGAGCCCTCTGGCAAAGTTGTTAGTTATTTATGAGTTCAGTTTCTAAATGTTGGATAGCTGAATGTCCATTACCACCTCTGCTATTTTACACTGTCCGCATAATGAGTGTGTGTGTGTGTGTGTGTGTGTGTGTGTGTGTGTGTGTGTGTGTGTGTGTGTGTGTGTGTGTGTGTGTGTGTGGGTTGTGTGGGCACTGAATCAACAATGCCATTACTATTTTTTCAAGGACTGCAAAATGGTTTAAAACACACAAGTGTGTTAATACACACACACACACACACACACACACACACACACACACACACATACACACACACACACACACACACACACACACACACACACACACACACACACACACACACACACACACACATAAACTGTAGCTGGGGAGCATGCATTTGTGTAAGCTTGTTCCAGGTAATGATGGTAAATAGGTAATGTGAATGACTCTGGGCCTAGTCTCAGTCTTGATTGAGGAGTGGAAGAAAATTAGAGGGAAATTAAAGAGACATTACAGTAAATTACAGGTGGATTGAGAATCAGGAATCTCGTCGAACTGAGAAAAAATGGCTTCAACTCACTGATATTCTATGGCTCTTATCTTCTCTGTGTCATCATGTTTTTCACACTGTGGCTAATAGGTATGACTAGACGCCAAATTGAAACAGACAAGACAGTTTACAGGGTTTAACTCATTCTACTGCATTCAATTCACCTTATTCCGCAGGTAAACACAGGGGCTGCCATGACGATTGTCTTTCAAAGTGCACCTACCACAACTTCGCCTTGGTTTCACCATGTAGAAAAATTTGAGCTCCTGACCATACTGTTCAGCCAAGTCAGAGTGCGATACGGCAGTGTATATTTACTGTGCAGTTACTGCACTTTGCCTTTGTATCACTTGCTTTTTTTGGAGATACTACAAGTGAAAAATGCCAATATATTTGGGGGCATACTGTAGTATACTGTTGTTGGTTAACTAACTTGGTAAAGTTAGTTTAATATCAACATCCATTTAACGATGAAAATTACAAGTTACTGTGAAGCATACACTTAAATAAGGCTTCTGATCAATTATACTCTTTCATCAATGGCCACATCAAGTCACCAACATATAAAATGATATATACATGCCACAAGACTTACTTTGTGATTTCAACAATTTTGTTGATTTTTAAGACTTTTTTAAAAAAATTACATAAATTATGTCCCTTGGTCAATGACCTAGGCACCTTTGTATACAATTATATATACAATATAATATATATATATATATATATATATATATATATATATATATATATATATATATATATATATATATATATATATATACAATATTAACATATATTACCTTATAAGGTAAAATCATACACACTGCTCCCACACGTCACATAACTTGGTTTTCCAATACCTTTTTTTTTTACTTTTCAATCTATAAATCTCTAAAAGTCTCTGGAATCGATGTACTAGTGTTGGTGTTGCTCTTTGGATATGGGGGGACTGTAATTCTTAGACAGACCCTATCTCCTGAGGTGTGGGTTACTTGTATTCCCTGGGTAATACGTAAATAAAAAAATATATAACAAACAAATAAATAAATAAATAAAAAACTATGTGTTCAATGTTCTGTCTCCATTCCACACTGGGTCTTGGGCCAAACTTTGAAATTGAGTTTTCTAAAGAAGTCAGTGATGTTGTGGCTCTGTTAGCAAGTTTGTTGGTTGCAATGTAATTGCCCACTGACAACCAAGTGGCTAACTGGTTAGCCTATAAACCGCTTGAGGTTCCGAAATTATGTCCATCTCATGCCCACTGCCATCATGCGTCAGTGATAACTGATTTATGATAGCCAAGATGTTGTTGCACTGTGTGTGTGTGTGTGTGTGTGTGTGTGTGTGTGTGTCTGTCTGTCTGTCTGTCTGTCTTTCTGTCTGTGTGCCTATGTTTGTGTGATGAAAAGCGAGAGGAGAGCTTAAGTTGATTATTTCCAACATGAAACAAAATCGTCATGGAAACCTAATGGCGTCAGCAGTGTCAACAGGATACAAGCACTTTTGTGGCAAGCTGGAGGAAAATACCTAAAAAAAACAGAGTAATTGTAACTATGAACTCCAGTCCTAAGCTAAAATTTTAATTTATATCATTGTTTTGATGTGAATATGGATCACCCTGTGTCAGAGACATAAGGACAGTTCTGTTGAATATCCAGACAAAGTACATACTCAGCCTGGCGAATGCCAAACTAAAAATCACAAGTGATATTTAGTCTGGAGACCTACCTATTGCATCTCTCGTAGCGGAAGCATCATTAATGATTGTCCAGAGGCGTTTATTGGGCGCTACGAATGTCTATCATAGTATCTGTACATAGCTCAGAGCCAATACCAGAGCCACCATGTGGCGTAAAATGCAATCGAGGGCCGTACTAGCCCGTTTTTTTTCTGTGATTGGATACCGAAAGTAAGCGAGAAAAACAGCCATGGTCACCATGCTGCTTTACAGATTGAAATGAAATAAGTGCACAAAGGAGCATGGGAACTCCCAGGCTAACATACTCTAGTAATCTAGGTGTGTCCTAATGGTAGCAAATTAATTATTACCTCCGCCAAGGAGGTTATGTTTTCGCCGGCGTGTGTGTCTGTCTGTCTGTGTGTCGGTCTGTGTACAACATCATTTGAAAAGTACTGTACGGATTTGGATGAAATTTTCGGTCAATGTGTGTACTGGGATAAGTAAAAACTGATTTGATTTTGGTGGCGAATTATTTTGTGTCTGTGACCACATTGCCTTAGCGGAGGTCTGTGCTCTCTGAGTGTTTTTCTAGTCAGAAATATTCTGAATGTGCTAAATAATTACAGTAATGTACGGTAGATTGTTTCCAAATCTAAAAAAAAATCCATAAAAAAGGTTTTTTTGAAGTTTCGTTTCAAGTCTCAGTGTGTGGGCTCAGGTCTCAGTGCCCATATTTCTGGTCCGTGGAAAAGTACTCAGAGTAAAAATGTGAGACTGACAGGTGAGATTACAGCCACTCTGCAGCTGAAAGCTCTTTCAAACACTCAATTTGGTTTGCGATTTACTGTAAGTGAATGTAAGACTGGAATCTTACCAAGGCCTTTCTTTGAATGACAGACTTTTATAATTATTTCTAGTTTTGGCTTTTTCATTTTGCATGTCTCACAGGAAAAAGCGTCTTTTTCATACTCTTTATTTTTCATTACCTTCATCTCTCCCTCTTTCTTTCTTTCTTTCTTTCTCCTTTTATCCATCTCCCACTCTGTCTTGACTCAGTCCTTTCAATACCAAAATATAAACAAAAGAGCCTTTTCAAAAGAGGGTCCTGTGTGTGTTTGTGTATGTATTGTGTGTGCATCTGTGTGCGTGTGTGTGTGTGTGTGTTTGTGTGCATCTTTGTGTGTGTGTGTATGTGTGTGTGTGTGCGTGCGTGTGTGTGTGTGTGTGTGTGTGGGCATGCATGCACATGTCTGTGTGTGTGTGTGTGTGTTTGCATGTCGGTGTTTGTGTGTCTGAGCGTGTATGAGTAAGAGAGAGAGAGAGAGAGAGAGAGAGAGAGAGAGAGTGAGGTATGAGAAGACTCGTGATATCCTCATTTTGTGCACCACTGCGCTCCCCAAACGAACACTCAGAGACAGCGGCCGAGCCACGCATCGAGGAGGGCATGGATGAACCAATCGATCGCGGAACGAGACGGCGCAGTCCAGCGGAGAAGCCTCCTCACCACCCGCTGTGCCCCTGGGCAAACACCAAACCTCCAGCCCCGACTGCCCTGATGAGAAGAGATCAAGCCCACTCAGGAGGCACCGTCACTGGGCATCACTGGCAGGCAGGGTGCCTGTCAGCGCCCGTGGACATGCTGGTACAGAGAGACCCAGGGATCCTGAGTGGGTCAGACAGGGGCACAGAGACATGGGGAAGAACACAGAGACATTGGGGGAAGGATGGAGAGACATGGAGGTGAATACAGAACAGTGGATACATGGATGGACAGACAAATGGATAGATAGATGAATGGATGGATGGATGAACAGGCAGGTGGAGGTGTGGATGAAAAGAGGGAAAACGTGAGGAATGACCTGTACAGACATTGAGACGTTGAGGTGAATACAGAGCAGTGGATGCATGGATGAACAGACAAATGGATAGACAAATAGATAGATAGATGGATGGATGGATGGATGGATAGATGGATGGACGGACAGGGATGTGGATTTGAGGATGGACAGATGGTTGAAACGTGGGGAAACATGTGTAAGAACAGAAAGGCATTATTGGAAGGATGGAGAGACATGGAGTTGAATAGAGAGCAGTGGATACATGGATGGAAGGACAGAAGGATGGATGGATGGATGAACAGGCAGGTGGAGGTGTGGATGAAAAGAGGGAAAATATGAGGAATGATAGAGAGACATGGAGAGACACTGAGGTGAATACAGAGCAGTGGATACATGGATGAACAGAAAGATGGATGGATGAACAGGCAGGTGGAGGTGTGGATGAAAAGAGGGGAAGACATGAGGAATGATAGAGAGACATGGAGATACATTGAGATGAATACAAAGCAGTGGATACATGGAAAGATGGATGGATGGATGAACAGGCAGGTGGAGGTGTGGATGAAAAGAGGGGGAGACATGAGGAATGATAGAGAGGCATTGTGGGTAGGATGGAGAGACACTCAGATGAATACAGAGCAGTGGATACATGCTATACATGGATGGACAGAAAGATGGATGGATGGATGGATGGATGAAAAGAAGAATGACAGGCACTGTGGGAATGATGGAGAGACATTGTGGTGCACACAGAGCAGTGGATGGATATCAAGTAAGAAATCTAGATACTGTAATACTGTGTATAATCTTCAGGCAGACACATCTGGCATCTCTTTGCTGGCTTGTGAGCTGGCACCCAAATTACCACCCTGACTCAGACAATCATATTTTGAAGGACAAAATCGGTGGGTTGACTTAATGAGTTGCTACAGTTTCATGTTTGAGATAAACAATGATAAATTGTCAGTAGTAGAAGGAAACAGGTTCTCATGAATATTATGAAGATGGCTATCTACGCAGGGAGATCTGATCGACAAACCTTTATCCCGCCCCTTGGATTGAGCCCTGCCAATAGTGCATTCCCATACAGTGTACATCCCTACATATTAGGGTAAGTTGAGTTGTCTGACAAGCCAGTAATAAATGTGACTTTGGTTATATCTACTTTCAGTCTCAATTTCATGGACCCAACACCACAGATTCTGCTAGCGGGATTACCGTAAAATTACGGTATAGAGGCGGTCAAGAGACCCATCATTCTCCCCCGTAATGAGCCATTTAATCATTGAAGTGACTATGAGGCTGGTAAATTAACAGTAAAAACGTTGCCTGGTTTCCCTTTTAAGGCCCATTCATACTCAATGTAAAAGACGGATATGGATACGTGTGGAGTGTTTCACACGTACACACGTGTTTCACACGTACGTCAATTTCGTCCGGAGTTTGGGGAGTTTATGCGTACGGACGAAACGGATGAAATTCATTAGGAATAATGGGGAGGGGGCGGGGTTTAGCACTTGCAAACATAAAAACCATACGGAGGTATGAAGAGACAGAAATTCAAACGTAAGGACACACGTTGAGTATGAATGGGCCTTTATGTGGATGGATGGATGACTGGATGCAAGGAAGCCGAGAGAGTGGAAGTGCAGACATGATCTCTTCCCTAATGCTGTTATTTTGTGACTTGAGGATACTGGGAGATGGGAGGGGATGATTGGGAGTCTTTTTCCTCTGTGATCTTTTTTGTTTCTTGTCATTTCTGTGTCTTCTTTGATCTTTGTGGAGAGTCTTATGTTCTAGCTCTAAAGCAACCCATACTATCTCTTAACTTAGCCTGTCTTCGCTATAGCAGACAGAGATTTACTGTGCTCTCTATACCAGACACAATATGTCTCAGACTTGAAATCTGCTGTGAATCAATCCGTACAGTATAGTCCTATTGTTGAAGGTCATGATTGCCATTGGTAGGATAAAGAACAAAAAAATGTGATACAGGGGGGCATCATATGGCTCAGCTGGCTCAAGAAACATACCATAAATCCGAGGACGCGGATTTGGTCATATCTCTCTTTCTCTCTCTCTCTCTCTCTCTCTCTCTCTCTCTCTCTCTGAAATCTAGACACTCTTGGGTCTCTCTCTCTCTCTCTCTCTCTCTCTCCTTCTTCGCCCTGCCTCTTTTTCTTGCTTATATAATCAATCAAAGAAGACCTGCCATAACCTTTACAAATGTTCCAGTATTACTAACTTGAGTAGTTCTTGAATACACGATCTATCACAGAACACGTGTCTTAGTTTTCACAAATACTTGATAACTTGAGTAGCTCTCGGATACCCAATCAATCAGGGAAGTCATGCCATAGCCTTCACAAATACTCTTTCAAACATTACAGACCCGCTAGACACTTGTGTTGGACTGTTGGAGACATCTGTTTGAGAGGGAAATGCAATCAAAGACTTTATGGTATCTAGCACACGCACACACACACACACACACACACACACACACACACACACACACACACACACACACACACACGAGACCCAGGCCAACCAACAACCACAGCTCTGTCCTTCAAATATTGCACCTCCATCTGTGTGATTCAGTAACAGTAAATGTTATGAATTGAGGGACATTGTGTTATTGCTGACCTCAAATACTTATATCAATAACATTCTGTATTTCAAGGTTTTACAAGGAGGAAAAAATGTGAAATATAATAAAGAATTAAAAAGAGTCGCTTCAACCTCCACATAATACGTAAAGAAAAAATGACAGTGACATCTTTGTCACTTTTTCTTTTTTTGTAAATTATAGGTTATTGTTAAGAGCTTCTATCTATCTGTACACATTCTGTTGTTGCCATGGTGCAATGCTGAACTCAACTGAACGAACTGACTTTTTTCCACAATGTTAAATGAACTTCATTGCCTGACACCAGCATCGTCGACTTTTCTAACTGAGAAAAGTGTAATGATAAAATTACAGCTATTTTCAACTAATTTACCACTTGGCGCATCCACAGAGGCCAAAAGGTGCCTAACCCAAGCCCAATTATGAGTCAAAGACAGAGAGAGAGAGAGAGAGAGAGAGAGAGAGAGAGAGAGAGAGAGAGAGAGAGAGAGAGCAAATATTTTTTTCTTTCTTTTTATGTTTGGCTGTTATGTTTTTCTTGCATTCAAAGTCGTATAATGCAGTATAGAAAGACTGCAAAGCTGCGATCTATCCAGCTTGAAAATAAAGCAGAAAAACACTTGTGCTCTCCTTTTAAAGCAGAAAAGGAAAAAGGGTCAAGTCTTTGCTTTATGTATGTTATTTATGATCTAGGGGGGGTAAGAACCCTCTTTCATACAGTAAATGGTGTTGGTGCCCTTAGTTTTTTTCACTGAAAATGTGTTATGTACAGAACAATACACTGAACTGTGTACAGGCTACAGAGCGGTTCAGTATTTTCCCCATGGAGAGACAATTGCTACCACTCAATACATTACTGCAAATGTTATTCTCGTCAAACTCTGCAAGTTTGGATGGAGGGAAACAGAATACTTAACAGTTTGAAATGTCTGGCTGATTTAACATCAAACACCAATTAGCATCATTTGGCAGTGCATGTGTGAGTGTGTTTGTGCGAGTGTGTGTGTGTATGTTAGAGAGAGAGAGTGAGAGCATGGGTTTGTGTGTGTGTGGTTATTCAGAAGCTGAAATCAGCCTGGGCAATCCTGCTGTCAGACAGGGAAAAATCTCTAAAGTGTAACACAGCAGACAGCCTCCACTCATGTCCGCACAAAAGTATTCTTGATAAAGCACACAAACAGAAGGCTCAGCAGTACAGCCAGTCTGGTGGGCTGCGTTGGTCGGTCGGGTCCCCTCTACCCTGAGGCAGACCAGAGCTGCTGGAGATGTGGGAATATGAAGGTCATGAGATCTGAGGGAGAGCTGCTGCTTTGTGCTCAAGGACTAGTGGGGCTCCTGAACTGAATTGTAAACGCCTTAACTCGCTGTGATCCCCTGGCTTACACACTCTTTAAGTTTAAACCCACAGAAGGGAACACACACAGAGGGGAGAGGGAGAGGGAGAGCAGATACAAACAAGAGAGAGAGAGAGAGAGAGAGAGAGAGAGAGAGAGAGAGCTGTTAACTTTAAGATGTTACCATGTAAATGTATATTGTAATGTTTTTTTTTATAGTGTATTACTGCTTTAGCAATGCAAACTCTATTTTGCCATGCCAATAAAGTACTCTTTGAATCTGAATTTGAGAGAGCAGACAAACTCAGTAGAGAGAGAGGGGAACACCAGAGTAGAAGGAGAGAGAGATCAGAAACACACAAAGTATATATAGAGAGAGAGCAGGAACAAAGTAGAGAGAGAGAGAGAGAGAGAGAGAGAGAGTAGAGACAGAGAGTTATCTCCCTTCAGAATGCAATTCTCTTCTCTGATTGGCTGATAGGGTAGCCATTACTTTCGTATAACCGGCTACCTGAGATGTTTTTCTGATAGTAAGTTTCACCACCGTTCCATATCAATGCTTTTAGAATGGTATCTATAAAAACAGTAAGCAGCCTTTTACATTTACTTTCACACTAAAATAGTAGCCTAACTGAACAGGTTAACTTCTTTTGAATTGAGATCGAGTGTTTGTTTTATGTTTCCAGTTCTTAAGCATACGTGTGATAAATACAAACGGGAGATAAGTGGGATAACGGCCTTCGAGATGACCAGTTGGAACAAATGTCTTGCCTGATGTAGCTGTAGACCTCCACCTCGCCATTATTTCCATAGAACCAGTTACTTCGTCGGCCGTTATCCTATATAAAGAGAGAGAAAGAGCAGACACACACACACACACACACACACACAGAGAGAGAGAGATGTCGACAGGAGGAAGCTGAAAATGATGACATAATAAATGAAAAGCTTGGAATGAAGCAACACAAGGATAGAATAAATGTAGTGTGTGTGTATGTGTGTGTGTGTGTCTGTGTGTGTGTGTGTGTATGTGTGTGGGTAGAATGAGGGAAGTATGATTACCCTGCCACATTATAGGCCTAGAGGACATCTCTGAAAAGAGACGGCGTGTGATATCTCCTTCATAACTGCATGTAATTTACCTTGGCTTAGAGCGACTGTCAGCTGCATTACACAGTACTTTTGTGGAATCCTTTCATAGCTGCCATTTTCCCTAAGGATGTCTGAGAGTCTTTACCAGACAGAAGCCATTGCCAGGAGAGCTCACTTTAATGAATCACAGACAAGCCAACCATAACCCACACATTTAGCCTACAATGATGCCCTAGAATCAGCTCTTTCCAACATTTACTTTTTCTGTTCTGGAGTCTCTTATTAAGTGCATTTACTGTATAGCTATACCATTGAAGAGGATATATGTCATTTCAGGCTGGTTTTCTTATTTATTTTTTAGCATACTTTATTTTTACTTTTCAGGTACTTTTCCTGTACAGCTGCTGTATTATACCCCAGAAATGGGGTCAGAGCCGATGATAATACCCCAATAGAAATGTCATCAGACATTTTGTCAGACGAGTTATAATAAACACAATTCCGTTTGTGTTCATGTAATATAGGCCTGAAGTGGTTATGGAATCAAGTTGGCATACCAAAGCAAGTGTCCTTGAACCTGATAGTGTAGAAGGAAAAAGCATGAGACCAGAGGTGCGTTCAAATTCGCCTAACATAGCGAACGTTCGCTAACATAGGCGGACAGTTTGCGAATCCTTGGAAGTTCTTGGCTAACGTTAGCGAACACAGACGAACGGTCTGAAAAGGTAGTGCTCCGCTAACAGTCCTGTATGTTGGATGGCAAAAGATGTGTGTCCCGATTGCAAATATATCCCAAAGAGCTTTAAATGTTGTCAGCATGTCTCACAACAACTTTGCCTCTCATTAATAGCCCCCTCCGAGTAATTTATACTCTGTTTGCCATTAGTGTTTACAGTTTAAAACGAACACTCTGCAAAATCGTTCAAATTCCATTGATTAATGCGAACATGTTTGCAACGAGTGTTCACTATGTTAGATGAATCTGAACGCACCTCTGAATTCCTGAAACTCACATTGCATGTCCATGTTTCACTGGATATAAGGATCATTCAGGAACAGGGACAGGAAGGAAGTGATATTAGTACCATTGTCTCCATCAAAGAAGGATGGGGATTTGGATACCTGCATTTTGAGTTGGGACTTTTGGACATCATCCATGGACAAAACACCTTCCAGAGTCTGTGAGTTCTGCTTGCCCAATCATTATACTGTAAATGTCTTCATTTTATGTGTCCACCTCTGGGTTGTAGCGCCTATGTTTCAAGGTGAGAGGATTCACAGCTTGATGATCTGGTTCTTTCTCAGAAAGGCCTAGAGGGAGTCAAGATCAGCCCAATCAATAGTAATTGCCTTCCGCTGCTATCTGACGGGAGAATGGAGGGAATATATCATTTGATCCCCAGGGGAACCAAATTAAACTTTATTGACTTCTAAAACGCAAGTCTCTAAATATTGGAACTGCAGTTAGTTGAAAGTATAGTTTAATAAAAGAACACGCAGTTAACTAATTACCAGATGTACTAGTGAGTCAAACTAGCACATTTTAGCTCATATGCTAACAGCGCTCTGTAAACCCAGTCCATGATGCTGCAGAGTGGCAGGTTCAAGCCCGTGTGAGTGAGACAACACAGGTTATGCTAGCACGGTTTAATAAAAATGACGTTTTCCGAAAAGCTGTTAATAAATGCGATTTCTGTTATATCGACTTTCAGTTTCAATTTCATGGACCCAGCACACGTGGCCGAAAGATCCATCATTCACCCCGCAATGAGCCATTTAACCATCGAAGTGATAAGGCTGGTAAATGAACAGTAAAAAGGTTGTCTTTAGTATCCCTTTAAATAATTATTACCAGTGCTCGTACTAGCTACTGTGGCAGTAAAACCGGCCCTTTTAAGGTCACATGCTAGCGCTCCAGTCTTGACCCCCAGTTTATGATGCTGCAGAGTTGCAGGTTCGGGCCCAGATGGACACGTGCAGGACTGGACGATTCCAGTCAACACGTGACACAACCATCGTGTTGCAATTAGCTGGAACTGATAGAAAAAGTGAGAATAATCTATTTTTATTGGTGTGAGAGAGAGCGACATAACCACACGAGATCATCACCACAAGGTCAAAAGAGTCCACAGCTCTATGTGGGCAGTCACGATGTCTCTGCAGACGTACACCTGCTTTAGAAAGCTGTGAGAGCTTGCTGTAGGTGAGAGTGTGTGAGTGTGTGTGAGAGTGACTGTTTGCATGCTTGCTGTGAAAGCTTGCTGTATGGAGGCGAGAGAGTGCTATTCTTCAGCCAACGCCTCACCAGGACAGAAATACTGTATGAAAAGACCTCTGATGCAAAGCGTTCCAATCCCACTTCCAGACACATGCAAAGATTCAGTTACTTTTATAATAATTCTCACTTCTTAATCTAAATGATTGTTATTATCATGTAAAAAAAATAAGCCAAAAGAGTTTATTCATAGTCACACAAAAAATAAAAATAAAGTTTATGCAAATCATATCAACAATGAACACAGTATTCATAGAGCATTATAAATGCAATTCATAAAGGGTTATAGCATATTCATAAAGTCTTATAACTAATGACATTAGTGTTCATAACTGTTTATACATTCTCGTGATTATACTCATAAAGCTTTATAATGTTATCGCATAAGCCTTTAAAACTTGAGGTGTCACAAAGCATTATAATGCTTCAATTTGTTATTTGTGCTTTCATATGTCTAATTGCTCATGCTGCTTATGACGAGTTACAAGTGCTCAGTGCATACCCTAAGTAAAGTAAGATGAGCACATTATTACTCATGAAAATGAATAAGGCACCATAACAGACATTAAGTAAAGTGGTATGTTTCCCTAGTTCTTAATTGTTTCACAACAGGTGGTATTGCAATTTTAGAACGTTCAGTTTTGGCTTCATTGTCAGGTTTGGAATGTTACCTTGCATTTAGCCTCCACTATGAATTGAGGTGCAAACAAAACATGTGTACTCAGGCGCGGAGCCAGAGGGGTGGCAGGGGTAGCACTAGCCTCCCCTGGAACGTGATTGGCCACCCCAGGTGCCCCCCCACCCTTTCCCACCCGCTCCCCGAATTTCATTCGCTACTGATGATTGACAGTTCAGTTAAGCGCACGTCTGTAAGAAGCGCCTTTTTTGAACCAGAGAGCAATAGTCAGAGCTCATGCAGCACTTGAGTCAGCCTGAGAAAATATCACTGTGATGTAGGCCTAATTTTTAAACAACAGGTCTTTAAAGGTAAAAGATAGGCTATCTGTTCCCGATCCTGCTCTGCATCAGGAAGATGCCCTCAGTCATGCAGATATGTGACCATCAACATTTACATGGATAGGCTACATTGTGCAAGATACAGCGTACTGTAATATAAGGTACAGTATATAAGGTGCAAGCTATCAGTGACATTAAATAGCTATTGAAATCAATCAAGGCATCAATGTTGTCTCAAACTAGTGTGCTAAAATGGCATGCTTCTTACATCCAAAACCGAAATTTCTGATCGATGAATTGCTTTGCACTATAGTCTATAGAGACTATTCATTACATATCTAGGCAACATCTACATCTATATCTTTTGTAGAGGCTATCAAATAAAAGTAGCCTACATAATCTGAATTTTCACATGGGGTGATTTGCTTCAGTTCTAGCTGCAGCTGCAATTCTAGCTGCAGTATGGCTCCCAAGCTCGAACATAAGTTCAATTCTTTCGAGGTACTCATCCTCAACCTTATTCAGCCTGGAGCTAAGCCATTAACTATTGTAACATTGTATAGACCTCCAGGGCCATACACTGAATTCCTAACTGAATTCTCTGACTTTATATCCACATTAGTTGTTACATCAGATACAATAGTCATCTTGGGCGATTTTAATATTCACATGGATGTTGCACACAACAGCCTGACAGCTGCATTCCAATCTCTTATTGAGCACATTGGCTTCTGTCAAAATGTAAATGCACCTACACATAAAGACAACCACACTATTGACCTTGTACTAACTTATGGTACTCAAGTAGAACAACTTACAGTTGCACCCCAACCAACATTGACTGACCATTACCTTATTACTCTAGAAATACCAGTCGACCATGTAGCGCAAAATGTGACCCACTACTACACTAGAGGCATAACGCCTAAAACCACTGACGATTTCATTGAAAAAATTCCTGACCTTACACCAACACGCTATGATAGTCCTATCCCATCACCAACACATATTGACCAATTTACTGATCATGTTATGAACACATTACACTCAACACTTGACTTAATTGCTCCACTTAAAAAGAAAACAAGGAAGGTAGAAAAAACTGCCCCTTGGTACACCGCACATACACGTACATTAAAACAGGCTGCTCGCAGACTAGAGAGAAATGGCTCAACACTAAGCTCGAAGTATTTCACATTGCCTGGAGAGAGAGCCTGAAAGAATACAAGACTGCACTGAACAATGCTAAAACAGCTTATTATTCCTCACTTATACATGAACACAAAGACGATCCAAAATTCCTCTTCAACACTATATCAAATTTGACAAAAAGTAAGACTGAAGTAACTCAGTCCATTCCAAGTCACCTCAGCAGTGACGACTTCCTGAATTTTTCAATGAAAAAATTGAAACCATACGACTTAAAATTAGCAACATGCCTACAGCCTCCTACTAACTACTGCATAGCTGTAGCCAACCCAGTAGCATACCTTGACTCCTTTATGCCCACTGATATATTAGAAATTTCTTCTCTCATTACCAAAGCGAAGGCGTCAACATGCCTACTTGATCCTATTCCTACTCACCTCCTCAAGGCAGCCTTTACACCACTAGCTGAGACATTACTTGAAATTATCAATAGTTCACTCCTAGCGGGACATGTACCAACTACTTTCAAGACATCAGTCATTAAACCATTGATTAAAAAACCAAACCTTGACCCTGATGTTCTGGCTAATTACAGACCTATATCCATACCTTACTTTTATATCCAAAATTCTAGAAAAAATTGTGTTCAAACAAATTTGTCCGAACTTCCTAGACGAAAACAAAATCCAGGAAGTCTTCCAGTCAGGATTTAGAGCTAATCACAGCACTGAAACGGCCTTAGTTAAAGTCTTCAACGACCTCCTTCTTTCCATGGACAATGGTAATATATCCATATTAATTTTACTTGATCTTAGTGCAGCTTTTGACACCATTGACCACGATATCCTACTACACAGACTCGAACATACGATAGGCATTAGAAATTCAGCATTAGCTTGGTTCAAATCCTACCTCACTGATCGATACCAATTTGTACATGCCCACAACATCTCATCTTATCATGCTAAAGTTAAATATGGCGTTCCGCAAGGCTCAGTACTGGGCCCCTTACTATTCTCTCTTTATATGCTACCTCTGGGTGAAATCATTAGGAAACATGGCATTGCATTTCACTCATACGCAGATGATACACAGCTTTATCTCTCTATGAAGCCTAGCGACTGCACTCCCAACAACCAAACTCAATGCCTGTCTTGAAGACATTAAAGTTTGGATGTCAAAAAATTTCTTATGCTTGAACTCTGATAAAACTGAGGTTATGATGATTGCCTCTAAACAACTGAAGGACACCTCGCTTCACCATCATAGCTCACTTAGCAGTCCTACACTCTCATTTAGCCCACAAGTGAAAAATCTGGGGGTAATTATTGATCAAGACCTCTCCTTGAATAGCCATGTAAAGCACATTTCTAGAACATCATTTTTCCACCTTAGAAACATTGCTAAGGTTAGGAAGTTCCTGTCCTTTGAGGATGCTGAAAAACTTATACATGCATTCGTTACCTCCAGACTCGACTACTGCAATGCTCTGTTCTCAGGGTGCAGTAACACCTGCATTAAAAGTCTACAGCTAATCCAAAATGCAGCAGCTAGAACACTCACTAGAACTAAGAAATATGAACATATTTCTCCCATTCTAACATCTCTACACTGGCTTCCTGTCAAAAGTCGAATTGACTTCAAAATCCTTCTCATGACGTATAAGGCACTTAGTGGCTTAGCTCCTGCGTATATTGCAGATTTACTTGTTCCATACCATCCAGCAAGACCTCTGAGAATCTCAAAATACTGGCCTCCTTGAAAAAGTGACCATATCTAAAACTACAATTGGGGGAGAACTTTTTGCCTATCGAGCACCTCTTCTATGGAATTCTATTCCTCCCTACATTCGCTGAAGCGGACACTCTCAATACCTTTAAGTCTAGACTTAAAACCTTCCTTTTTGACGTTTCCTATAATTAGGAGTGGGCCATGACATATCACCACTCCTCTTGGGCCTCTTCCTGGGAGGGCTACCTCTGCTGTTTTCCAGGGCGGCCACTGACCACCCCCTTCTGGGTTGGTGAGATGCCATGTACCATACCTTAGTTATGCTGCGATAGCCTAGTGCTGCCACCTTCTGCACACTTGCCATCCTGTACAACCCTCTTTCTCCTCTCTCTCTCTCCCTCTCCACACTCTAGCTAGATTATATGACACATATCATGAAGTGATATCCTCCTAGATTGGCCTAACCCTCTTGTTTCTGTTTCTTTTGTCTCTCTTGCCTCCTCTGCCCCGACGCACTGGCTGAGTGATGAACCTCCCTGCCACCAACCCTACCCCACTACGGATGCTGACCAACCCTGCTGAGCCACACACCCAGGACCATCCTCCCCTTTTCTCTGAGGCCCTGATGGAACTGGCCTGATGGCCCCCTGATGACCACTACTTAGATGGCGACCAACACCCAATGAACTCTGACCCCACTCCAATTACTGACTAAACCCACACTCCAACTACTGACTCCATCCCTTGGCCCTGACTGTCACACAAACTATGTGTATATCATCTCTGACTACATTCAGTACTCATACTGTTTTGTGTTAACCATGGTCAATCTATGCATCAGACTTTACGGATACTTTATTAGGCCCCAGGCAGGTAGGCTGAGTCCATGAGGCGTGGATCTGCCTAAGGTTTCTTCCTACATAACAAATTATTTACAAAGCGAGGGAGTTTTTCCTTGCCCCTGATTCTCATGG
>JAODXP020000027.1:25146706-25228385 GCA_027497455.2 Sardinella longiceps
GTGTGCTTTAGCCTTCCAAAATCAATTCTCATGAAATCAGCCTAAAACGGTGCCCATTTTGTATGTTTATTTTTTATTATTATTATTTTTTAATCCTACTCCTAAGCAGGTATAACCTCACTCGGGACGCTGCATCTGACGTGAGTGAGGTTAAAGCAGGTAGGCTACTACAGCATCCCTTGATTGAATTCTCACCACATGATGGCAGTGTTGCTCTTCTGTAGAGGCCGTCTGTAACAGTTGGAGAAAATCTGTTTACACCTAGTGGACAGGTGCAGCGATGACACAATTCTACAAACCAGTGACGCCTTTCTTGAACCTGCCCTCGGATCGGTCGGATCGGTCGCTGCATCGGAGAATTGCCGTGAGAAAACTACACTATATTACAGAAGCAAATTCCCTTATTCCATAATTATAAAATGTTAGATGGTTTAGAGCATATTTCCATAGTTGACGTGGTCAAAAGTAACTTGCCGTTTCGCGAATTTGGCCTTGACCTAGAGGTTTTACTTTCGTTTTCTCGATACTACATCGGTTGAGTTCGTGGCAGGTTGTTTATGGTTTTTATTTGGCTCTAGAAGTCTATATTCAAAGAAGTGGGGTAATTGAAATAACGTTACATAGGCTACAGCCTATTAATGATTTGACCCAATGCATCTAGTGAACATTTTGAGGCAGTGGCTAATGTCAGCACACTACCTAGGCCTACAACACAGAAACAAGAGGGCAGTCGTTTTTAGAAGCTGCGCATTGACACCATGAAGTCAAGGCTATGGGCCTAGTCTCAGAGAATGTCTTTTCTTCCAGATATCCTCCTTCTATTTCGGTACAACGATATTGGCTATAAAGCTAAAATCCAGTAATTTCATTGGCACTTTATAGTGTTGACAACAGGCTACTTGGATGTCTCAGCTGTTGTTTTGCTGTTGTTTACCTAGGGTACCTAGAGCCTATTGGCCTAGGCTACTTCTTTTAGAAAGACTTCAGCTAGCCTACACATGTGGAAGTTGAACTGAATTAAACTCGGAGATGAACGTTAGAGACTGTTAGACTACTAGTCTCATCATGAATGCATGTCCTCTGAAAATCATTGGGCTTCAATAAAAGCCTAAATTGAAAGATAAAGAGTGGCATCCATACACAGCCAGCTATCAAAGTGCCCTGTAAAGTAGGCTATATGACTATGATCTGTTTTCTTTATTGTCTATTGTCACTTATGGAAAGACTACCACTTCACTTCAGATTCAATTTCAGAGGATAAAATATTTTTAAATTACATCCAAATATAGGAATATGGTATTGACAAATTCAGTTTGTTAGATCACTGTTCCTCTTTGGTCTTTAATTACATGTTGTGTAGGTCACCTACACATGTTGCAGTGTCTTCATGTCTTTAGTGTGTCCTATTCTAGGTCTACAGAAGTCTGTTCTGGTGTGGAAAGACTCTTACACAGCTTTCAGAATGAAGCGACACAAACCCTTAGACAGCCCTGATCACTCACATTCCAGCCATAAACTTGCTCGTCCTGATACAGGGTAAGTTGATAACATTCAAATGGCACTCAAACACACAAACCGTGAAACAACACTAACGGTAATTGTAATTCTAATTTGTTAGCAAATCAGGCGTCTGTTTTTCCGAAAAGCATAGCCGCTAACTAAATTAGAAACTTTGTTGGTTGCAATTCAATTTCCCATTGCAAACTAGCAAAGTAGCTAACTGGTTGAACAGAAGTCTGAAATGTAGTATGTTCTGCTCTTAGGTGTGTATCTGTGAAGAGTGATCAGTCTAGGCCTTTACCTCCGAACTTCAGCAGAGAACCAACACACCCTGATCCTGAGTGAGACACACACACACACACACACACACACACACACACACACACATAAATGATGAGTAATCAGTCTGTGCCTTTACATCCAAACTTTTCATACTTAGTGAACCAATACAACCTTGAGTGAGTCCTTGAGTGAGACCTTGTAGACCTGTTCAAAAAAACTTTTTTGTTATTTTAAAGCCAATTGCTGTGATTCCCATTCTCCAAGCTGTGGAATGACCAGATATAAAATTATTTTGATTTTGGACCATGGGAAGGCCTGCCTCATGAGCCATGAAGTTTTAATGCTTATTTTTGTTAAAAACGCCTGAGATCTTGGCCCATTTCGCCTCATAACTTCCATGTCATTAGTCATAGTGACATGGAAGTGTCAATATGTTAGTGATCTAGACAGTCATTGTTGTTTTTAAAGCTAAAATGTGCTAAATTTTAGGCGATTTTGGAGGTTTCAGATAAGACATCACATCATTGTACCTGTTACATGTACTAAATCAACAAATATAATGCCAAATTGAACTTTGCAATGATACCTATTTACAGTAATAACATTGGAACATTGAAAATAACATTTCCTGCACATAGGAACACAAAACGAGGTGTATTAGGTTGAACATGAAAGTAATTACATATTATACATAGGAACTGGAGAGTAAGTTATTTCAATAACATTATCATTTGTTCAGTATGGCTTTCTTGAAGCTGTCAAATTTCCTCCTAATGTACTCCACAACCAAACAACTTCTCTGTTCTAGACTTGTTGTTATCTCAGTGGCAAAATCAGACATCGTTTTCACCCCTCGTTCAAAAACATCATAGTCCCCTTGATAGACTTCACAAACTTTTCAGCCGATTGGTACCCATGTCAGGGTTCCCACGCATCCTGGAAAACCTAGAAAACCTGAAATCTCAGAGGTGTACGGAAGAGCATTAGGGTCAGTAGGAGATATATATATAGCTAATCTCTGAGAAATAAACTCAGAATTTTCGAGTAAAAAGTCGTAATTTTCGAGAAATACAGTCAAAAGTTCTGAGAAAAAAGTCAAAAATTTTAAAGTCGAAACTTTCGTGAAATAAAGTCGAAAGTTTTGAGATACAAAGTCGAAAGTTTTGAGATTCAAAGTCAAAATTTTCGAGAAAAAAAGTCAGAAATATGTAGAAGGCGGGCGGAAGTGATATTCGCCGGTGGTCAGTGGACATGAATGAGATCAGTGAGAGGCTAGGAGAGGGTGACACCCGCTTCAGATGCGTCCCTGCCTTGTTATGATGCAGCTGGACAAAGTGAGAGTTTAGCCCCACACCAAGCACAAACATCGAACCCCTTGGCCAATGTTAGTGGTGGTAACAATATTTCAGGGGGTCGGATTGTTCATCGTGAAGTTAGGAGGCAAGTTAGTAGTGTGGGGAATGCCGGAGTTTATATGGGAACACAGTGTTTTTATCGCGCTAGCCAGCTAGCTTCTATGCCTTCTGACCGTGCCTCTCCACAATCCGACAGTAACGTGGAGGCTGGAGGTTTTGACTAATGCCACTGGGGATGTTACGAGGTCATAGTGTTCATAGGAGAGTTAGGGTACAACATAGGCAGGGTGGGGAGTCGCAATGATAATGACAGTGTGCGAATTCTCTCCACTTTGCGTGCGCGCAAGGCGGACCTCGCCATGCAGCGCGCAGCAGGGTCAAAGGCGCTGTGCCAAGGCATGTTTAGTTCAAGATAATGGAAATGCCGGCTTTGAGGACTTGGCAAATGAGGGTCAGTAGCCTTCCGTTTGATCAGCCAATTGGTTATCTGGGGGAAGGACAACTCGATGCACTTGATATAATACGAGGCAATGACTTTAGGGTCATTGCTGGTGGTATACACCCACCCACAACACATGCCCTGCATCTGTCCGTTCCCACTCAGTTCCTCCTGCACGAAGGCTATCACATTGTCGATGTCCGACTGATTTCGCCTCCTGCACAGTCCAAGTTCACGACACCGCCTCTACAGTGTCCGGATAGAAATCACAATACTGTGATTCTGTGCTAAGACGTCAAGGATCTCTCTGTTATTAAATCCAACCTCAAAATAACATTTGATTAACTCCTCCATTTCAGCAGCACCAGGCCTTGCAGACGAAGTCTAACAGCTCTGAATGACCTACTTCCGGGTAGACTAAATTTGTGACTTTTTTCTCAAAACTTTTGAGTTTTTTCTCGAATATTTCGACTTTATTTCTCAAAACTTTCGACTTTATTTCTCAAAACTTTCGACTTTATTTCTCGAAAATTTCGACTTTTTTCTCGAAAATTCTGAGTTTCTTTCTCAGAGATTTGCAAAATATATCTCTCCTATTGAGACTAATGCTCTTCCATAGAGGTGGCTTTTCCAGTTATGGAAAACACCTGGAAATGACCTAAAATCTGTATTGTCCTGGAAAAAAATATGTATTGTCCAGGAAAATTGTAATTGCATTTAATCCCTCATTCAGATTCTTATAGGCCTCGTACAGTATACTGAGGAGATAAATTTATCTTGATTGTGTTTTCAAAATGTATGATGTAAAAATAGCCTTCTTGAACTCTCTTACTTTAAATATCAATGATAGTTAGTACTGTAATGGAGAGGTATGATGTCCTTTCTGCAGAAAATATAGCTTCCACACCAGCATAATTTGACTCCTCTAGCAATCCCTAACCAGTTAAAACCATCAAGGCTGACCAAAATAACAAAGTTACAGCAACCTGGCAGTACCTTCCTATGCTCTTCCACTTGATTATCATCTCCCTAGAATACTAGTTAATTGTTTCTCACTAGTGAATGGGCAGAGTCTCTGTACAAAAGAAAGTGTTGAACAAAGAGCTGTTCAATTGTGTATCCATGAGTTTTGATATTTTAGTTTTGATGTTCATTCTAGCTAGTTGCACTTAAGTCCTTTTATTGCAAGTCCCTTCGCTCAGAGACCATCTTGGAGATTTTGACTTAGAGGTGCAAGCCATATCTTCATTAAAGCAAAGTTTTAGTGTAATTCAAGCATAGCCTGTTGCAGGAGCCTGCTGACTACTGTAAAGGGAGTAGAACAGAAGAATTTTGAACATAGATTGACCGTGAACACAAAAGCGAAAAAGCAGTTTACATTGATCCAATGACAAATCATTTTGCGTTCGGCCAATGTTGTTTCAAATTCTTTCATTCCACTCGCTATCTAGTGCAATAAGTACTGTATACTCAGACATGCTTGAGTTAAAGGGCATATGGCAGGTTAACATTTACTTTTGATATGGTGTAAAGAGATGCACAATGACCTGAAATTCATTAAAATGAAAAATTTAAATAACATTTAAAGCCATTTGTTACTGACTTTATGAACATTCCAAAATAGAATCATAGGTCATACAGGGGAGACGGTGAAAATTTCTGGTAGAGAGGATATGAGCTGTCGAATGAATCTCTCACAAGCACCGTGACCGCATGACGGGACCAGATAGGCTACGGTCGCTTTGATGACTTTCAGCAAGTGTATAGATTTGCCATAACGCTTTAGTTGACATCATTTTCGTCCCCGTTTGCATTTGCAGTCTTATCGTCATATCTCTAACTTGCAATAAAGTTCAGGCTGGTTATTGCAGCTGGCGCTATGAAATTGGAAGTTGCCTTTGATATTCACTGGTTAGCGCAATGAAATTGGAAGTTGGCTGTGACATTAGCTGGCTAGTTGTTTGATGGGCATGGATAGAAGCATCGTGTATTTTTTGTCGATTAATTTATGAGTTAGTTGACGTGCTTTTCTGCACCTGTTGCCTACTTCATGCAAAACATTATGATTTCTATATCTGAGATCGTTGTCAGACTAATACAAACAGTCCGCATGTAGGCAGTGATCTTTGAAAAGACTTGTCAGCAAGTGCGTACATTTTCCATATTGCTTTCAGCAGTTGTCATGTTCTTTCCCATTACATTAGCTTTTCTCATGCATGCATCGAACTTCTAGGCCAGGGGTCGGCAACCCTAGTGGCACGTGGACATTGCACTACCCTAATAATTTAATACATTAAAAATGTTCAGACATAATGATGAAATGTCATTGACCTTAAAAAATGACTACGCGGCAATAGTGCCCCCCTCCCCATATTCATTTTTCACACGAGTGCCCCCTTTATGCATTGCTTTGACGGCAAAGAAGCCGACAGGTCGGGCTTTCCACCCCTCCTAGACCGCAGAATATTTGTTCGTTTCTCAGAAAGATTGTGCTGTGTGCACTTTGTGTTTTGAAAGTGTTGTGTGTCGAACATACAATGTTAGACGTCATTATGAGACAAAGCGCGAAAAGACTTTCAAAGATCAGGCAGATAGGAACGATACGATATTTCAGACACACAAGGGAGTTTAGGCTAATTCCAACCACATTGACACATACCGGTATCTGCGAATACATGCGCCAGCTTCAGTCAGTTCGCAGAGCGCTTTGGGGACTTTCAGAAGTATAGCGCAATATTCTCTTTCTTGATCAAGTCAGTTTTGACGGACATGAAATTGATTTGGCTTTGATAAGAGTGGTTGGGCACATATGGAAATGCAGATGATAGAGTTGAAGAGCTCAACATTGTGGGTGAGCAAGTTGACAGAGCTACGTATTCAATTAACTTACAGAACACATCGCAGGGTCAACATCACTTACGCCTGCTGGGCATCTTTACCGAAAAGTTCTGTCTTCGCAATTTCGCACTTACCCTGATATAGCCCACCCATAATACGAATGTTCATCAGCAGAAGGCCAATTATGGTCGGGCTATGTCAGGCTCTATCGCACTGGCTTTAATGTCAGTGTTTGGATCAACTTATCTGCGTGAACAGATACACATGAAGTAACGTTATGTCCTTTGCCCCTCCCGACGTCGTCTGACAGCGGAAGCATGCGTCCAACTTAAAGAGACCAATTACCAACCGCACATTTAAGGGGAAGACCAGGGATCACATTGACTATTAGGCCAAACATTTATTTTCTAACAAGGCAAGGCAGACCTATTTCAAATTGGCAGGTTATAGTTTTTTTTTTTTTTTTTTCAATCTGTGTCTTATTCATCAGTTCCATTTTCAGTAGGCTCTGTGAATAACATGCCTACTGTCAGATTTGGATGTTAGGCCTACTTTGTGAATTTGTTGCCTATGGTTGTTATCTAATGGGAGGAGAGGGAGAGGGAAACATGGTTATCCTTGAAGTCTGTGAGGATAAAACAGTGCAATTACATTTGCTAAATGCATTAAATGTCCATATCCATCTAAATCTGTTGCCAGTGTTTAATTTCACGTAGTTAACGACACCGACTGGCACACCAACTAATATGAAAATTTCTAAATGGCACAGCATGGCAAAAAGGTTGCCGACCCCTGTTCTAGGCTATTGCAGATGTTGCAAGCTACTGTTTGTTTATGAAGTAGCCCATGTTTGATAGATATTGCATAAAGACACGGTGTATTTTCTGTTGATTCATTTATGACTTGCCGTAAAGCTCTTTTCTAAGCCAGTAACCGGCGGATACTTGTCCAAAACAGATACTTCGTCTTCGTCATGGGAACCGATTTGACCCATGAGTCTGTCTGTGATCATGTTATAGCAATCTGGCTTAAGTTGCAAAAACGATGCAAACAAACTTTGGTAATGTTTTGTACATTTAAAAATTACTGTAATGTAACTGTAGGTGAAATAGTTATGCCTGATACACCATGCAAAAGTATGTAGAGGCAGCCAGGACTCCCCTACGTGACGTAGCACCACCTTTAGAATGTTCATGAATACTGCATAAAAATGACTATTAAAACCGTTTTGTCCCCCTACTCGTATTCATAAAAAATATAAAATGATACACAAATGTTTCTGCGTACATTACAGAACAATATAATGTCTAAATTCACTGAAAATGTAACCTGCCATACACACTTTAAGCCTACACCAAGTCTTCACTTAAAGACATTATTCTAAAAATGAATTTGCTCACTGCACCTGCCCAAATGCACCGCATGTTGGTGTATCGTAGCTTTGATAGTTGGTGATCCCTGTCCTTGAATTTGCGGGAAAAAGCCTGGAAATGTCCTAGCATTTGATGTTGAAAAGTGGGAACCCTGATTATACTCTTTCCAGGTTTTCACTGGTTGAATTATCCAATCAGTCTCAACTCCAAGTGCATCAAATAAGAAGTGTGATTCTGGCCGTACCTAATCAGTAAGTGTTGTCGATCAATTGATGATGGGGAAACAGACTGTCTGATTTTGCCACTGAGATAACAAAAAAATTAGAACAGAGAAGTTGTCTGCTTTAGGTTGTGGAGTACATTACAAGGATATTTGACAGCTTAAAGAAAGCCATACTGAACAAATGATAATGTTATTGAAATAACTGAATCTCCAGTTCCTATGTATAATATGTAATTACTTTCATGTTCAACCTAATACATCTGTTTGTGTGTTCCTAATGTGCAGAAAATGTTATTTTCAATGTTCCAATGCTATTACTGCAAATATATTTCATTGCAAAGTTCAATTTGGCATTATATTTGTTGATTTAGTACATGTAACAGGTAATGATGTGATGTCTGATCTGAAACCTCCAAAATCGCCTATAATTTAGCACATTTTAGCTTTAAAAACAACAATGACTGCCTAGATCACTAATATATTGGGTATCACCTGAAACAATCACCTGAAACATGTCCACAGCTTTCATATGGTACTTTTCATAATGCTCTATGACTAATGACATGGAAGTTATGAGGCAAAATGGGCCAAAATCTCAGGCGTTTTTAACAAAAATAAGCATTAAAACTTCATGGCTCATGAGGCAGGCCTTCCCATGGACCAAAATAATTTTATATCTGGTCATTCCATAGCTTGGAGAATGGGAATCACAGCAATTGGCTTTAAAATAACAAAAAAATTTTTTTGAACAGGTCTAGAGACCTTGAGCGAGTCTCTCTCACACACACACACACACACACACACACAGAGACAGAGAGAGAGAGAGTGTTAGGATGCTATAGTGCCATAGTTTAGACACCACATAATGCACTTCCACATCCCATGTGCCAGGGGGCAGTGTGTTGGTTTACACCTGTGTTCGATTAGAGATATAACCCGAGACATGGAGGTTTGTGGGAGGAACACAACACCCCGGGAATCGTCGTGAAAGGACGAGAGTCGGGCCTCTGTTGTGGACGTGCACTATTTGAGTGTAGATCGACCATCATCCATAGGAGGCTGTTTTCACAGCTCTACGTAAACTACCGTCTATCGCTGCTTGTGCAGGCCGCCATTGGGCTAAGCTAGGGTTGGCCCCGCAGGTAAGCCTCGCGCTGTTTTCTCCCCGGCTACATTCATCATTAGTTCATACATCTGCTATACCTCGCGGCATTACGCAACACCCCTGGTCCCCAAATGGCGGCCCGTGGGCCAGATCCGGCCCGCAGGAACCAAATGAGTGGCCCGCAGCACCATCTGACATCAGTTTTCTCTGTAAACATGCTTACAGACCTCATAAACAGTAGGCCTATACAGGCAATCATACTATATATGAAGTTTATTGAGGTGCATTAAAGAAAGCAGAAGGCTAAAAGAGGACTACTTAGTGATGTTCTAACTAGCATCCTTTCAACGTGTGGTTTTTAATGTTTGCGGGGTTGGCCCTTGGCATGGTATGCTTGATAAAATTCGGCCCTTGAGGGAAAATATTTGGGGACCACTGCACTACACCGTAGTTTATATACCCCTAGACAGGTTTGTGTATTTGAGTTTAGTTATGTGTTCGGGTTTACTGGTATGGTTGAGATAGCGCAGGTCTGGATAGTAACTGTTGTCTAAACAGAGAGAGAGAGAGAGAGAGAGAGAGAGAGAATTTAATCTGCAATGTCTGAAATGTGGTATGTTCTGTTCTTAGGTGTGTATCTATGAAAAGTGATCAATCTGGGCCTTTACCTCCGAACTTCAGCAGAGAACCAGTACAACCTGATCCTAAGTGAGCACACACACACACACACATTAACTCATTGACTGCCAGCCGTTTTCAGAATAGAGAGCTCAATATTGCCAGAGGTTTTGGATAATTTTGACTGATATTTAAAGAGCCACAGAATATTATGTGTTATGACTACATAAACAGTGAACTACCACAAGAAAGAGCAGACTCTCTTCTTTCACCAGAAAAACAAAGTTCGTTTCTACCCCTTTCCATTGCTTAGAAATCAGCAGGCGAACATAAGCAACTTTCTCTAAAAACTCAGTTTTTGACCAAAAAAAGGGAGAAAATTAGCGTTTAGTTTGACAACAATAGTGTTTTGGATGCGCGTATTTCTCGGTCTATTAGCACGTCAAACATCGGGAAAATGTCTTCCTTTGATAAGACCACAAAAACAACAGTAACAGGGGGCTTTTGGTAATAAAATAGACATTGTTGTAACAAGGTAAATATATGCTATTACAGGCTGTGACAGCAATAACTCAGTGATCAACATCCGGCTCGCAAATTCTTACCTGACCCGGAACTGTGAGCTAGCTGGGCAGTGAAACAAGTCACAACGGATACAGGGCGATTCGTCCATCCGCGTTTCGTCCACGCCAGTTCGTCCACCATGCAGTCTTTTCGTCCAAGGGAGCATCCGTTTCGTCCACAGGGACCAACCATTTCGTCCGCGGGCATTTCGTCCATCGGCGTTTCGTCCATTTGTATTATTATTCTTATTATGAATCAGCTCTATGGGCCAGTCTCCATGAATATATTTGTATGCTGAATTATTTGTGTAATTTTCGTTTTCGTCATTTTCGTTTACGTGTCTCCATGAATATATTTGTATGCTGAATTAATAACATTTAAGCTTTTAATTAAGTTAATTTTGAGCGGCTGTTCTTCGATGCAGATTCCAGTTTTCTGCTTGCGTAATACATGCGCGAATTGAGATGAGTGAAAGAGAATGGGTTTGTAATTCCAAGTGTTACACGTGTGTCTTAAATAAATATCTGATCTCTGGTCTGAGGCACTCTTTGCACAGTCATGCATGCGCATCCTGCTTGGTGTGGCAAACAGCGATGTTGGAAACCATTTCGGAGATTCACTTTGCTTTCACTCTGCGCTTGTTATAACAAGCAGCCGTTTTGGATGCTCTCGCTAAATTATCTGTTAAATATAGGGTATGCGACGATGACTTTCCTTCCATTTTAAATTATGTAGACTGCGTGTTTGTCAACTTAATTTATCGTCTGCCATTTATTTCAACCAACATTTTTCTGCTTCCAGTAATTTTAAATATTCTCCCATCACCGTCGATTCAGGTCTATTTTAATCTGAAAGCATGACATCAAGTTGTGGACAAATCAAACCCCAAGCTTCAGAAAACGGGACAATTAGATGGTGCGTGCGTTGCTCCAAGTAGTTGTAAATTCCATCAAAAAAACGACGGCAATAATTATCAGTCAATAATCAGCAAGTCCGTAGTGCAATAGGCTATACCACAGGATATGGACAGATTTCATGTACATCAGTGAATTATTTCAATGCTGTGCCAAGGGAAACTTTTTACTTTATTAACTTTGCTCACTTAATTTCTTTCGCAGCAAATCAAGAATTCTTTCATGTATGACAAGTAGGCCTATAGCTTGTTAAAGACGTAACAGCAGTTGTCGGTTTCGGAGCGCACGATGCATTAGGCCTAATTTAACGCCCAAACTTTCCCAAATAGCCTGTATTAGTGGTGGTGGGTCTCGCCTGATTTTACCACTTGCTCAGTTTGTTGGTTTGAGTGAATGTGCGCTCACTTCGTCTACCCTCTTCTCCCTATCTCTGTGTGAGACAGCAGCCAGCGAATGGGCACTTGTCTTTACGTGCCATGCAAATGAACTCTATGGCAGAATTAATGCACATACAATTTCCACGTTTTTCATGGTTATTTAGGACTAGGTGTGAAATATAGGCTTAGTTTCAAAATGCATAGCCTAGTCATAGAGTGAAAACATGAAAACTCACATGAAAAAAAAATAAAAAAATTAGGTTACTCATTAGGAGTAGGCCTGGCTAATTCATGAGAATTGTAATCCCCTTCATTTAATCCTGTATCTCGTGATTGATGTTTTTTACAACTTTTACAGATTTTCAGTAGGCAACTCAATGTGTTCCTTTTCATGGAATTTGGAAATATTTTCCCTTTTATATAAATCTGTCAATTAGCAGTCCAGTAAAATAGCTGAAAAAATTTACAATATCGGCTATATAACGGTTATCGGCCACCCAGAGGCAATAAATATCGATATCGCCGATATCGATATCGCCTAAAGATGGATGAGGAGAGGTACAATTCTGGGTGTTAATGCTGCTAGGTTTGTAATGCGTTGAATGAGTGGAACGGAAACTTCTGACCTCCAATGGAAAGCTCTTTTATAATTTTTATTCATTAACTGAAATGCCCGAAATCTTTTTTTCGAGCCGAAAATAAGTTTGTTGAACACTCATAAATCTTATTGCGCGCGATATAGCGTTGCAATACATATCGCGGGTGAATTGGTTTTGCTTCATTGTCTTTCTTAAGCTTTATATTGGCTCTTACAATGGAGGTATTTGGTATTAAATTAAACTAGACAACCAGACCTATCCATTGGTATCATTGATAACATACTTGCTTGAAAATAAGGTGGTTACATTTCTGTATAAAGACATTTCTGTATCAACAGAAATCTCTTTATCTGGTGTTACTTGGCCAAAATCACCACACATTGTAACTAGGCTATTGGAACTCAACAAAGACGCAACGCTCAAATGGACAAAATTAGAAGCAAAATTGATGTTGTCTAAATGACGTTTACCTTTGGATGGATGAATGGTGCACTGTCAATTTAAGCCAAATCTGGTCTGGGACAGCATTCGATAAGATAGTTAAAGGTAAACATTATTTAGAGAAGGTGAATTTTGCTTCTAATTTTGTCCATTTAAAGAGTTGCGTCTTTGTTGAGTTCCAATAGCCTAGTATGGTGATTTTGGCCAAGTGTACTCTATAACACCAGATATATAAATTTAACCTCCTTATTCTCAAGCAAGAATAAATGATACCAATGGATAGATCTGGTTGTCTAGTTTAATTTAATACCAAATACCTCCACTGTAAGAGTCAATATACCCATAGGCTATAAAGCTTCCGAAAGACAATGAAGCAAAACCAATTCACCCACGATAGGCTATGTATTGCAACGCTATAGCGCTCGCAATAAGATTAATGAGTGTTTAACAAACTTATTTTCCGCTCGAAAAAATACAGAGGTCTGGACCTCTATTGTAGCTACTGCCATGAATTTGACCTGTCACCGTTGACAGAGGCAATCAAGAGGCTGTGTCTTGGTGCGCGTCAATGTAACCACATGTAAGAGTATACAACTTACGTACAGTATAAGATGTTTCCCTCTAAAAATGTTATTTAAGTATCAGAGGCCGATTGAACTGCATTGAACTACAGTTTGTGAGTAAAGTTTGCTATGCGTGAGGTGCGCTGTAGCTCTTGATTTCGGGCATTTCAGTTAATGAATAAAAATTATAAAAGACCACCGGAGCTTTCCATTGGAGGTCAGACGTCTCTGTTCCACTCATTCAACGCATTACAAACCTAGCAGCATTAACACCCAGAATTGTACCTCTCCTCATCCATCTTTAGGCTACAATAAGTTCTCTGTAAAAAACAAAGTAATATGCACACCAGAGCTCCCATTTTTACCGTTTTAATTGTGTAACGTGTGCATATACTTTGTTTTTTTTACAGTGATACTTTCTTTTGATATTGCACCCAACGTAATCTGGATGTGCGTGAGGACTAAAGAAATTTACTAGATACTATAAGTTCCCTGCCTCTGTCCTGGTTTCCTGTAATTTTTTGATACCAATAGAAATGCACAGTGTACAGCTATAACCTCGTGTGAGTGTGACACCTTAAAGTAGCCAACATCGCTGTTTGGCACACCAAGCAGGACTGACTGTGCAAAGAGTGTCTCAGACCAGAGATCAGATATTTATTTAAGACACACGTGTAAGACTTGGAATTACAAACTCATTCTCTTTCACCCATCTCAATTGGCGCATGTATTGCACACGCAGAAAACTGGAATCCGCATTGCCGCTTAAAATTAACTCAATTAATTAAAAGCTTAAAGGCTATTAAATAATTCAGCATACACATATATTCATGGAGACACGTAAACGAAAATGACGACAACGAAAATTACACAAATAATTCAGCATACAAATATATTCATGGAGACTGGCCGGTAGAGCTGATTAATATTTTATTTTAATGAATAATAATACAAATGGACGAAATGCCGGTGGACGAAATGGTTGGTCCCTGTGGACGAAACGGATGCTCCCTTGGACGAAAAGACTGCATGGTGGACAAACTGGCGTGGACGAAATGCGGATGGACGAATCGCCCTGCTCCCGTCACAACTGCCATTTCCGTTTGCCCCAGGTTGATCTCCTCCATCTCCCAATATCGGAACACTACTCGAACTACTATGGCAATATGACACATACTCTGATCGAGTGTGAACTGCCAAAACTTCTCCGATTTACGTCTGCGCTTTGCTAGCGGCATATTTAGCCATGTCATTAGCTTTCTCTACTTCTCCCTTGGCTATTCCTTTGAATACCTGCCACCCTCAGGATCAATTTGGAACAACAATTTCCGACTGAGAATTCTGATATTTACAGATAAGGTTCCCTAGGTATTTCTGCAGCCCGCCCCATTAAAAACGCAGTTGACGTCTAAAGACGTCATTGGCAGTGAACGGTAGTATTTCAGTTGACGTCTAAAGATGTCATTGGCAGTCAATGAGTTAAATATGAGTGATCAGTCTGTGCCCTTACATTCCAACTTCAGAACTGAACCAGTACAACCTGACCCTGAGCGAGTCAGACACACACACACACACACACACACACACACACACACACACACACACACACACACGCACATGGACACGTACAGGCACACACACACACACACACACACATACACATACACACACACATACACACATATAAATAAATTAAAATCTGCTTTGTCTGAAACGTAGTATGTCTCCTACTAGGTGTGTATCTATGAAGAGTGATCTTTCCGGGCCTTTACCTCCAAACTTCAGCAGAGAACCAACACACCCTGAACCTGAGTGAGTCACACACACACACAAAAACAAAACACACACACACACATGGACATGCACAGGCACACACACACACACATACACACATATAAATAAATTAAAATCTGCTTTGTCTGAAACGTAGTACGTCTCCTACTAGGTGTGTATCTATGAAGAGTGATCATTCCGGGCCTTTACCTCCAAACTTCAGCAGAGAACCAACACACCCTGATCCTGAGTGAGTCACACACACACACACACACACACACACACACACACACACACACACAGGGAGAGAGCATGGCTGTAGCCAGCTATGAGGACACCGCTAAATATTAGACAGAAAACCATATCCAGGACAAGCGCATATTTAATTCTGGGGCGTGGGGGGTTAAGGGCAGGTGGGGCATGAGTAGAGCTGGGCGATAGAACGATAACGATATGAATCGTGATAGACACGTACTCGCAGGGCCGGCCCAAGCCCAAAGGGGGCCCTAAGCAGAATTTAATTTGGGGGCCCCCCCCCCGCCGCCACAGCCTTTTTTTTGGGGGGGGGGGGGGTGTGCAATGTTGACCCTGCCTCTGACTCACTCTCAAGAGATATTGACATGGATTAACTATTCCTTGTTCTCCCTATCAACAACAACATATTGCTAGTTTCATTAATTGTTTAAATTCACCCAGTGTTCTTGTCATCATCTGAATTTTACACCATTTTTTGAAAATACTGAAAAATATTAAAGTTTAGGATGCTATGGTTTTATACAACACTCACAATACATTTTATGTGAACATTATTGCTGATATCACAGACATTGGTAGGCTAACAGAAATAGCCCTGATTCACTCACTATGTTTGCTATTTCAAGCATCAATAATAGGCCTAACCTATATCATCAGAGAAGAGTGATTCTTGCCATTCTTGACAATAAAGAGCTAGGTTTGAATTAAATGATCAGATAGTCCTACATTAAGATAGCTTGATACATCTCCTAAGACTAACTAGGATTTTGCCTATACAAGAACTTCCTCATGTCCAATGTCTGTGCAGGCAGCAAATATTCATCAACCAAAAATAGGCTATCCTTAACCTAAGCCTATAGCCTACTTGAATGTTTAGTTGAACATTCATTTAATGTGGCCTTGAGTTAATTTTGAGGACATACAACAAAAGAATAAGGTTTCAGCCAAAGCTACGTTGTGAGGTGGCAATTAACAGAGCTGACGTTATATTACCTCCTCGGGAATCTGTTCCTTTCCTGCTCACAGGATTCATTTCACTTACTGACTTACTTTGTTCCAAATGCAAAACATGGAGTGTGGACTTTCAGCGGTATGCATTTTACCTACTTGATCACGTGGAATGGACTGACGATTGCATGCGGTGAGATGTTGGTGAACGCGGAGTCGATTTACAGCACTATGTGTAGCTACTCTATTCAAACAAGTAGAATGGATTCTTCCGCGGTGGATTAGAAAACTGCGCTATGGCTGTGCTTTACCATTCCCAGGAGGCTTTGTTCTAATCATATTGCAGGTTGTTGTTATAGTTTTTCTGTGGTAAACATAAACGTTTTATGATGTCAGAATAACAAGAATGAAATAAAAATACAAATGCTACATCAACTTCGCTAGATTGTTGGGAGAAGTCAGATGTGTGTAAGCCAAACCATGACTGAGATAAAGAGTGATAGTAAGTGATATAAATTGAATCGATTCGTTAATTGGGAAATGATAATATTAATGGGTAGGTATCACAAGGATGTTAAGGTAATTCTTACCCTCAAAAATAAAATAATATTTCAAAACGTGATTTCTCGAGCGCTCGTGGGGGCCCCCAAGCTGTCGGGGCCCTAAGCGACGGCATAACTCGCGTATGCCTCGGGCCGGCCCTGCGTACTCGATAGTAATAGAAAATACACTCAATAGAACTTTCGATAGATGTTTTATTCCCGGGCGGATTCTAGCTACGCTCTGTCTGCATTTTCAACAGGAGCGCTGCGCTCATTGGCTGCGCTCCAGCAGAAAGGGCATGCACTGACTGATTGTTTACTAGTTAGCTGCTGCAGCTCAGGCTTTGCTTTTCATGTAGCCTGCTGAAACTAGTCAAAGATACTTTCAGCTGATTCATGTTCTGATTTAGTAATGCAGGACAATCGTAATTGATAACTGAGTAAATTGTTTGAAAAGTCGGAAAGGCCTGATGAACAACACTGTTCACATATATGAACTTGTAAAGTATACGACAGCTGACAGCTAACAGTGCACATGACGTTACTGGCTGCAGGGAGAGATTTGACGATGTTAGCGCACAATGCTAGCAAGGTAAACATACAACAGACAAAGCTCAAACTAGCTAGTATGGTCCGCAACCTATTGAACACATTAAAGCTGAATGATGTAGCAATCTTACCTTAATCAAACTCACTGAAGTAAATCATGTTATCAAGTAGCCTTGTGTGAAGTGAAAGGCCTTTCAGTGTACCAAAACAAACTTCGCTTTGAAGTCACGTTATGCTAACAAGTCTGCTTCAGAACAGGAGCCACACAGGCTACAATGTAAACCATACAAAGCCCCTCTCTGATTGGCCTATTTAATAGAAGAATAACATAACATATTTTAGTTGAAATATTATTTTCCTTTATGTATTGGTAGGCCTATTTATTCAGCTTATATTTCAGTGTGGGAGACACATTAGACTTCTCCTCTCCTCCTCCTTTTTTTTTCTTTTTGAATACTAGTTTTATTTAAGGGAGAGAATGGGCTACTTCAGGAGTTTAAAAGAACTCTAAAATAATAGGCTACTTCAAAGCAGAATTCAACCCTGAGACAACATTGTGCTCAAACACTAGGCTATATTTTACCATATATTTATACGTGACAGTGCTGCCATGTAATGTAATAACTCTATATTAATAATAAAAATAAAATATAAACCTAAAAAAATAAAAATTTAAGGTGTTTTGCGCACCTGGGCCCTTTTAAATACGTCTTTAAAAAAATTCTATAATTATCAATATCGACCAATATACTGAGCCTATATTGTGATAGTTTCAGCCATATCGCCCAGCCCTAGGCGTGAGAATTATCTGCCTTCCAAAGTTGGCAATGACAGAAAAAGTTTGAGAACCACTGGTGTAGTTAAAATGTATTCTGCTAATTGTTAATATCTGAAATGTAAATTAGTATGTCTCCCTTTAGGTGTGTGTCTATGAAGAGTGATCATTCCGGGCCTTTACCTCCGAGCAATGAACCAAAACACACAAGAGTCACACAAGGCTCTAGACCAGGGTTTGGCAAACCTAGGCACGCATGCCACAAGTGGCACGCTAAGGAATTTCCAGTTGCACACGGACATTGCACTACCCTAATAATTTAATACATTAAAAATGTTCAGACATATGATGAAATGTCATTGACCTTAAAAAATGACTACGCAGCAATAGCGCCCCCCTCCCCATATTTATTTTTCACACAAGTGTCCCCTTTATGCATTGCTTAGATGGCAAAGAAGCCGACAGGTCGGGCCTTCCACTCCTCTTAGACTGCAGACTATTTGTTCATTTCTCAGAAGGATTGTGCTGTTGATTTGGCTCTGATAAGAGTGGTTGGGCACATATGGAAATGCAGATGATTTGAGTTGAAGTGCTCAACATTGTGGGTGAGCAAGTTGACAGAGCTACGTGTTCAATTAACTTACAAAACACATTGCAGGGTCAACATCACTTATGCCTGCTGGGCATCTTAACCGAAAAGTTCAACTGTCTTCGCAATATCGCACTTACCCTGATATAGCCCGCCCATAATACGAATGTTCATCAGCAGTAGGCCTATTATGGTCAGGCTATATCGCACTGGCTTTAATGTCAGTGTTCGGATCAACCTATCTGCGTGAACAGATACACATGACTTAACGTTATGTCCTTTGCCCCTCCCGAATTCGTCTGACAGTGGAAGCATGCGTCCAACTTAAAAGACCAATTACCAATCGCACATTTAAGGGGAAGACCAGGGATCACGTTGACTATTAGGCCAAACATTTATTTTGTAACAAAGCAAGGCAGGCCTATTTCAAATTGGCAGGTTATTGTTAATTAGGTTACTTTATGTGGCCTATTATGTTTTTGTTTTTTTTCAATCTGTGTTATTATTCATCAGTTCCATTTTCAGTAGGCTCTGTGATTAACATGCCTACTGTCAGACCTTGGATGTTAGGCCTACTTTGTGAATTTGTTGCCTATAAGGTTGTTATCTAATGGGAAGAGAGGGAGAGGGAAACGCGGGTGTTCTAAATCCTTGAAGTATGTGAGGATAAAACAGTGCAATTACATTTGCTAAATGTAAGATGGCGTGAAGTGCATCAGGTGTAGTCCGCTAAATGATACAACTTTGACTTTCATGCACTAATTCTAAAGTTCTATTATTCTGCGCTTAACTATTGTGCGAACTGAACTCTTAACTTGTTGCAAGGAAAGTTTGTTTGTGACAAGGAAAACTTATTTAGCGCAGTTTCCCCATACAAACTGAGATTGTTTGTTCAACATGGAGCAGACACCGATTTCCAATCAATTACTCTGGGAGGCTAAACAGCAGCTGAAATCGGATATGTTTTCCCACTTCGACGCGAAAATGGACAATATTCAATCCTGCTTACAAAAAATACAAGGCTCTCTCTCTACACTTGGTGAACATGTGACAGAACTAGAACAAAGAGTAAGTTCAAACGAAGACAACGTAACTGAACTGCAAAAACAAGTTAAAATACTAGAGAGCGAAAACTCTTCCCTACGCGACAAATTTGAGGATGTAGAGAACCGTAGCAGAGCCTATAATCTGCGCTTTCTGCGCGTTCCGGAAAAATCGGAGGGACAGGATATCCTCGGCTTCATGAGAGGCCTTATCCAGCTACTGCTGGGGGAAGAAAACTTCACGGTTCCTCCAGTTATTGAGAGAGCCCATCGCTCACCTACTACACTTCGGTCGAATGTGGCCAAAGCTGGGCCAAGGCAAATTCTTGTGAAATTCCTCAGCCTCCAGGACAAACAACTAATCCTACGCCTCTCACGTCTGAAAAAAGAACTCATGTACAATGGCAATCGAGTCTACATCTTCCCTGATTTCAGTGCTGGCACTGTCCTCAAACGTCGGCAATTCGATGATATTAAGAAAAAGCTCCGTGAGCTGAACATGGAATATTCTCTTATCTACCCTGCCACACTGAGGATCACTGCCGCGGGTAAAGCAGTGCTCTTCAAAAGCCCTGCAGATGCGGAATCTTTTCTTCGAGACTTTGAGTCTCACTCACAGTCTGACTGACATTATTTACATCATAAATAAGGTATAATACGAACTGATTTAACGTTAACATGTTTTTGATTGCCGATTGCCATGAAAGTCTTACGCAGCCAATTTATTGATGTGAACTCCTACCCAGTAATCTGGGCTATACATTTGCCTTACATTCCCCTTATTTTAGCCACCATACAATCTATTGAACATGCATTCCTATTTTTGTTAATTTATCTATTTACTTAGGCTATTTCAGTATGGTGTGTATTATGGCTGATGAATGGTAACGTTAATTAATTTGTTATCTAGTCTCTATTGAGCGTTTATTTTGTTTTATTTTATTTTTCCTAACGAGGATAACGTTGGTCAGTACGACTGATCTTATTGTCAAAATGGCTGTGATATTGTTAAGAGTCAGTTTCTGTAAGACTCATGCGGATTTCCATAGGGGCTGATACAAACCCTCTTCAGATCTCAATGAAAAAAATTCTCATAGATACATATATGGGATAGATATTTGAAAATAACAATTTAAATGTTTTGGACCTTTCCTAAAAAAAACTAGGGACTTTTGAAATGACTCGTGGCAAAGGTGGAAATTTAATGCTTTTCAAAATGCACAACTTTGCCTGTCCATATTTCAGTGGGCTTTTAAGACAGCACTCTCACATTTGGCAAAATCAGAGCATGGGTCCAACACTTTTGAAACATATTTTTATGATGGTCACTAGGTCAACTTACAGCCATTAGGTGGCCATTGAAAACTCAACTTTTCAGTTTTGGAGCCTTGTTTTGGGGCCTCTCACTGCTTGTGCAAACACGTAACCTTGCTCAATCATAAAGATATGAGCACATTGGGAGGTCCTGTTTTGAAATATAATTGGTTGAAGATTGCAAAATTTTCAAGTACTGATAGAGAGGATGTTTCATTTGGCAAATATGAAATTAAAATTGAAATTAGACGACCATATCTTTGTGCGCCATCAGTAAAAAAGGTTGAAACAATTTTTATTATGTTGACATGTATCTAATCTATTTGTATTCTAAATATCTTGGAGGCATTTTGCTTTATTAACCATTAAATGCCATTTATTAACTACATAAATTACATGCATCGATAGGCCCTCTAGAAATATGTAAAATTGAAAACAGCACCATCATGTGGACAAAGCTGGGAAAAAAAAAAAAAAAAACGTCAGTATTGAAGCCATGTTGGAGGCACCTGACAAACATACAAAGGCATGCTTGAGTCTCCAACAGTTTTGGTGGTATTATAGTTTGAGGTTTCCAAATATTTTGTTGGAATAGGGAGTGGGTTCATTCGAAGGCATAGTTTTCTTTTCTTAGAAATATTTGAGATATTGAGGTATAATTTTGCACACCTTCCCTTGAGATTTGTGGCTACATAATCAAAAGTGCACATTTAGGAAAGACATTCATGTATTTTGGGCCAAATTGCTATGACAAATAATTTTTTTGAGTCAGAATAGGTGCCAAAAAAGTCACTCACAAATAGACCAAATTGAATAACATACACTCTGCATAGTCTTTTCATCATGTGTATTTATTTTTATTATGATCTAGTAAAACACACAGTTTTCTGTAAAATGCAATGAGTAAGCCTAAAGAACTGCCAGCGTGTTATGTCCAGGAAAGAGTGAGAAATTACATGACTTGCTAATAAACACTGAATCTAAATAATGGGGGGAAATCACCAGCATTATCTACCATGTACTGAAATCAATGAATTTTGAACTTTCCCACAGTTTAGTAGGAACAGATGTGTGACAAGAGCATAATAAATTCTAACTGTCAAGTGATCATGTTTAACAATAGAATTATTGCTGTTTGTAATTGCACAAGACCGGAGATAACTGATTTACAAACTCTTGGCATCGTTGATGTCTGAACACTATGTCTCACTCTAAGCAACTCAATAAGGGTTACCTTAATGCAACTGGTGGTTATGGGTAATTGACATTTTGAGTCACCATTACAGAGAAGTGTAGTTCTACACACATGGTCAGACTCATCTTTCACTACAGGGTGTGTCTGCTAATTGATTGTCAGCACAGACAATATTTTTGTATACTTGACATTTACCATGGCCTTAACTCTGACTCCTCTTGAACTTGTCAAAAGCACCCATTATATTAGAAAGGAACACTTCTGCACAAGTGTTTTGAGTCTAATGTGATATTCAAGAATAAAATTGATCTAAGTTTACAGTTATTAGATCTGAAGAGGGATGTGCTATTCTCATGTTCTGAGTCTTGAAGTAGATTCTGTGAACAATGTCCAAGCTAAATAGATTAGATTGTCTGAGGGGTGTATTCAACTTTTTTTGTTTCAAACAAAGTGATACATTTACAGAAAATTGATTTGATATTGGTCATTTACCTTTAGTCTACTGCCCCAAAGGAGACCATTGCCAAGAATAATAGGTTTAGCAAACAGTTATAAAGACACACAAGTGATTTTATAAAAAAAAAAAAAAAAAACGCACAAGTGTCTTTTCATATTTCAAATCAAAATTTTGGATTTAAAGACTGCATCTTCAAAGAATAAAAGTATACACAGCATTAATCGAGTGTTGATAGCACAATGTGTAAAGAAACAGCCTAGCACACTTGTAAGCTGATAAGCTGTTGGTTCTATACTTGACTGTCCTCTTACTCCCCTGAGCAAGACACTTAGTTTTGATACTTTTGTATTGTTTGCAATATATTTGAGTGGTAGCCTTCTTTATCTAGTCAAGTAATGTTGCCTAATAATTTGCTTACTCAAAGCAATAAATAAATAATGTGATGCTTGGGAATTGAACCCCTGTCTGCTGATTGGTAGTCTGTGACATAACCACTATGCCACCACATCTACAGTCTGATAATGGCTCAAACAGGGTTAGAGCTTTGGCGTCTCTGGTTAGTCAGCACAACCCTCCACTGAAGTTATCATAGGTGCAAACCTGCTGTAAATAAAATTCATTTACTTGGTGATAGAACAAAAAGCCACCTAGATATTTGGACCACAGATGATATGAGTGCAGACGAACAAAGTAAGGCTAATTTCAACTGTTTTGAGTGATGGCGCACAGAGCTATGAGCATCTAAAATGGCACTTCATTTCATATTTGCCTAAAATAATTGCCTCTAGCTTAACATCACCAATTCATGCCCATATATTTTATTCAAATTCTAAAAGAGGAGGTTCCATAGTGAATATATATAACAAACTAATAAGGTTTTGAGTGTCAAATGAACTGTGAGAGGCACTCGAAAATGGTACAAAAATGTAAAAGGTCCAATTTTGAAGAGGCCCTTAAAGACAGTGCCTTCAATTTGCCACAGAAGTGACATCATTACTCAAAGGTTTAATTCCCCAACATTTATGTGCCAAAATTTCAGGATGGTAAGATCAAGGCGCAGTGAGATATTTGAAGGCAAAAACCAGAATTTTCAGTACCTCAAAATTATGCTGAAATTCTGGGAAGCCCTAACTTTAGTTAGGAACAATATCAACGTTAAAAAACAGTTTTGTCCTTCTTAGGCACATGTCTACTGGTATTCAAAATTTGAAGGGAATATGAAGAGGGTTTGTATCACCACCCGCATGATTCTTACAGAAACTGACTCTTAAAATTGTGCATGGAAAAAACTGAACACTAGATTTTCATTTCATGTATTTTTTGGCGGATGACACCTGTAAAAGCTATTTTGTTATGCGCCAATGTAGGCAGCCTACTGTGCGCACCTGTGCGCGTTTGCTTGATTGTATGCATATGTGAGGCTGCTCTACGGTCACTACGGTAAGCGTGCTACGTCATTTCCTCTCTCATTCAGACTCAGATTGACACGCTAGTGCCACGCTAGTTGTGAGCTCATAGTTTTTCATCCTAAATCTACTTTATTTTAGCCCTCAACTTAACGCTAGATTTAATTACTGTCCTTACAACTTGTTCTGTCTGCACCATGTCCTCTCCTTCCTCCTCTACCCCTATCCGTTGTCCGGGATGTCAAATGTTTAGTTACTTGTCAGCCTCCTTTAGTGGTACCGATACTTGTAACAACTGTAGGAAACTAGCTAGCATGGAGGCAAGGCTATCGGTGCTGGAAGCCCGCTTCCTCACGTTAGCCGACATCATTAGGCTAGAAGACCGCATCCACACGTTAGACAAGCTAGTGCCAGTTAGCAACTCAGCCCCCTTAGCAAGTGTGGATGCACCAGTTGCGAGCTCATCCCCTAGAGAGCTAGAACTAGCTAGCGAGCCGGCAGCTTCTCCCCCGCAGCGGGATCAGGGTCGTTTTGTCACGGCTAGGCGCAGAAAAGCCGGCAAAATAAACCCCACTGCACTCCAACCACCACCGCTTCACCTATCTAACCAATTTAGTCCTCTGAGTGACTCACCGAGTAACTCTACCAACCATAAAACTCTGGTGATTGGCGGGTCGTCAGTCAGATATGTGAAGCTAGAAACGCCCTCGGCCATAGTCACTTCAATCTCCAGGGGCCAGAGCTAGCGACATCGAATCCTATTTAAAAGTACTGGTGGCTAAACGTAATGTTAGGTACTCTCGTATTGTTATCCACACCGGTGCTAACGATGTTCGGCTTAGACAGTCGGAGATCACCAAAATGAGTTTTATGTCCCTGTGTGGGTTGGCACAAACGATGTCTGACTCTGTAACTTTCTCTGGTCCCCTACCTCTTAACCTCGGGGAGGAAATAAGCAGCAGAATTTCCGACCTGAACCGATGGCTGTCTAAATGGTGTGCCGATAATAACGTGGGGTTTATTGACAACCATAGGTCATTCTGGGGAAAACCTGAACTTATGAATCGAGACGGTCTCCATCCCTCGCGGAGGGGAACCGGTCTCCTTTCTAGGAACATCGACCGGCATCTAACCGCGGCATGTTCCTGATATACCAGAGTTTGGTTCAGGTGGCAGGATTACTGTCTTACACAGTTCCCTGCCGCGTCGCCGTGATATTAGCAGAAGTCAGGTCCCCTTAGGGAGAGTGTCCACGAGATATAGAGGCATTAACCATAGTAACCTCATACACATAAAACCAGAAGCAAACTATAAGCATAGCCAACAGTCAAAATTGAAGTTTGGCTTGTTGAATACTCGCTCACTCTCGTCAAAATCGACGCTAGTAAACGAACTCATTACTGATAATCATATTGACATACTTTGCCTCACTGAAACCTGGCTAAAACCAGACGAATACCTATCGCTAAATGAAGCCACTCCCCCCAGTAATTCAAACTTCCACACACCGCGCCAACGCGGGCGTGGAGGTGGGGTAGCCACTATCTACAATTCTAGCTGCAGTATGGCTCCCAAGCTCGAACATAAGTTCAATTCTTTCGAGGTACTCGTCCTCAACCTTATTCAACCTGGAGCTAAGCCATTAACTATTGTAACATTGTATAGACCTCCAGGGCCATACACTGAATTCCTAACTGAATTCTCTGACTTTATATCCACATTAGTTGTTAAATCAGATACAATAGTCATCTTGGGTGATTTTAATATTCACATGGATGTTGCACACAACAGCCTGACAGCTGCATTCCAATCTCTTATTGAGCACATTGGCTTCTGTCAAAATGTAAATGCACCTATACATAAAGACAAGCACACTATCGACCTTGTACTAACCTATGGACCTCAGGATTAGTTGTTAATCCTAATAAATTCTGGAAAAACCTCAACTCTCTACTCAACAAATCAGCTAAAAGTATGACTACCAGAATTAAAGTTAATATTGAAATTATTAGTGATCCTGCCAAAATTGCTAATGCATTCAATGAACATTTCTCCTCTGTCAGTAGTTCACAATTTTCTAACTTCTCATACACCGGTGTGGCTGTTGAGCCTATTGGCTCCTTCTCATTTGCAACAATATACCCCACTGATGTTCAACGAGTAATATCAGAGTTAAAATTAAGTAACAGTCCAGACCCGGACGGTTTGGAGATCAAGTTTATCAAGCTTGCATCCCATGTACTGGCAGCGCCTTTATCAGACTTATTTAATTTATCTCTATCCACATGTGTGGTTCCACCGATGTGGAAGTCTGCCAGAGTTACACCAATACATAAGGGTGGCGATATACAAGATCCCAATAATAACACCTATTTCTATTATTAGTAGTACAGCTAAGATTTTTGAAAAATTCATATTTAAACAATTATATAAATATATTAATGATCTCTCCATACTCTCTCCAAATCAATCCGGCTTCAGGCCTAAATTCTCCACAACCACAGCTCTTTTAAAATTTACCAATGATGTATCATCCTCATTAGATAATAATATGTCGACTGGAGCAATATTCATAGACTTAAGCAAGGCATTTGATATGGTAAATCACTATCTGCTTCTTGATAAACTACATGCCATAGGACTTACTGAACACTCTCTTTTCTGGTTTAACTCGTATCTTCACTGTAGACGTCAGCGTGTTTCTTTTAATGGTTGTGTATCGCAACCTTCAATAATGGAGAAAGGTGTCCCTCAAGGGTCATCTTTAGGGCCTCTATTATTCTCTTTATTTATTAATGATCTTCCTCTATCCTGTTCAGACTGTAATATTCATCTATATGCCGATGATACAGTTATTTATATATCTAATGTCTCAGTCTCTAATATTCAATCCTCATTGCAATCTAATTTCAACAATATCCAACTTTGGTTTCAATCTAACCATCTTCAACTGAATGCAAAGAAGTCTGTTAGCATGCTCTTTTCTACTAGATCTGCTACAATAAATCAAGAGAACAACCTTCAACTAAAACTTATAGATGGTACTCCACTTACACAAGTATGTTGTCTTCAATAATCTATGTAGATTTGTGTTACGATGTCCTTTTACTACTCATCATTGTTTATTGTATAGTTTACTGAATCTATTACAACCAAAAGCCAGGAGACAATATCACTGGTACGAGGTTATATTTAAATGTGTCTACACAGACTATCCTTTTTATCTGAAGGAATGCTTAATCCCTTACGGTGCTAACTATAGACTGAGACACACTGACCATCCTTATTTCATTGTGCCAAACATTAACAAAGAGAATGGTCGACGTTCATTTAGATTTAAAGCACCATCAGATTGGAACAGTCTGCCTGGATTCCTAAGATCTGTCACTACTTTGCATATCTTCAAACGCTCACTATTTACCTACTTGCAGGCAAATAACTGTTGTAACATGTATGGATGTGCTTTTTTATGTGTGTATGTCTTGTATACAGTATTCTGTGTTTGTATGCATACTCCGCAAGTTTGCATCTCTGCGAGTGTGTATGCCTGGATTTATATATTGTACTGTATTGTCATGCATGTATGCTTATGTGTATACTCCTAGATGGATTTGTTCTCCCTAAGGAGTCATTGGGTCGGGTGAGGGGTGGTTAGAGAGGGATGTAGCTAGTGTGAATGTATGTGTTGTATTGTTTGTGTTGTACTGTTTTTGTGCTTTATTGTCTTTGTGTTCTGAGGACCCCCTCGAAAACGAGGTTTTTAACCTCAAGGGATTATCCTCAATGCAATAAATTTCATTCATGAAATGTCCATATCCATCTAAATCTGTCGCCAGTATTTCATTTCACATGTTAACGACACCGACTGGCACACTAACTAATATGAAAATTTCTAAATGGCACAGCATGGCAAAAAGGTTGCTGACCCCTGCTCTAGACTAACTTTTAGTCTGGGAGCCAGGTCCACTCCACGCAATGTTTTTTCCTACCTTTTCACTATTATTTCTTGTTATCTCATACCTTATGCCATAACAAGTTGATAGGGCTAGGGCTATATGACCACGTATGTTGTTGCAGTGCCTTAATATTCCCAATAACATATTTTCCCCAAAGCTTTTCCCAAAAAAGTGTTTTTTGGCCCCTGAGACCAAACAGGGCCGAACTGGAGGAAGTTAAACCCAGGAAGATTTGCGATACTCGATTTGCGCCAAACACCAGAATAAATTGATGAATGTCAACCAGAATGAGTTTACCCGACTCATGCTAACAGAAAATTGCCAAAACTCTTTTAAAAACCGAAGACACATTCTTTTGTTATCAGTCTCCGCAATTTACAGACGTCTTTTCATCTGCGATTAGGCCACTCCTATAAATTAGACGCAGGCGACTTTCTTCTGAATAATTATTTTGATCTGAACTTAAGAAGGGAAGTTGTTCATTTGCAACGTTAAACTCGATAATGAACTCGGACTTGTCTGATCGCTTTGCTGTTGCTGCCTGCCGCTGAAAGGCACCGGGGAGATGGGAGCCTCCACAATCAGAGTTTCTATGCAAACACTTGCCCCTGCAAAAGGCTGGTCGTACCGACCACTGACCTCTGATTTTTTTTAGTCGCACCATTGAGAAATAAGGGCGCCTGTGCGACCAAATTGGTCTCACTCTAGAGCCCTGTCACACACACAAACAAAAACAAGATATGTTGGAAAATTATGTACCTTGGTACTTTTAAAATGCTGGCTATGGCACTGACAAAGAGAGAGAGAGAGCACAAGAAGAGACACCACAAATTAAAAACTGGTCATTTACAGTGTGCGTATTATTGTACTCATCATGCTGTGATCCAATAGATTGAAAGTTGATGAGACTGAAGATCAATCCATGTGCAGAGCAGCAGAACCTGTCAACAGCAGTGAACACAATATCAGCAAACAAACTGGTTAGTTCTTTATTTAATGTGAAGTGTATCACAGATATAAGTTAGCATGTTGTTCTCCTCATGTGATCTTGATTGCATGTGTTTGTGGGAATTATTTATGAAATTATCTTGTATTTTTCCATCTGGGCAAAATTGCATAGTGTCCATAATCTCCACATAATCTCAGTAGGCTTTATGATTCACACTATCTTCCAGTCGTTTAATTCTTTGATTGCTCTAGCTGTATAATTCTAATAATGACAAGTATGTAGTTGTGGTAGTAATAAAAGAGGTGCACAACACCCAGCATAATTTTACAGCTCTTGTTATGTTTTGTCTGGATTTGATGTGTGTGCCTTGATGTACAGTAGCTGAAGAATTTTATTTTACTCAAAGGGTTAAAAAAAGTCTTTGTTCACTTGTTATGCTTAACAGATGAAGTTCTGAAGAGAGTGATACAGAGACATAAAGCCAATCTGAAGAACAGGTTTGAGAAGATATCTGAAGGAATAGTAAAGCCAGGATCAGAGACCCTCCTCAGTAATATCTACACAGAGCTCTACATCACAGAGGGACAGAGTGAAAGGGTGAATAAGGAACATGAGGTTTGGCAGCTAGAGTCAACTTTCAGATTTCAAACCTCAGATGACACACCAATCAACTGCAATGACATTTTCAAGCCCTTACCTGGACAGGACAAGCATATCAGAACTGTCATGACCAATGGTGTAGCTGGCATTGGAAAAACCGTCTCTGTGCAGAAGTTTATTATTGATTGGGCAGATGGGTTAGCCAATCAGAATATAGATTTCATCTTTCCTCTCCTTTTCCGTGAGCTGAATTTGGTCAAGAGAGAGCAGTACAGTCTTCACAAACTCCTGCTAGACTTTCACCCTGAGCTGAAAGAACTAAAGGAAGGTGAAGACTACAAAGACTGTCAGATTATCTTCATCTTTGATGGTTTGGATGAGAGCCAGTTGTTGCTGAATTATGAACAGAATATGGTGTCTGACGTTAAACAAACATCATCTCTGGATGTTCTAATATCAAGCCTTATTCAGGGAAGTCTGTTTATCTCTGCGCAAATCTGGATAACCTCACGGCCAGGAGCTGCCAGTAAAGTTCCTGCCCAGTATATCAGCCAGTTTACAGTAGTACGAGGGTTTAATGACCCACAGAAAGAAAAGTACTTCAGGAAGAGAATAAGTGATAACATTCAGGCCAACAAATTAATCACACACATTAAGGCATGCCAGAGTCTCCACATCATGTGCCACATTCCAGTCTTTTGTTGGATTACAGCCACTGTACTTCAGCAGATACTGAAAGAGAAATTAACCAAGAACATTCCCAAGACTATGACTGAATTGTTTGTACATTTCCTACTCATCCAGACAAAAAGGAGGGATAAGAAATATCAAGAAACATACAACAGGCCTCCACAATCACATAAGAAGGAACCTCTGCCAATAGGAGAGGCCCCAGAGGAAAGGCCTCTGCAATCACAGAATGAAGTCATACTGAAGCTGGCTGAACTGGCATTCAAGAATCTGAAGATTGGCAACCTCATGTTTTATGAAGAGGACCTGAGAGAGTGTGGCATAGATGTCACTGAAGCCTCAGTGTATTCTGGTATGTGGACTGAGATCTTCAAGGAAGAATCAATGTTTCACCAGAGAAAGGTCTATTGCTTTGTGCACTTGAGCATCCAGGAGTTTCTGGCAGCTGTACATGTGTTTTACACTTATGTGGTTAAGGAAACTATACCACAAAAATCCTTCTTTGGCAGGCATGAAAATGATTCAAAAATTTCTCTGAGTCTCACAACTTATACCATACACTACATTCTACTTAGGATGGCAGTGGATGAGGCTTTGGAGAGCAAGAATGGACACCTGGATCTCTTCCTTCGCTTCTTCATGGGTATTTCACTGGAGAGAAATCACAGACTTCTGAAGGACCTGTGGGGCATCACACTCAACCGACAGGACATCACACACATGCCCGACCTACCGGACATCACACACATGCCCAAACTAAAGGACTTAACACACATGCCCGACCTACAGGACTTCACACACATGCCCAAACTAAAGGACTTAAAACACATGTACGACCTACAGGATATCACACACAGCCTGCAGCTACTCAGACCTCACATTACACACTGGCCCGACCTACAGGACATCACACACAGCTTACAGGACATCTCACACAGACTACAGAGCAACACTCGAGGTCACTACTCACTGGACATCTCACATAGCCTACCGAGCAACCCAGAGGACATCATAGGCAGACAAAGCATACCGGACATCACATACAGCTTATGGGACATCATAAACAGACTACACATGATGCCAGACACAAATGATGCCAGCCCATGGAACACCACCCAGTCTATGGAAGAACACTTACAAACACTTCAGGGCCTCACACACCGCCTATTAAAATTCACACAAAACGTTGCCCTCATCATCATGTACAACCCCAACCTACCGTTTGGCATCAGTGGCATATGTCGATACATTAAGCACCTCAACAGAGACGATCTCTCTCCTGAAAGATGCATCAATCTTTTCCACTGCTTATTTGAACTTAATGATCATTCCATGCACGAGGAAATCCAAAAATATCTAAAGTCTCCAAAAGAAAACCAGTATGAATTATCTCCTGCTCATTGTTCTGCACTTGCCCACATGCTGCTGATGTCTGGGGAGGTGTCAGAGGAGTTTGACTTAAAGAAATATAACACATCAGAAGCAGGACGCAAGAGGCTTCTCCCAGCTATGAAACTCTTTAAGAGAGCACGGTGAGTTTCTTAATGAGACGGAAGCTTCTATTACTTCTGTGATAGCTTGTTTCCTATGTGGTATTAGTGTTCCCAGTGCTGTTTGTCCCCTTTGCTCTCCAGTTCTTTCCCTTTCCCCAGGTAAGCTGTAAGCTGTCCAATCGTTTCAAACCAGAGCTGAGTGAACTCCCCCCGCCCTATAATCGCCTCAGGTTAAAGAACCTCGAGTCCAGACTATGAATACGGATGAACAGTACAGGCCTCCTACACAGTCTTGAAAAGTATGGAATTTAATTTTAGTTTTTTCCAGGTCTGGATTAGTATGGGAAACAGTAAAGAAGATATGGATTTATATTTGCGATTCCAGGCTATAGGAGCTATCATTAGATCATAAAGTCTGATTGGGTACAGAAATGGCAAAATGTGTGCTGCTCTAGGCCATACAGTGAGCACATGATAGGCCACGGCCAGATGTATATAACAGTGTCTGGCCTATCTCAAGTCTCAACCCTGCCAGTCCATCAACTACAACAGACCCACGGCACGGAAGACAAATGTTACCCATAACCTGAAAAACTCAGGCTTCCGACTCAACAGTTAGAAGCGTTCTTGAAGACTAGGCTTGTGATGATTTACACATACCACCGTCAGCTAGCCCAAGTACAGTACATGTGTCTGTGTGCCAAATTCTACAAGGCATACCTTGTATGTCCAAATGTAATTGATTCAAGATTCAAGATATCTTTATTACTTCTCATCATAGGTTTGAAGCCTATAAAAGAGTAAACATTCTTGTGTTTTGTCTCCTCAAAAAGATAAATAAATGAAAGGTGTGTGTGTGTGTGTGTGTGTGTGTGTGTGTGTATGTATGTATGTGTGTGTGTCTGTGTATGTGTATGTGCAGTGCAAAAAAAGTGCCTTATTGTCTTCAGCATGAGTTGAGCAGTCTATTAGCTCGGTGAAAAAAGCTACTTTGGAGTCTGGTAGTGTGAGCTTTCAAACTTCTATAACGTTTGCCAGACGGTAATAGCTCAAATAGTTCATGGTTGGGATGACTAGGATCATTCAAGATTTTTTTTGCCTTCCTGATGCATCTTCCCTCAAATAGCTCCAGTATGGAGGGTAAGTCACAGCCGCATATGCTCTGTGCTGTACGCACAACTCTCTGAAGTGCTTTCCTGTTGTATTGAGAGCAGTTCCCATACCATGCGATTATGGTCCCTGTCAGGATGCTCTCAATGGTGCCTCTGTAAAAAGACTCCAGGATCTTGGGTCGCATACCAAACTTTCTCAATCGTCTAAGGTGGTAAAGACGTTGCTGGCCTTTTTCTAACAATGTTGTGAGTGTGAGTGTCCCAGGTGATAGATTGAACAATGCGTTAAGTGGATCCATGAGTGAACAGCTTTATGCCACTGTTGGCTACTGATGCCGGAAGGCTCTGTTGTCAATTCAGCTTGTTAATTGGGCTGCTGACATCTGACTGTTGGCTTTTGGCTTTAGACTGAACACTTTTTTTCCTTTAATAGAGTTGAGTTTGCGAGGTCGGGTCAGGCCGAGTAGAGTTCAAGATGCAGGCTTTATTCATTTACAGAGTCAGAGCTGTCAAGGGAGAAATACAGTTTCGCTCCAAAGAGTTCCGCCGTACTTCTGACCTGACAATGAAGAGATACATTTATACAGAAATTAGAAAAAGGCAGAAAGGGACGTTCACATGAACACAACGGCAGATGTGGCGCCTCTAATTTATATGAAAAGAACAGTCAATCACCCTGAGCTCAGCATGAGCCCTGGTGCCCAAGTGGTCTTCTAGGTCAGACACTTATTCCTTTATCATACAGTTGGGTAATTCACACCTTTACCTGTGCCCAGGAAGGAGATCATGTGGCTGGGGAGGAATTGCAATATGACAAAGGAATCTAGATAGCCAAACTGTCTGTTATTAACATAGTAATGCGAGTGCAATTATTCCCCAATCAGACTAACGATGTTATATCTGACTTTTGTCCTAGGCTGAAAACAGTCTTTTCTTATACTCATAACTCACAACCATCAATTCCCCCTTTAAAGTCCTGAACCAAATACAACTTAAATTGCACAACTACTTTTCATACAATGGTCATCTGTCAGATGTATTTTTCCATGACCAGTAGGCCATGTAAACATGCTACAACTTGGGTTATAACCAACATCAGTAGGTGAAAGCAAATACTGAGATCATGAACCTAGAAAAGAGAAACATACCGAGTCCAATCCCCCATAAGTTCAAACATTCTCCATGCCCCTATATCATGATACCCCGGACAGGGCCCTTGTCCCAATACCATGAGGGTGAATATGAAGGGTTAGGCTGGAGTCAACATGAAACATGTCACAACAACAAATAACACAAAGCAACAACATTTAATTTAAATGCATTTTCTTTGAAGTCCTTGAAAATAGTCCTTCTCCCCCTTTGTTCCTCTTCATTGTCGCAACAGTGTAGAATTCTTGTCTGTGTGTGCAGAGTGTGCTTCGGGCAGCGCTCGGCTTTTTTAATCAGAAGGCGATCCTTCCCACCCGTGTTCCTCTTCCGCTGTTTTATTTCTTGCGTCCTCTTCTGGTGGTCCACCTTCTATTTGAGGGCTTAGCCCCCGAGCTCAATAAGTCATAAATTGATGAGTCGTAAATTTATTATGCCCTGTGATAGGCCCACTATCTACGATAATCCACAAGAATCAGGTTGGTCATAGGTCCGGATTGCAGCCACACTCAGGAGGATGATGCAAGATGTCCAATGGTCTCTGACGGTGTCACTTGATGTTTTGAAACTCCAAGCATGTGTCAGTTCCCCTGGAATGAAGTGAGATGTTTTGAGAGCGATGAGGTAGGATGCTTGGGTTCGATGAGGTAGGATGCTTGGGCACGATGAGGTGGGTATGCTTGGGTACGATGCCTCTCCACCTGCCTCCCCCTTGTGTTTTTAGCCTTGGAATGCCTTTCAACACACAAGATGGTTTTGCCACCAGGTCAGTCAGTCAGTTGGTCGTCGTGCACAGTTTAACACTGTTTCCCCACGGGTCCCTGTGAATTCAAATCCTGAAACAAACTTAATCCCTCACAATCGTTAGTTCAAGAAAAAGGTTTTATCTGTGACAGGTGAGCCCGGCAGTGTTTCGAGTGGGGGCACGAAGGACCCAGTCATTTCAAATTGATGCAAAAGTTTTGTTTTCACTTCCAAATTGAAGAAAAGGGTCTATGGAACAATTTTAGTCTGAGTGTCCAGCAACCAGATAGAGAAAAAAGTGTTTTTTGGCCTATTTTCCAAAATGGCCAAAATCGGAATTATGCATTTTTTAAAAAAGGTCTTCATTTTCATACATTTGCAATGTGGTGTTATTTTCATTGTTATTTTATAGTCAGGTGCAAATATGACTTTACCCCAAAAAAATTCTAACAAAAGGTTTCTCAGCTGTTTGTCATAGTATTAGATGTCCTTAATAACATACTAAAAGTTTACCAAAGTTTGACCACTAGAAAGGTGTCATTTTCAAGATGGCGTCCATGATGTATAGGAAGCCTGAGTAGACACACCAGGTGAATAGGGTAAAATTTTTAACTAACAGTTGTCACCATGAAACTTCCCAAGTTTATAACTTACATTAAGACAAATATTTTTTGTATTACAAGTTTTGTCAAATGTTATGTTTGAATATGTAAATAAGGCAATATCTAATTAAATATGCACTAATTTGCATACATTACCAAAACTGAAAACTGAACAATGGATAAAGCCCCTTTCAAAATTCTTGTTTTATTTTGATGACATACTAGAATCCGAATGGGCTGGGGGGACTTTAGATATCTCTTTTTATCACTGCAAATGAGAAAATACAGTCACCACCTCTAGAAATTCAAATAGCCTATCGTCATGTGGGTTTTTTCAGGTCCTTAAAATGCCCATTACTCCTTTGTATTCCTTCTAGACCAGGAATACTGGTGCCTGATTGATGTTTTGACCTTGTAATATTCTAATTAGCACATCTGAATGATAGATAAGTGAGAACAATTATATATTAAAGCAATTGGTTACTAGCACATTTATTAAAAAAAGAATAAGTACAGTTTCCCTTAAATAATTGCATAAACTAGAATACTATACATATACAGTAGACTTAGTGCAGATTTGTGAACCAACAGTACATTAATACATTTTTGGCATCTAACAGTAAGGAGAAGCTGATTTACCATACTGTATGTTAAGACCAGACACCTGGGGTTAGACGCCCCTGATTAACCCATGCCACTCCCTGAAAGTCGCTAAAGCAAAATTAGAAGGAAATCCCAATTTATCGACAAAATATAATTTCAAAAATTGTCACTAACAGTCAGTAAAATGTTGTAAAGCTCACAATGGCCTTGTATGTGTGATGTCAGAGTAAAAACAAAGCAACATTAAACACATTAATGTTAATTAATAAGTCAGTCACTATTTCAGTTGTTATTAGTGTTTATGAGTATGTGGATATGAACTAGTCCAGGCCCATTTTGGAGCCAATAGTAGACACAATTGTAACAGAATATTTTTTTCTTCTTATTGTATGGCACCCTGTTGGTGTATGCTTTGAGAAAAGGTATAGCTTAAGGAGGTAGATTAGTTTCTTCTTCATTCCTCAGGTCCAAATGCATTGGCTATACGTCTATATCACCAATACCAAATGATCTCTAAATGTGTATTAAAACGAGGAGGGGGGTCTAATCTGTCTCGACTTATGTTTACTGAGATCCTGAGGTTCCCTGCTTTCAAAAAAGGTATAACATATGAGTGCTGCTTACTTTTTCCTGCATACTTTTGTATGAGAAATGCGCCCAATTTCTCATTTCTTCTAAAAATAAGCAAAGGCTGTGAAATAAGTAGGGGGATGGGATGTTGAAAAAAACATTGTTGGTGAAATCCTGAGGGTATAAGCTCTCAGAAAATATATGCTTTATGGGGTCTAAAATGTTTCCCTTAAATGTGAGTCCAAAAACAGACTAATGTGCCAACACCAAATTTCTTGATTATGGGCTTTATTGTAATGTGGAGGGTGGGCCATACCTCACTGTCACACCATGCCATGGTATATCACATCCTGAGGGTGTGTGCTTTCAGAAAATATATGGGATGTATGGGTGAAATTAGTTTCCTGTTCATGCTTCAGGCCAAAATGTACTAGTTGTGTACATTTTCCTCCTAAATACACCCGAATCCCATTCATTTCCATGGGAAATTTACTTCCCATATATTTCCTCAACTAGGATTTCTCAGGACTTTTAGCATGTTGTTCTGAACATCTCATACAAATGATCCAAGCTGAAAAAAACGTTTACAATTAGTCTGTTGTGAAAGGCTACTTTGTCTGGACAACACATAGCCTAACGCATAATATCTGTACATTGGACTCATTTTGCATATGAAAACATTACATTTCACAAAATTTGTAATATAAAAAAATCTTCTCTTAATGTTAGAAAGTGTGCAAGCTTTAAGGTGATATATAAAAGTTCAAAATTTTACCCTATCTGCCTGTATTGTTTCACCTATGTAAAATGCATACATATTTCACCAAAAATTACCAGAAACTGAGGCCCTGGTTTAAATGTTATACAATGGATCTGTATTTAGGGGACTTTGAACGTATGTACATTTTCAGTATGACATTAAGGACACCTAATACTATAATAGATTTTTTTAGGGTTAGGGGCTTTATTTTTCGTTCTGGTAATGTATGCAAATTAGAACATATTTAATTAGATATTGCCTCATTTACATATTCAAACATAACATTTGACAAAACTTGTAATACAAAAAATATTTGTCTTAATGTAAGTTATAAACTTGGGAAGTTTCATGGTGATATCTGTTAGTTAAAAATTTTACCCTATTCACCTGGGGTGTCTCCCATGGCTTCCTATACATCATGGACGCCATCTTGAAAATGACACCTTTCTAGTGGTCAAACTTTGGTAAACTTTTAGTATGTTATTAAGGACATCTAATACTATAAAAAACAACTGAGAAACCTTTTGTTAGAATTTTTTTTGGATTTTTTTCATAAATGCACCTGACTATTAAGTCAATACAGTGTGGAGAATGAGCTATTCAAATATTAGGGTTCAGAAAATTATGGTATGGTGAAATTGAAAGATGGCTGCCAATTTTCATGGCTTAAAGGCTTCTTTTTATTATTAATGAGCATTTTGCCTGCTATTGTTGATCATGATTATTGTTGGTTTCCTGGTCATCACGGCTTCATGGAGGATTATCACAAATGGGTCATTCCGTGCCAAATCAACAAATCTCAGACAAAAATTCCGCCTGACCATCTTGGATTTGCTTCAAACTTTATGTGAATGATGTTACCATACCCAGGACCTATAATGTGAAATATTACCATTGTATCTTGTATAGTTGTTGAGATATGGGGTCTTAAAAAAGGGGGTCGTGTGTCAAGAAAGTGGAGCTCTGAGAAAATATCCATGTTCCACAAAGCGTTACTCTTGGAGTTTTCATGCTACATTTATGAAACTTTCAGGACATATTCTAAAGTAGTATGTGTCTTTACACTGTGAAGTACACCTTTCACGGTAGCATATTTGCTGAGTAATGCTTTGCTGAAAATGGCAAAAAAAATTCATGTTAATTTTTTCCTATCTATTTCACAGTACTGTATCTTGTACACGAATGACATCAGATCTTTGGTATTTCTATGTAGTTCACACAAGTTATTGTACATTATCTTCAAGTAGGTAAATATTTGATATTAACAACAGCTTTTGAGTTTTGAGACATTAAAGATGATATAAATGAATTAAGACCTATAGTTTAAGCATATTTTCCAAATTACTGGTTGAGTGTACCTTAAAATCAAAGTTACCACCACAAAGCCCATGTTTTATTTTGCAAATGCTCAAGATTTTGAAATGGTACCTTTAGCCAAACCACATAAATTACTATATCAAAGATGGCTTTCACAGTCTTGGTGATTGGTTTTTCTGCCTTCGTTGCTAGGTGTGTTTGTTTATTTGGTCCCTTGGTTGCTATGGACTACTTTGGCCACATAGCCATGTGCTTCTGGGCCTAGGTTCTGCCCCTCCCTTTATTCATCAGTTAGGCTTTTCATTGGATGTTTGGTGTCTGCCTAGTCCTTATATGTTTAGCCAATGAGGTTTCTTCTTTTAAAGGCTTCTTTTTATTATTAATGAGCATTTTGCCTGCTATAGATACAGACGGCAAGTACGGTTAACGCCCCCAAAGTGCGAGGGTGGAGTCAGCGTGGGGGATAACAGAGGCCAATTTAACATTATGGTGAATGGACAAGGTAGAGAAAGTTGCTTAACAATAAAAGATCGCTAAGTAAAATTGAACAAAGTCCATATTAGATGTTTTGTCTAATCATGACCTGTTTGCCTACTTGTGTTTAGACTAAAATAATTTCTCCATCATTTGTTTATTGCAGTTACACTAACAGAAATGTCATGAGCCGTCTCTGCTCCTGTCAAAAGTAAAGCAACTTTCAATCACAAGTCTGATTAGCTCAGTTAAGCAAGCTAAAGTTAGCTACATTTACTGTGGTGATCAATGAAGTTGGCTAGTTAGCAAGCTAATGAAGCTAACAAACATCATCTAAATTGTCATCAGTATCGCGTTTGGAGGGGTGTCAAGTTCAGAATTCACATTGGACCATCTGACCATCATTACTACCTTCAGGCATTGCCCTCAAAAATGTGTCTGGCTCCTTGTAGATGGTGCTCAGTGTAACTTGTAGCTTAGCATGCCATTGACTCCTTCACTAATTTAGGGTTTGTTTTCCCCCACATGGGGGACACGAGGAGCTGATTTTATGGGCGTGCCCGGACTTGCCGTCTGTATCTATTGTTGATCATGATTATTGTTGGTTTCCTGGTCATCACGGCTTCATGGAGGATTATCACAAATTGCTTTTTGTGCACAATCTCTAAAGATAGGCTACTTCAAATACCACATTACCATACATTGAATGTATAGCTGTAACTTTAATATGCTCAAAGGAAATGCAGTCTGTGATCCTGAGAGTTAATATGAGATGGCTTATAATTGTAAGAAACTAAAACTTCTTATGACTGATCGCTAAAATGGAGCATAAATCGGCAGGTGACAGTAAATTCAGAATTATTGTCATGGGCCTAAGGACCAGCATTGCAATCTCTTCAAATATTTGCAAATTGATTGATAGATAGTTTAATTGATAGATGATTAATAAATGATAACCTAGATATTTTATCAAAGTATTTTGTAATTTTTTTCTAGCCAATTTCTTCTTTAGTATAGTATAGACTTAGTATAGTATAATATAGACTTATCAGCAATGTTAATAATGTTAATGATCATATCTATTCAAATTCAACTAAATGTTATAAACCACAATTGCCAGCAGAAGGGACTCGTGTTCAAAGTTGTTTCTAAAATTAAGCTTTTGAGTTGACAGAAATACCCAATGCCTGTGGACTGGTAAAATACAGACCAGAGGACAATTAATGTAGTGAATTGATTTTTATACTCATTATATATTGATGTACCACATACATCCAAACATATGCTATAATCATGGTTGTCACTAGGAATGATTTTTCCACAGGTCATTCCTAAATCTGGATCAATGCAAGGTAACTAAGAATGAACCTAAAGTCTGCATAAGCCGTTACTGCAAAGCACAAACCAACATACATGATGAAACCTTTGACTTAATCAGGGTAACTAAGTTCAAAATACATGCATTGTGACATACAGTACATTCTCGCTGTACCTACATTCTAGCTTCTAAGTAATAGGCCTTGGCTTAAACATTAAAATTGTAGCACATGATTTAACAATGGAAATGAAAAAAAGAAAGTCTCATCAGGCGCTAGGGCTCATGGGTAATGACTTTTTTTCAAAGGCCACTAGAGTTGGTTGTGGGCGGGGCCCTTAGATTACTGCCACCATTGGGTTCAGAAGGCTAGTATCTCAGTCACCATGATAGAGAAGTATATCAAAATAAACTAGTCATTTTCTTGACAACATTTAGACCATGCTTTGTGACAGCCCTGCTGTCAGTACAAAGTAATTGGAAGTCACTGAAAGAATTAAATGCCATAACCGGGAAAACATATCAGGAAGTGCAAATTTCTTCCAAAGCAATAAGGTCAAGAATATGATTTAACTTCTATTTTATGTACTGGATTACAGATCTTACAGACATCACTCATTACAACTGTCATCTAAACTGAGTCAGTTCTTATTTACTCCAATAGTGTCATCCAAATCTGTGCAGTTTTGAATTGTCTTATACACAGACATACAAAGGCTGGCAAAAAACATAACTCCCTTGGCGGTTGTGAACATTCTAGGCCTATTGCATCTGTTTGACTTGCTCATTGATAAAATGCTTTCCATATAAAGCAAAGCAAGTGTGCTCACAAACTTTTAGATCTTCCGCATCTGTATCCCACTCATCATTTTTTTATTGAGGAAATAAAATAAAACTAGTTCATGAAAATAACTAAAATTGCTTTAGAAATTAAAAATAAAAATAAAAAAAATTAAAAAATTAAATAAAAAATTTTATAAAAAAAGAAATTGCTTTAGACAACTAAATACACTGATTATTCCACTTTTCCCTGGGGTACTAGAAGAGGTTATTACTATTATCAGTATTATTATTATTATTATTATTATTATTATTATTATAAGTAGTAGTAGTATATACAAAATAATGTTGTTCTTGTTGTTAGAGTCGATAGTTGATGTCAGTACTGCTAAAATTGGGGGAGGAGACTCAGTTCTGTGAGAGGGAGGGAATGTTGCAAAGGTACCAAAAGCACATGGCTACAAAAACAAAACAGAACATGGTTAGAAAGGCAGAAAAAATCTATCACCCCATGCCTTGATAGCTCACTTTGACAGACTATTTTATGTACTTTTCTTTTGGGTACCACTTTGGAATTTGGTGTATTCAGAGTCTAAAAACTTTTCTTTAAGTTGATGTTTTTGTTTTTATGGTTGACTCTACCAGTAAAATTGTAAATGTACTTAAAAGTTGGATCCAATATTATCTTTGTCAATTTTGAAGTGCCATAAATCAAAAAGTTTGAATTCTTTCCGAAGTATTCCTTCAGTTCAATACAACATGATTACTGAAGTGATATATATTTAATTATCGCAGATCTCATATGCTTCAGTGTGGAAATATTGTCATCAAAAGCGGCCATCATTTTGTGTTTATACCATTTTCAGGAATCCATAACTTGGCAATTGTCTTACTCTAAGCTAAAATATTTGACAGTTCAGAACGTCTACATGTATGCAACACCGCCTGAAATTTTCAATTTTCTAACATGAAGTATGTGTAAGTAATGGCCAACAGAACTTAACAAAGTTAAAAAACTGCATTTTTCCATAATCAAGACCCTGTTTTTCAAGGCCCAATATCTCAGAAAGTAAAGTAGATACAAGGTTAATATTTTGCACAATTGCTGATGGGTACGATGGCATTAGGCACCTAAAGTCTGAAGGAAATCCAAGAGGGTCAGGCGGAATGCATTTGTTGATTTCACACGGAATGGCCCAGCTGCAAACACGCTCTCTTTCATTTTGCACAGACGTGCACATTCATGAGTTCTGGTGCTTCTTAAAGTTGAACAAATATGTGCTTTTGTTTCATATAGCCTACTTCCATACTGTTAATGTCAATACTTTTGTGTAGGCTAAGGTTTCTATTTCATAGCAAAATGGACCAGTCTTAAACACTTCCTCGTTCTACAGTTTCATATCAATGCATTACATTGAATCATCTTATTGAAAATGTTTTGGGCAGTAGCCTAAATATTCTTTGCATTATGTGCTTGTTGCATTTGCAATGGATGCATTGTACAAATTTGATAGCTAAGCAATATCCACATAATCTTCGATTCTCTAACGTGAAAATATTAATAAATCCGTCAATGATTCTCAGCCGTTTTCAATCTTTATCGTGCTGGTGAGGAGGAAACATCGGAACTTTAATGGTAGCCTATTATAGCCTATATTGCAGCCTAAGTATGGTTATGATTTTTATAATTTTCATGTAGGCAACAGTAGTTTTCCATCCATGCACTTATGGGCTGCACTTCATGATCTTCAGAAATGGTCTTAAAAAATAAAATTTGATACCAGCTGGCAGATTGGGGGACAGTTTTCCGTGACAAACCACTTGACGAAAGTGTTCTGTTTAAGCATTTTGATATTTCAAGAAGCCTAGGCGTTAGAGGCGTAAAATATTGATTATTCTTTGTTTTATAACTCTGTAAATGGCCACAACTAGTGCTTTTGACGAAAAGCTTAGATCGGTTCTGTGAACAATAGAGTAGACCTTCAGGGTCTTTGCTTATAATTAAGAGTCAGTTTCTGTAAGAATCATGCGGGTGGTGATACAAACCCTCTTCATATTCCCTTCAAATTTTGAATACCAGTAGACACTTGCCTAAAAGGGACAAAACTGAATTTTTAAACATTGAGAATGTTCCTAGCAAAAGTTAGGGCTTCCCAAAATTTCAGCATAATTTTGAGGTACTGAAAATTCCGTTTTTTGCCTTCAAATATATCGTTGCGCCTTAATCTTACCATCCTGAAATTTTGGCACATAAATGTCAGGGAAATAAACTTTTGATAAATGATGTCTCTTCTGTGGCATATTGAAGGCACTGTCCTTAAGGGCCTCTTCAAAATGGGACCTTTTACATTTTTGTACCGTTCTCGTGTGCCTCTCACAGTTCATATGACACTCAAAATCTTATTAGTTTGTATATTATATACACTTCGGAACCTCCTCTTTTAGAATTTGCTTAAAATATATGGGCATGAATTGGTTATGTTAAGCCAGAGGCAATTATTTTAGGCAAATATGAAATGAAGTGCCATTCTAGATGCTCATAGCTCTGTGCGCCATCGCACAAAACAGTTGAAATTTGCCTACTTTGTTCGTCTGCACTCATATTATCTGTGGTCCGAATATCTAGGTGGCTTTTTGTTCTATCATCAAGTAAATTAATTTTATTTAGAGCAGATATGCATCTATGATAACTGCAATGGAGGGTTGTGCTGACTAACCAGATAAGTGAAAGTGGTAACCTTGTTTGAGCAATTTTCAGACTGTGGATGTGGTGGCACAGTGGTTAGGTCACAGACTGACAATTAGTTGACCAGGGTTCAATTCCCAGATATCACATCATTTATGTCTTGCTTTTGGTAAGAAAATTATTAGGCGACATTACTTGATTAGGTAAAGAAGGCTACCACTCAAATATATTGCAAACAATACAAAAGTATCAAAACTAAGTGTCTTTGTCAGCGGAGAAAGAGGACAGTCAAGTATAGAACCACCATCTTATTAGCTTACAAGAGTGATAGGCTGTTTCTTTACACGTTGTGCTATCAACACTCAATAGATGCTGCATATACTTTTCTTGTTTGACGATTTATCCGATGGCAAAATATTGATTTGAAATATGAAAAGACATTTTTTATATATATAAAATCAATTGTGAATCTTTATAACTGTTTGCTAAACCTATTATTCTTGGGAATGGTCTCCTTTGGGGTAGTAGACTAAAGGTAAATGACCAATATCAAATCAAATGTCTAAATGTATTACTTTGTTTGAAACAAAAAAAAAATTGAATATACCCCTCAGACAATCTAGCTATTCAGCTTAGCCACTGCTATCAGCAACCTACTTCAAGACTTAGAATATGAGAATAACACATCCCTCTTCAGATCATAAACTGTACACTACAATCTAAGTTTTTTTGAACAATACATTAGGCCCAGAACACTTCTGAATAGTGGTTCCCTGGGTGTTTTTGTTAAGTTCAAGATCACCCGGACGTTACAGCATGGGTAAACTCAAATACATTGATTCAAAACTTTAATATTGGCACCACTTTACAGATACACCCTAAGGTAAAGGGTGAGTCTGACCATGTGTGTAGGACTACACCTCTCTGTGATGGTGACTCAAAATGTCAATTACCCATGACCACCAGAGGCATCAAGGAAACCCTTATTGAGTTGTGTAGAGTGAGACATAGTGTTCAGACATCAACTATACTGAATTGTTGCATAACAGCAATCTCTGGTCTTGTGCAATGGGAAACAGCCGCAATGTCACTGCTGAACATATTCACTTGACATGTAAAGTATTGTTAAGACACACATTAATCCTTACCAGTATGTGGAAAATTTCAAGATTCTTCTGATTTCATTATATGGCAGATAATTCTATTATTACTTCCATTATTTAGATTCAGTGTTTTTTAGCAAGTCATCTAATTTCTCTTTCCTAGACATTACATGCTGGCAGTTCATTAGGGTTAGACAATGGATTTTACAGAGAACTGCTTTACTACATCACAATAAAAACAAATACACATGATCAAAAGACTATGCAGAGCCTATGTCATTCAATTTGGTCCATTTTGTGAGTGACTTTTTGGCGCCTATTCTGACTCAAAAAAATGATTTGTCATAGCAATTTGGCCCAAAATACATGAATGTCTTTCCTAAATCTGAGCTTTTGATTATGTGGCCACACACATCTCAAGGGAAGGTGTGCAAAATTATACCTCAATATCTCGAATATTTCTATGAAAACTATGCCTTCCAATGCACCCCACCTATTCCAAAGCAATGCCTGTGAGAATATTTGGAAACTTAAACTTCAAACTATAATACCACCAAAACTGTTGGATACTCAAGCATGCCTTTGTATGTATATAGTCCAGGTGCTAACCTTGAAATTCAGGTGCCTCCAACATGGCTTCAATACTGACGTTTTTTTTTTTTTTGTTGGTTTTTTTTTCAGCTTTGTCCACATGATGATGCTGTTTTCAATTTCACATATTTATAGAGGACCCATCGATGCATGTGATTCATGCAGTTAATAAATGGCATTTAATGGTTAATAAAGCAAAATGCCTCCAAGATATTTATAATATAAATAGATTAGATACATGCCAACATAATAAAAATTGTTTCAACCTTTTTTACTGATGGCGCCCAAAGATATGGTCCTCTAATTTCAATGTCAATTTCATATTTGTCAAATGAAACATCCTCTCCATCAGTACTTGAAAATTTTGCAATCTTCAACCAATTATATTTCAAAACAGGACCTCCCAATGTGCTCATATCTTTATGATTGAGCAAGGTTACGTGTTTGCACAAGCAGTGAGAGGCCCCAAAACAAGGCTCCAAAAATAAAAAGTTGAGTTTTCAATGGCCACCTAATGGCCGTCAATTGAGCTAGTGACCATCATAAAAATATGTCTCAAAAGTGTTGGACCCATGCTTTGATTTTGCCAAATATCAGAGTGCTGTCTTGAAAGCCCACTGAAATATGGACAGGCAAAGTTGTGCAGTTTGAAAAGCATCAAATTTCCACCTTTGCCATGAGTCATTTCAAAAGTCCCTAGTTTTTTAGAGGAAAAGTCAAAAAAGTTTAAATTGTTATTTTTAAATATCCCATATATGTATCTATGAGAATTTTTTCATTGGGATCTGAAGAGGGTTTGTATCAGCCCCTATGGAAGTCCGCATGAGTCTTACAGAAACTGACTCTTAACAGTTTTGAAAAGAAATTTGATATATTTCAAGACGTAAATGTACTGTAATATAGGACGGGCTAATTATTCAATTAATCTGATTCCTCGTCTTAAAATATTGTTTACTTGAGGGAAAATGTGTTAATATTTGCTGAACCGCTGGAATTAAGGCTACTAGTTTTCTGGTATTGCGACGGGGGGAAGGAGAATAACGCGTCACTGTTCTCGCTTTCAAGCAACGTTGCGTATTCATTGAATTGAATATTGATTTTTGGTTGCGATACTGTCACGGCTGTTAGCTTGTAGCTCGGCGCCACACACGAAATCTGATCAGCTGGCATCAAAAATGAACTTGGAGTGTTGTTTTTGCTTTGTCACAAGTGAGTATTGGCTAAATCCAGTAGCTAGCTTTAGCTGTTTTGTGCTAAATTTAACACTTTTGAGAAAGATCTTGCTAAAACTGAGATTGATATGATTAAGGACAGGTTCCAGTCAGTATGGGGTGTTAGGAAGGCTAGTGAGTGGGCTTTGCAAGTTAAATCCGAGAAAAAGAAAAAGACATTATGCGAGATATCTGATGTTTACTTGGACTAAGCAGTCTCAGGGATTTTTGACGGAGACAGATGGTCAGCCTGCTAAATTGTTTAAATTACAAGAGAAAACTAGAATGCATTTCCGGAGAAAATGCAGAAGTGTGCTTGCCCCGATGCGCCGCCACGGCGACCCGCCACGCCGTGCTGACAAGTTCCACGTCAAGACGCGAGGCAGATCGTTACGCCGAGATGGGGCATCAGAGAGCAAAGAGATATGACAAAAACATATTTTTGTCATTGCAGCGCCCCCTATCGGCCAAATGATACCAAATTCGATGTGGGCACTTTGAATGGTATCCAAAGGCATCCCATCAAATATGGTCTTGACACGTGAAAGCGTTTCCGCGATACACATTTTTGCTCATCATGGCGCCCCCTTGAGGCCAAATGCCACCGAAATTGAGGAGGGCACTTTGGATGGTACCTAAATGCTCGCCTCCTAATATGAATGCGATATGTCAAAGCATTCCTGAGATATTAGTGAAATAAATTTTCTTTCTAATTCTGATGCCACTGTGGCGCCCCCTGGTGGCCAAATGACACCAAACTGAAGAAGCTAAGTTGGGATTGTCATCAAGGTCATCCTACCAAATATGGGCGTTGTACATCATAGCGTTCTTGAGATACATGTTTTTGATAATTGTGGCGCCCCCTAGTGGCGAAATACCACCAAATTTTACAAGGGTACTTTGGACGGGCCCCTATGTCAGGCCACCAAATATGGTCATAATATGTCATAGCGTTTCCGAGATCTGACCTCACTTCCTGTTTAGCGGCTTCACAGTCGAATTTCATTGGCTGCCACGGGTCAACGGTTTGACGTATGGGCATGATCTGTAGATCATGTGTGTCAAGTTTTGTGACGATCGGACCAAGTATGTGGCCAGTGGCAGTTTACTTTCACTTTTGACACAATTCAAAATGGCTGAAAATTTAATTAGGCGGAAAATGATGTGGGATGTGTTGGATTCGTCTAACTCCAAGGATTCCAATGGTAACATACGGATCAAAAGTTACGCCCATGAACGCAATTACAACTTTGATCAGTTGTACCAGCATGCAACTTGGTGACATGAATCGGGGTCCATCCCTCTATCACTGTACCAACTTTCATTGGTTTACACCTTACGGTTTGGGATACAGATCGAAAAATGTATTTTTTTCGGAGCATCCCCATTCATTTCAATGGGGAAAAAATCGCTTTGAAAAACGTAAATTACGCAAAAACGACAAGGTTTATCTAAAAACCAAATACAAGCTTACCCCTTCACTACAGGCCGCACCAGTGAGAGGTGGATCCGCGTCCCTATCTAATTTTCCCCCCGAGCCTTAGGGTTACAAAAAATGAGTGAACAAGAATAACTAGATTGCATTTCCTCAGAGAAACTGCTGGAGAGGCTTTCTCAAACCGCCACAACGAGACCGACAACACAAAATTATTGAGGCAACGTCAGAGACGAGGCCATACATCCTCACGCCAAGTCTAAAAGCAAAGTGCCAAAGATATTACAATATATTAACTTAAAACAGTTTGTTTCAATAGCTATTGTGCCCTGTAGTGGTCAAATGGGCTCAACTCTATTGGACGTAGTCATGAAGGTGTCCCAAGTGATAATACTAAAGTTAGTCTTAACTGTTGGCAAGATATGAGCCCACTTCCTGTCCTGTGTGTCTACCTCAATGTGTGTGTGTGTGTGTGTGTGTTTGTGCGCTGTTGCTAAGGTGTTGCTAGGGCGGACATGTCGGTTGCTATGCTGGTTGCTACGTTGATCATGTTGGATGTTATGATCATTGCTAGATCATCATTGTTGGAGTAGTTCCTAGGACATTACAAGGCCACTGGAAGCTGTTGCTAAGGCCGTTGCTAGGGCGGACATGTCGGTTGCTATGCTGGTTGCTACGTTGATCATGTTGGTTGCTGTGTTAATTGCTAGATCATCATTGTTGGAGTGGTTCCTAGGACATTACAAGGCCACTGGAAGCTGTTGCTAAGGCCGTTGCTAGGGTGGACATGTCGGTTGCTATGCTGGTTGCTACGTTGATCTTGTTGGTTACTATGTTAATTGCTAGATCATCATTGTTGGAGTAGTTCCTAGGACATTACAAGGCCGCTGGAAGCTGTTGTTAGGCCGTTGCTAGGGCGGACATGTCGGTTGCTATGCTGGTTGCCATGTTGATCATGTTGGGTGCTAAGTTGAATGGTTGATCATCATTGTGGGGGTGGTTCCTGGGACGTAGCATCTCTCTGTAATATCACTCACACGAGACTGACCTTTGACTGTATTTGTTTTCCTGTCTGTGTGTGTATGTAAGTGTGTGTGTGTGTGTGTGTGTGTGTGTGTATGTGTGTGTGTGTGTGTGTGTGTGTTTGTTGTCTGGCAGGTTTTGTTTGCATGTTTGTGTCAGCCTGGTTCTCTTACCAGCAGCACCTGCATTGTTTACCAGTGCAGAGTGTTCCAGAATCCTTCTAGAATTCTGGAGTAGTTTGATAAACTTCTACATTCTACTGGCAGTTAGGCTTTGGAATCTTTACCTACAGTCAGAGTTGCGACAACTCCATTGACCTCAATGTTCCATTATTTTCACAACAATGGCGGCTCATGGAACTTCAAATAGTTCCCGGAAGTACATTAATTACATTTTATCACCCGGTGGAATGGAATACTGTTTTCTGATTGGCTGTCAGGGTGTCCGTTATTTCTAGATAACAGGACACCTGAGGCATTGTTGGGTTAAAAAAGTTTCACCAGCGTTCTATATCAATGCTCTTTAGAATGCAGCCTTGCGGATCTTCTTTCATATGAAAATAGTACCCCAACCGAACAGGATAACTTCTTTCTAAACGGAGCCACGTGTTTCTTTTATGTTTTAAACACTTGCTTACCATCTATACGTTTTAGTTGCAACCGGGTGATAAGCGGGATAACGGCCTTCGAGGTGTCCCGATATCAGAGAAATAATGGACTTCGCGTAGGCAAACAGCCCTTCGGCTTCGCCGTCGGGCTGTTCTTTGCCTTCGCGTCGTCCATTATTCTTCTGATATCGGGACACCTCGGCGGCCGTTATCCCTTACATAATCAGTGCTGTACAGAATACCTGCATGGCCCATTTAACGCGAATTTAACAATTGTTTATGAATTATTATTATCACAATATGTATTATTATTATCATTATTATTATTATTATTATTATTATTACTGCGTATTACTGTATATCCTAGGCTAAGCTGCTGCTCAGCTGGGGGTTTGGGGGACGACGAGCTATCCCAGATATGACATAAAGAAAGCCTATAGGTTACATTTATATTTAGGCGATGAAATTATGAGTTCTAGCCTATTTTCAAAGTAATTAAACTTTATTTGTATAGTGCATTCATGGACAAACGTTAGGCCACTCAAAGCGCAGAGGAAGTTGCGGCAACATAACAGTCGTAACGTTAGACAAAACATAGGCTAACGAGTCAATTATTAGCACTGTTAAATGTGCAATGTGTCATTTGCACTACTACTTTGATAGTAGTAGATAGTTAGGATAGGATAGGATTTACAAATATATGCAATTTTCTCCAAATGTGTGGATAATCGATGCATGGATCACTTTCAGTGGATTTCAGGTAGGCTAAATTCTATGCAGTTGGTAGCTAGGCTGCATGAAGTTTAATGCTACAGCAAAGTTGAACGTTATTCCAGTGAAATGCAAGCATCATGAAATTGTTTAAGTGCAGCATTTTTTGTGAGGATTTGTTATTATGTCGTTCACGTTTAAATCATTCACTACATCAACTTGTCGGCTACATTAGGCAATAGAAGGAAGGTGGTATCTGAGGGAGGACTTGCTTATGCAACCATTAAATCATTTTCCTTTTGTCAGAATATAAAATACCCGTGTTAACCTGCACCCATGCATTCGTCATAAAATATCACTTATCTTTTTTTCACATAATTCATCGGCGTGCAACTTTAGGCTAATGTGTTTGATAACTTAGCTATGACTGGCAGCTAGGCAACTGGCCCATTGTTGAGGAAAACGCGACCTCAAAAGTTAAACTATTTTCAACTTTGAGCGCTTACGTTTTTTAGTCGCTTGCGTTTTTATTTGCGCTTTTTTTACGCGAGGCACGTAGCAACGGTCAAGTCGCATCGTTCCATAGGGAAACAATTGAAATTGAGCGCCTGGAGATGAAAAAAGCATGTCAGTGTGAACGGGCTCTAACGAGTCTTCAAATTCAGCAACTTGAAAGCTGGACGTATTTGTAGGCTAATCGTGTTGCTCATTGACTAGTGTTGTTCATTGACGTAAGGTCATTTTGCCTGGTTAGAAGACGGAGATGCCTAAATATATTCGTGTTAGGATACTCAACGGTGAATGCCCCTTTGAAAATAATGTTATGACGGATATATTTTGATGCATGGCATGTTAGATAGTCCTAGCAATGCTCATAGGCTAGCCAGCGTACTCTACACATGTAGGATAAGTATTGTTAAGTAGCGGAAAAAAGCGGATTTTATTTAAAACAGAGTTGTAATGGAAACGGTGCCCTACGTACATAATTACATTCCATTATTATCATTGTTTTGATTTCAGTGGATATATTTCTTGGCCTCGTAATGACCAGAATATGCAGTTCTGTCTCTGAGTTGACCCGTTTTGAATGCATCTGAATGGAACTATTTGGCCGCTTCCGGGAACTATTTGAACCTACTTGTACCACGTGACCAACCGAATTTCTGGACCCCAGTTGTCGCAACTCTCTCTTTCTATGGCTCTGGTCTGCTCTAACTGGCACAGTCACTGCTACCCTCTCTCTCTCTTTCTCCCTTTGTTTCTCCCCCTCTCCCTGTCTCTATCTCTCTTTCTCTCATCCAGTGACCACCCACACACTCTGTTAAGCACTATCACAGTTCGAAATGGCTTTGGAGAGCAGCTCTCACTCTTCCCCTGGCTAGAAGTGCCTTTTATATAATTTACAGGAGGAATTTCATGGCGCGAAGACATGGTTTAAAACTTGATTTTTGTCACTACAATCCCAGTTTTAAACCCCTTTTTTGAGCTCTACACTCTAGGGGCCAGAGTGGGAGAGTGTGCTGTGACATCATCTCTCCAAAGTTCCACCATTCATTTCAATGGGCCGGAATTCGCCGGAAAAACGCGGATTACGGGTGAACGATACGCGATAGCGGAAATCTTTATACAAGCCATGATGTCCGGATCGGGCCCGACGCTTTGGTGTTCGAACCGCATCTCTACCTCGAACGCCGTAGGAGGAGTAGGGGAACAAAAAACTGGCACCGAGAATAATAAGTAAACTTAACAATATCAATAGTGATGATCATTGCTAGATCATCATTAGCAACCGACATGTCCTCCCTAGCAACGGCCTTAGCAACAGCTTCCTGTGGCCTTGTAATGTCCTAGGAACTATTCCAACAATGATGATCTAGCAATGATCATAACATCCAACATGATCAACGTAGCAACCAGCATAGCAACCGCCATGTCCGCCCTAGCAACACCTTAGCAACAGCGCACAAACACAGACACACACACACCTTCGGCTGCTGTGTGCAGGGTTTCCCGCAGCGCTTTATAGGCAAGGCGGCCGCCTTGCCAAAAGCTGCCCCCCGCCTTGCCTACGTTCCCCCGACTTTTTTTTTTTTTTTTTTTTTAACGCATAGGCCTACGTAGCCGGTGGCGGTCCGCACCGCACACGGGTCTCGAACCCGCCACCCCGCAAGCTACAAACTCCCGGCGTGGGAGTGGAACGCTCTAACCAACTGAGCTAAAAGCCCGAGCTTCTAACTCAGCGCGTTAGAAGCGCCCATGGAATTGGGTGATGAGGATTTACACACTACCATCGAGCAGGCTGGCCTCCGTTACACCTACTTAAGTAAGACATGGCTGCATCATTATCATTGCGCGATGAGGCCGAATAGCAGCACCTGAGGGTTACATACGGTAGCCTATTACTGCTTCATCTATTATCTATTGCTACGCCGACATTATTAGTTTATGGGAAGACACTAATTAACCGACAACTGGAATACATGCCATGGTCGTGGGTAGGACACCTGGAGGTGCGTGTTTATGTTTCATAAAGAGAATAATAGTGTATGGTCGTGGCTTACCATAACTGTCAATGCTCATCTTGACAGAAAAAAAATCTGCACGTTGACAGCAGTTTACCAAAGTCACCAAATAAAAGCAGCAAAGTTAGCGGTCAACGGTAGCCAATTTACGATCGATATAAATAACGTTAACATTAGCGCTATTTACGGTATAAATTTGTTATGCCTAGTAACGGCAATAATTTGTTATGCCTACTAATGATTAATAATATTAGAATTGGAAAGTTCATCCACTCTTTCTCTCTCCCTGCAGTTGCGCACACAGACACACACGCTCCCTGCCTGTCTCCTCATCATGCATTGATTTGATGCAGGAGATAGGCCTACAATCTTCTTTACTTTTTTGTAAACTTAAAACAAGTGTCAAATAGCATTTATTCGTCCAGTTGAATTTCATTCATGCATAACATGCTATTGATATTGCTGTTTAAAACCTCAAAATCCCATTACTCTATCAATTGTATAGATAATAGCCTAATCAACAGAATACTCAATTCCAAAAATATCTGATGGCACTTAATTGCACTGTGATTGTAGCCTGCTTACTTTGATTACTTTATTTATTTGTTCAGTAAATAAGGGGAGGAAAGTTAGGATGATTCTATATTTGAGGAGTCCAAAATAGTTTTTTGTCATAGGGCCCAAAATCTCTAGCAGCTTGTAAAATTGTCAAATTTGTGCCCCCCTCGGGCGACGCCCCCTCCCCCCTGGTCACCACCTTGCCAAGCTCATTTTCTACGGGAACCCCTGGTGTGCTTGAGCAAGCCCACTAATAAAGATAAGAAAAATAAACGACACTTAAGAAGAACAATAACTGTGCAAGCACACTTAATTAAGGACACGACAAACAAACTGACTAAAGTTGCTGAAACTCTGACTGGTACTGTTCCAACTGTTGACTTGAAAGACCCTAAGGAGATAGTGGACTATACGCATGTCGTGACTGAATTAGTGACACAAATTGAAACTGCTGTGAATCAAATGCAAAATGATGTTGGACAGATTGCTGCTGTTTCAGTGCCATCCACTCCCTCTGCCCCGCCTGCACCCACAGGCCGATCTGACGATGTTTTCCGTAGCGTAGAGGCTACTGCTTCAGTGGAAGCAAGTTGGCAACCTTTGCAAATGGCTCCCATTCGACCTAGCCTGACATAGCCCGACCATAATACTGTACTGCTGTTCATCCGTATTCATGGTCTGGAGGTTCTTTAACCTTACGCGATTATATTGCGGGGGGGAGGGTATTCACTTTTGGTTTGAAACAATTGGACAGCTCGTCTAATCAGCGTCGCTTATTGGCCGGTAGACTCTCTACCGATATAAACATGCCCAAGAGGACCGTTCCCAGACCATGAATACGGATGAACAGCAGTAGTATGGTCGGGCTATGTCAGGCTACATTCGACCCCCCTAGCGGCAGACTCACAGCCAGGTGCCTCTAATGAGATTCATTTGACATACACTGGTTCTTTAGGAATTTGCACACAACTAACTCCTGGGGCTCTAAGCCATATATTGCAGACCTTACCCTCTTTCCGTACTCAGGATCCAAATGTTAATTTTTGGATAAAGATAAAAGAGGCTGTGATCACCTTTCATTTGACATACAGGGAAATCGTTTCTCTCATCAAGGCTAAAGCACCACTGGGATGCACTGCACGCTGGTGCTCCATGGCCCACAGACATCCCAGACTCAGCCCAGGCCTGGGAATGGTACTTTAACACTTGTGAGAACATAACTCAGGAGATTTTAGAAAGGGGCCACCACTTGTTTTCATCATTGACTTCATGTGTTCAAGGACAGAAAGATTCCTTTTCAGAATTTACTGCACGGTTTGAAGAGAAACACAGAGTTTTAGCTGCATGTCGCCCTGAAACCCCATCTCTTGACTCAAACTTCATTTTTGACACAGCTGTTAGGAACATGAATGAGAAATACCGCCAAATGTGGGTTACTGGTCTTCCAATCATTGATAATTGGGCTGCATTTTTGAATTGGGGACAGAGAGCAGAGACACACATTATTCAACATCTAGTTTTCACACCTCTGAGCAAGACAATGAACATTGCAATGACCCTGATGCCACCTCTGAGATACTAACACTTCTGAGATCGCTCATAGACTTGTTTCACACCTCAACATTCCGAGGTTCTAAAAGCATTCCATGGTAGTAAACTGAACATTCTATCATTGAAATGCATTGGATTTATGCCTCTTTCTGACTTGAAAAAAATGGGTAATAACATTTAAAATAAGTCTAAATTCACTTTCTTTCAAATAATACACATTTGAAGCACGCAAATTTGGAGGTCCTGAGTAGATAAAAGTGGTTTTACACTTATGTGCATGAAGCTTCAAACTATTCGGGACCTCCCAATTTGTGTGCTTCAAATGTGTATTATTTGAAGGAAAGTGAATTTAAACATGTTTGAAATGTTATTTCAAGTCAGAAAGAGGCATAAATCCAATGCATTTCAATGATAGAATGTTCAGTTTACTACCATGGAATGTCGGAATGTTCAGGTGTGAAACAAGTCTATAGAGACAGAGCGCCCTGCGTTCTAATTTGAAGACCACGCCCCCCGAGGGGGAAACCTTTGCCTCAGCCCTCATTGACTTACATGGGGAAAAGGTGTTGTGCCCACACTTTTGGCTTTTTGGGAAGAAATGAGAAATGCCCATAAAATCCATTCATGACAAAATCCACTGTCAACAAGGAGTACAACCCAGTATGCAAGTTAAATAAACTGACTAACCTTGTAAAAAAAATCTATGAAGCAGATAATAAACGTTATACTGCTTCCCCATGTCGAAGACGGCGCATTACATTCTGAAAACCATGTTGATCGCTACGAAACCAACAACTCAACTCAACTCAAAATGACAGTATATTTGTGGGACATATTTGTAGACTTAAACAGTAGTATATTAGCAGCCTAACTCTAACATGAATCATGATATTATTGCACTACCAATCAGCAACCGGATCACAAAATCTTAACGCCATATCTGCCCAGAAAACGTTTGCAAACATGACGATGTTTAGCATTGCTAAGTACACCTTTAGCTAGTCTGGAGCCTAAAACTATTACATTGTACATCGCTTGATGAAGTAAACAGTATTTAGGCTTTTGCCTAAGTACAGACAGGAAACCGAAACGTTTATCACCGTGATGCTCAGCTGGTAAGTTAATGTCGTGGCAACATGTTAATGGAATAACTATGTATAGCCAAACAAGCTACTTATCGATAGCTAACTGCTATATAACATCCAAAAGCATCAAAATGCTTTAGCCTACTGTAGGTTAATTTAATAGCTCAACTAATGTTGACAACAAGAAATATCCTACCTTACTGACGATTTGCTTGCTGAACCTACTCTCAGTTCAGGACACCCAACTTTCTGCCTTCTATTTAATATGATAATATCCATAGACCGTGTCCTTCAGATGGCTTGTAGCAACTTCATTCTCCTGACAGGCACTGTATTTCGAATTGGCAACTTATAAAATTGAAGTTCTGGGTTCTTTCACTTGTTGGCAGTGCATTTTGTCACACAAAAACATTTTGCCATCGTTTGTTTTTTTAATATACGACTGAAAAGTCGGCGCGACACCATTTTCCAATGCAAAGTCAATGGGAGCCGAGGGCTCAGTATCCCCCCGGGGGGTCATTGTGACGTGACTTGCACTGTCTCTATTAAGTCCAACATTTCTAACTAGATAAGTTGTTGTAGTAGGATAGCATAATAAAAATTATCTTACAAGACAAGTTGCAGATCAAAAGGGGGAGAGGAGACCTACTGCTAAAGATTAGTGTGAGAAAGTATTAGTCTTTAGGAAAATTTCCCCTCGCTTTATAAATATTATATATGCTAATGGTGTCAACAAAGTGGAGCTGACCAAAATCTGTCTCTGCCAGATGATCCACTGATGACTGCGTAAAGTTTTTGTTGTTGTTGTTGGTACTCAAGGGCCACTGGAATCTGCACATGAAGGACCTTTTGAAATAATTATGTAACTGAAACATCATGCTCTTTATCCTTAGGCAAAGGGAATACTGGAGTACGGTGTCAATGTAATTCTTCATTTTCATTTCAAGTTTATGCAAAAGTTTTGTTTTCACTTTTAAATTGATGTTAAGGGCCTATAGATGTGACGGTTGTGTTACTGCTGCTCAATGGCGGAGATAAAGATGGTCTGACTCGGTGTGACACAGAGCTCATTGGAGCGACAGTGAGACATATAGCTACCTACACACACCGCACCACATTACACTATACTGATACCGTCAGTTCTGAGCTATCGCTAAAACAGCTGATTAACATCGCGGGTGCACACGCAAGTTATTGTAGCGGTAGTTTAGGCACTTTAAAAGTTATAGTAGCGCTAGTTTGCAAACACTTTAACTTACATGAATTGATAATGGGATGTCTACTAATAAATACACACACACAGATTACAGTTAACCTTTTATTGAACTTAGCTTTAGCGTAGTAAGTAGGAAGGTGGTAATGTGACACAGAGCTCATTGGAGCGACAGTGAGACATATAGCTACCTACACACACCGCACCACATTACACTATACTGATACCGTCAGTTCTGAGCTATCGCTAAAACAGCTGATTAACATCGCGGGTGCACACGCAAGTTATTGTAGCGGTAGTTTAGGCACTTTAAAAGTTATAGTAGCGCTAGTTTGCAAACACTTTAACTTACATGAATTGATAATGGGATGTCTACTAATAAATACACACACACAGATTACAGTTAACCTTTTATTGAACTTAGCTTTAGCGTAGTAAGTAGGAGCTGCGCATTGTGCTGTTTACCGTCTTCTGTTTACTGCAGGACTTCCTGGTTTCCGGTCAAAGGACCCGAACTACGGTGGCCAGGTGGCTTTGTAGTGCCTGTCTCGGGCACGAGTATGAGAGTGTGCATGAGATGTATTGGTTTATTCCAATTAACATTAATTATCTGTTCTGTATAGAATATGTCTATTTATTGTGAATGGATAATGAGTGTAATATTTATGAGAATTGTACATGTTAACTTAAACCTGAAATTATTATGTAAATTGATGGTTTATGTGAATTAGAACTCTTAAGCTGGTTGGTCTCTTCCAGTGGGTGGGGAGTAGTTCTATATAAACCCTCAGAATGGAGCTAGTGGGTTGTTGTGGTGGTTGCGTTACATCTTAGGTGTAGTCCTGGGTGCTAATTAGTGCGAGTTATTGTTTCCTATTGTGGGAATATTTTTTTTGTTATTGTTATTTTATTTTTATTTTTTATTTTATTTGAAGAATTTAATAACTTTAAATAATCGTTATATTTTGACTTTTGTTGCATTTTTGTCATCACTTTGGGAAACCGGACCCAATAAACCAACTTGCACTGAAGCGCTATTTTTGGCCGTTGTCATCATTTGCGTCACACATTGAACCTACGTGACACTCGGGAATGATCCTCACTGTGCTTTTATTTCTGCATTCACAAAATAAAACATTCACTTCGTGAGAATGGCAATCGCGACTGCATCACATCTCCAGCAGACTAGAGCTCTGACTGCACAAGCATATTAGTTTACTTAAGCTAAGTTCAAAAATACAAAAGTGACTGAGCCTTTCATAGTAAGGAAACGTAAGAAATACGCAACAGAAAGCCATATAGCCTAGTGATCGTATAGAGTTTTGGAACACACTTGCAACAGTGAGAGTTCTTATCCTTGAACTTGTACAAATACTTTAACCTTTACATTTTGCTTTAACCACGTACCTGCATTCACAAAATAAAACATTCACTTCGTGAGAATGGCAATCGCGACTGCATCACATCTACAGAGAAACGTACAATAGAGGGAAGGTCAAACGAAAGCAATTCTCTCCATTGCGCAATAGATAACCTAACGTGTTTCCCTCCAAAAGGGTTAATATCTTGGATAAAACATAGTCCTATCACTTCTACTGTGCTAATTTTCAAAGATATCAGTTAAACTACTTTTATAGACACATAAGCATTTAAAGTGTTACTATGGCATGAGCTCTTTTATCAAAAATATGAAGTTATACGCAAAGCGCTCCAAGACCCAGCTTACCTCCAGCAGACTAGAGCTCTGACTGGAGAAGTACGGAAAGCGCAAGAGCTCAAAAATAAACAAAAGTGAAAGTAAATTACAATTGCAGCCGCGAAGCCTCTTATTCAACTAATGTGAATGGGTACAACCTGAAAACCTTTATACAATATCCTGGGTATATAGAATTTGTGAAAGAATTCACATCAACTAAATAGGGTCTTTATTTTAACTCCGTTACACCCACCCCCACTGAATTCTGGACAAAATTACCAAAACTTGCACAATACACTAAGAACACACATATTAATGGACAACACGCAGGTGTGCCGACTATAATAAGTATCCCATAAGGACGCAGTGAACAAAGAGTGGTCTAACTCCCCAGTCAACTACCGGCTGCAGAATGCCTTACACATTCCACACTTGTCCATAACTATCAAAACAGACATCAGCGCAAAAATATTCAGCAAATACTATGACCAGTCAAGGCCCATCAACAAATAGACAAAAAAACTTATAAATGAAGGGCTTGAACAGATCTGCAGACAGCCTGGACAGTCTGCTGCAACTGCTTGGTAATATCTTGTCTTGATATAGTATAAAGAAGTCTGTTTACTGGCCTAACAGTACGGCCAACACGGGTAGTGCAGCTAGGTGCAGTCACGGAAACGTCAGTGTGTGTAGCAGTGGGTACAGTGTCACCTAAACAGCTAAAAGTACTGACAGAACTAGTATCATGCTGACTAACAGTCAAAGCATCTTTGTCCACAGTCTGATCAGCATGTATAGTGTGAGACAGTCCAGAGCTTAAATGGGAGATTTTCTCAGTCAACATGTCATCGGTCAAGTCAGTATGAGGCTCACTAACAATCTCTCCATTAGAATCAAGCTGCAGGCTTGATGTCTCCAAGTGATTGACCCAGTCTCTGGTCCGCTCTGCAGCAACTTGCAACACAGATAAGGCATCAACATCAGACCCCAGACAAACTGCACTAGGGTTGGACAGACGATCAACATTCACAGGAGGAGTGGTGTGCACAAGACTCTGTCTATCCTCCACAACACGCTGGGGCTCATCTAGCAGTATAGACAACTGACCACCCACACTGCCAGATGTATCTTGACCCGAGGCCCTGGGAGCAACATCAGAAACAGCAGATGGAACGGAGGACATTGAAAAGCTAGACTGAAAAGACTGTGGCGCACCTTGCACAGGGAGGAAATTCACAAGCATGAGCAAATTACGATGAACCACTCGCTCACACCCTGTGACAGTGTCTTGTATCTTGTATGTGTGTGTGTTGTCATTCTTATCAGTAACTGTATAAACAGTTGATTCCCATCTATCTGCAACTTTTTTCTTGCCTCTTTCTTTCTTGTTAGCCACAAGCACTCGATCCCCTATCTCAATTGTTGCTCCTTTAACACGTCTGTTATAAAGTCTTGTCTGTCTTCCCTGCTCTTTAGTTGCATGCTCCTGAGCAATCAGCATAGCCTCTTTCAAGTCATCAGACAGCTTCGCCACATATCTGTCAAAACTGGTCACGTCAGGGTCAGTCAAGACATTCCCAAACAGGACGTCTACTGGGAGTCGTGGCACCCTACCAAACATCAAGTAAAATGGTGCATAACCTGTTGTTTCATGGGAGGTGCAGTTGTACATAAATGTAAGAGTGTGTAAACGTCTGGGCCAGACTAGTTTTGCCTCAGGTGGAAGAGCTCTGATCATATTGCCAAGCGTACGATTAAATCGTTCAACGCTACCATTCCCCATGGGATGGTACGAGGTAGTGTGAGATTTGCGCACCCCTGATAACTTCAGTAGCTCAGCAATCAGTGCACTCTCGAAGCTCGGCCCCTGGTCACTGTGCACTCTCTCAGGGAACCCATAGATGCAGAAATATTTCTCCCAGAGGACTTTAGCAACTTGTTTGGCTGATTGATCTCTGCAGGCAAAGGCCTGAGCCAGTCTAGTGAAATGATCAGTTATTACCAAAACATCTACAGACTTGTTGTTTGAGTCCTCTGCTGACCAGAAGTCGATACACACGAGTTGCAGTGGCCGTGTAGTGACGATACTCTCTAAGGGAGCTCTTCCATCAGGTTCAAGCACTTTGCTCACAATACAACGCTGGCAATGGCGGACATATTCTCTCACATCTCTTTCCATGTGCAGCCAAAAAAATCTCTGTCTGGCAATGCTCAAGGTCCTGGACTGGCCTTGATGGCCCGCATTGTCATGTACCCCCTTCAACACTTCAGCTTTTAAGCAGTCAGGTACTACGTACTGATGGCGTCTTGTCTTTGAAATCTGATCACGTGAAACTCTGTATAAAATGTCATTACTTAAAGTAAACTTTTCCCAGTGTTTAAGCAGTCTTAATACTTCACATGACTCTTGAGCTCTTTCTCGCCTGGATGGTCTCCGAGACCGCCCCACATAGAAGTGAATACGAGACAAAATCCTGTCTTGCTGCTGTGCATCTCGGAGGTCACCTACAGAATGAGCGGGAAGGCTAGGCAGCTCTTCGGGGACAAATTGGGGTAAGTGACTAACCAGGGCCGCAGCTCGGGTCCAAGCTCCACTGGCCCACTCTGTGTGTGACTGGAGGACAGCTGAGACGTCCTGAGACAAAGACTGGGGAAATGTGTGGAATGACTGGGCATGACTAACTATCACAGTCGAATCTTCTCTTTTCACCACAGACTGGTTGGCTGATGCTTTAAAGGTTTGGTGAACAGCTGCATCAGATACAACAGCAGCTTCCCTGACAAGCTCACTAAGTGGTTCATGAACCAACCGGTAAGCCACACTTTTACAAAATGGGACACGGCTAAGGGCATCAGCAACAACGTTCCGTGTGCCTGGCACATATTTGATGTCAAAATTGTAACTGGCCAGCTTTGACACCCAGCGCTGCTCACAACAGTCAAGTTTAGGTTTAGTCATTATATGCGTCAATGGGTTATTGTCTGTCCATACTGTAAAGTCATGGCCTTTTAACCAGTGGCTAAATTTGTCACTGATCGCCCACTTCAACGCGAGAAACTCTAAACGGTGAGCTGGATAGTTTTTCTGTGAACGTGTCAAGGACTTGCTGGCAAAAGCTATTGGTCTGGCTACTGTGTCACCATCCTGTATCTGAGACAACACAGCCCCAAGGCCATCCAGAGACGCATCAGTGGACAGCAAAAAGGGTTGACTGAAGTCTGGATGGGCCAAAACGACAGAGCTGACTAGGGCTTGTTTAAGTTCAGTGAACGCCTGATTGTGATCAGCGGTCCAATCAGGGGGTTTCAGTTTCCGGCTAGTTGTGGCACATTTTGTCTGTCTGCCTCTTTTCTGTTTCTTACCAGCCAGGAGTGAAAACAGGGGCTTTGCTAAAGCTGAGTATCCAGGGATGAAGTGCTGATAGAAGTTCAGCATTCCAAGAAAGGATCTCACACGCTTTTCAGAAGGGGTTACGCCATCAGCTTCCATCAAATCACTCACAGTCAAACTGCATATACTCTCAACTTTACTTGTGTCGGTAGAAACCCCATGTTCATCAATTATATGACCAAGGAATTTGACAGATTTTCTTAAAAAGTAGCATTTCTTAGGTGCCAATTTCAAGTTATGAGTACGAAGTCTGCTGAACGCCATTTCTAAACGGGACAGTGCTGTACTTTCATCTGGAGCAAAAATCAGAATGTCATCCAAATAGCATAGCAAACTCAGAAAATTTTGATCGCCAAAAATGGCCGTCATCATTCTCATAAAACTCCCTGGACTGTTACAGAGCCCCTGTGGTAACCTATTGTACTCGTAAAGCCCCATAGGTGTGGTGAATGCTGAATACTTTCTGTCGTCTTCGTGTAAAGGCATGTTGTAAAAACCTGATGTCAAGTCCATGGTACTAAAAAGGCAATTACCACCAAGTGCAGCAAGGCAATCTGCCTGGTGTGGTAGAGGATGGGCATCTTTTAAAGTTCTCTTGTTTAGCCATCTGAAATCTGTGCACACACGCAAATCTCCATTCTTTTTCCAGATAAGGACTAATGGCGAAGCATATTCACTTGTTGACTTGCGAATTATGTCTTTCTCTTCCATTTCATTTAAAACTTGTCTCAGTTTCTGGTACTGGCTTGGTGGTACGCGCCTGAAAGGAAGTCTAAACGGCTTCTCATCAACTAGATGAATTCTGTGGACAAACCCCTCTGCTTTACCACAATCAAGGTGGTTACGTGAAAAAATGTCTTCATATTGAGCAATTAGGTCTACTAACTTGTCTCTACAATCAGGTGAACTGTCGCACTGGCTGATGTCTACCTCACTGAGACCAATAGACTTGAGCTTTTCCTCAGCACTTTTGTTATCACGCTGAATAGAGCTGTCTGGCATTGTTAAAGTGTTTTGACTGAGCATGTCAAGATCCTCTAATGCAACACAGGGCACTACGTCTGCAAGCTTTGCATTGCGTCTCACCAGTATGGGCTTCTCTGAGACGTTCATCACCTTCAAGGGAACCCATCCATCTGCCCACAACGGCGTGACGACTCTCGCAACCATAAGCCCTCTGGGTGCAGACCGTGCTGACGTAGGTTCTGTCATGACCGTACTACCAGGAGACAGACGAGTGGCTTTAGGCAGCTTCCCCCACAGCAGATACTCATGACCAGGTTCAAGGGAAATGGCTGAGTTACATCGCACAGTACCTATCTTGTCAGGCATGTCAGGACCTTGCCATCTGTGCAGACCAGCTAGCAAGGAAAGAAAATGTTCAGTTTCACTATCAGTGGATGATGGTGCAGAGACAGCAGCCCAATACTTACTACACTTCTTAGACTCCCTAAGAATATGTTTTAACACATTAGTCCCGATAATGAAGTCATCATGTTGACCTTCAACCACTATAGTTGGCACTATCATTTTGCAGTCATAAACTTCCATGTCAATGTTAAAGGCTGATTTTGGGTGCACTGTTCGACCTCCGACTCCAACAAGAGTCACATCAGTGGGGAATCTTTCTGATTCGGCCACAGCACCAGCAGCGAGGAGAGAACACATGGCAGTTTCACTAATGGTGCACGCCATTGAGCCACTATCTAGCATGGCACCTAAAGTCACTTTGCCCCCAACCCTCACTGGAGTGTAAAATAAACTGTCGCTCCCACCCACAATGTGAGTATTTTGATACACAGTGTTCACTGGATGAACGTCAGAATTAACAGAAAAGTCAAAAACATTAGTGTCAGGAATGTGGGAGAATTCTTTCTGACCTGTATTGTCTCCCTCCGAATACAGGCCGGCTAGTTTCCCAACTTTTCATTGGACTGGGGTGGGACTTTGTTTGGGCAGTCTTGTTTGGAGTGACCTGGGGCTAAGCATTTGAAGCAGAGATGCTCAGACATGCAGTGAGAAAGAGTGGAGTGGGTAGCACCTCCACAGACTTTACATGGCGGCAGACTGAACTGGCTAGGACGATTCTGACGACGGTCTGTGTTTTGCCCCACCCTGGAGAGAACCTGCTCAAGCATGCTCATCATGCGGCTGAGAACGCCTTCTTCCGGCTGCCGTGGCTGTGGGGGTGAGATACGTTGTGGACGTTGGATACATTGCTGGACAGGGGCTGTGAGAGAGTCAGATGTCTGAGACAGAGACATGCCATGGGGACATGAAGGGCAGAATGACTGGGGTGGCAACACAGTCTGGGGAGAATCAGAGAGACTACAGGCAGAAGGCTCATCGCCACATACAACAGCAGGGTGGCTTTTCAGCTGTGGGACATTGTAAGACTGTGGAGGCCCTCAACTCTCTCTGATATTCATCTATTCTTAGCTAGATGTCTCTGGATGTCCACTCACTAACAGGCCTACATTTCAAAATGGAGAAGGGATGTGGATCTGGACCGTGCTTTGCAAACATTTGTGTCATCGTTCCACTAACATTCTCCAATCTCTACTCTGATGTCGCAATCCCTCATCAGCTGTGTCTGCAGCTTTATTCAGTCTGAGCCAGTAATCAACTGGGTTTTCTTTAGGCTTAGGCAGTGTGGTATAAAAGTCCTGCAGGGGGAGTGATGAAGAAGACTGACTGAAGTATCGGAGTAAAATGACATATATAAGTTCTGGATTCTGCTTTACATCTAGTGTGTCATCGCTCCTTAGAGCCACTGTTACTACATCTCTGGCCTTGCCTAGCAATCTGCCTTGTATCTCCTCTGCTTGTTCAGATTTCGTGTAAGACTGCTTTCTCATGTGAGCCTTGGTCATGTCTATCCACTCTTGAACTGAATACTTGTCAGAACTGTTTCCTCTAAACACCACTGGGTCACGTTCAGTTTTTACATGTACTATCACTGGAGTCGTGTTCTGTTGTGCAGAGCTTTGCGTCAAATCAGTCTCAGTCTTGTCAGTCGCAGGTGTACTACAAGCATTTATATCCGTAAGTCTAGTTGACATAAGCCTGGCCACAATGGAGTCACCTATTCGCTCTCCCAACTGGCCTACCATATCAGTTAAGTGTTGCATAGCAGTGCTATCACTGTCTGAATTGGAAACTGGTGCACCACCCCTCAAAAACTGCTCACTAGGAGACCAACCCGGGCTCAAACTGCGCCCTCTGCCCCTAACATCATTAGCCTGTTTTTGACCACATGGTGACCCACTTCCAAACCCACTTGACAAAGCATCATCACCCATGTCTCTTAACTGTATGCCCCTGCCTATGGAAAATAACTTAACTCTACTGGACTCTCCAGTATTCCCCTCAACCATGGTAAATATGGCACTTGAAAAGTAGTATTACAGTAATTAAATTCAGTGAAAAAAATGTTGTTAGAGAAAAGGGAAAAAAAGTACTGCCATAAAACTAAATCACAAAATAGCTTTAAGTAGCTTCACTCTCAGTAGAAATCAGAGCACCGGACTCAGAAATTAAATCAAGAGCAGCCCCTAGCGGCCATGCAGAAAATCACCACGAAATTGCAATGGAAAATCCTGAGAACACGGCGATTCCAGCAGCAACCCTCAGCGATCTGCTTGAAGCCGATCTAGAAGATCCAGAAGAAGTCACGGCACCAGTGTGACGGTTGTGTTACTGCTGCTCAATGGCGGAGATAAAGATGGTCTGACTCGGGAATGATCCTCACTGTGCTTTTATTTCTGCATTCACAAAATAAAACATTCACTTCGTGAGAATGGCAATCGCGACTGCATCACATCTCCAGCAGACTAGAGCTCTGACTGCACAAGCATATTAGTTTACTTAAGCTAAGTTCAAAAATACAAAAGTGACTGAGCCTTTCATAGTAAGGAAACGTAAGAAATACGCAACAGAAAGCCATATAGCCTAGTGATCGTATAGAGTTTTGGAACACACTTGCAACAGTGAGAGTTCTTATCCTTGAACTTGTACAAATACTTTAACCTTTACATTTTGCTTTAACCACGTACCTGCATTCACAAAATAAAACATTCACTTCGTGAGAATGGCAATCGCGACTGCATCACATCTACAGAGAAACGTACAATAGAGGGAAGGTCAAACGAAAGCAATTCTCTCCATTGCGCAATAGATAACCTAACGTGTTTCCCTCCAAAAGGGTTAATATCTTGGATAAAACATAGTCCTATCACTTCTACTGCGCTAATTTTCAAAGATATCAGTTAAACTACTTTTATAGACACATAAGCATTTAAAGTGTTACTATGGCATGAGCTCTTTTATCAAAAATATGAAGTTATACGCAAAGCGCTCCAAGACCCAGCTTACCTCCAGCAGACTAGAGCTCTGACTGGAGAAGTACGGAAAGCGCAAGAGCTCAAAAATAAACAAAAGTGAAAGTAAATTACAATTGCAGCCGCGAAGCCTCTTATTCAACTAATGTGAATGGGTACAACCTGAAAACCTTTATACAATATCCTGGGTATATAGAATTTGTGAAAGAATTCACATCAACTAAATAGGGTCTTTATTTTAACTCCGTTACATAGAACAATTCTAGTTCGAGTGTCAAGCAGACTGATGAAATATTTGCACCCTTATGTAAATCGGGTGTGTTTTTTAAGGCAATATGTTACAGGTGAATAGGGTAAAAAAAAATAACTTGCAGGTATTACCATGAAACTTCACCAGTTGATTACTCACACAAATAGGAGGAAAAAAGTATATTGCAAGTTTTATGTAATCTTGTGTTTAAATATGCTAATTAGCTCAAATGTAATTAAATATGTGTAAATTTGCATACATTTTATAGTGAAAGATCTGGACATTGGAAAAGGTTAGGTTCAAAATTGTTTTTTCATTTTGTTAATACATTAAATTAGAAAAAATGTTTACCGAGGGGATTGTGGATATCTTGCTTTGTTATCAGAAAATTTGGCCAACAGCCTTATAAAATGGATTTTCGCCCTATTTGTAAGGCCAAATTTCATATAAGTCAGGATTAGGAATGTAAATCAACGAATTACTTTGTACAGAATGACACTGGAAAGTTTGGTGTATATAGGTGATACAGAAGTCCCCCTTTTCCCCACAAAGATGCATCACCAGGCCCATATACTGTACCAGTATCAGAGTTGAGTTACTCATTTGCATTCTGAATCTCCACTTCTGTATCACCTACACCAAACTTTCCAGTGTCATACCTAACTATATTTTGAAGACTTTTACTGAGGGATTTGTTTATTTATCTCTCTAATCCTGAATTACATGACATTTTGGTCTTAAAAATAGGGCAGAAATCCGTTTTTTTAAGGCTGCTGGCAGTTTTTTCTGATAACAAAGTAAGATATCCATAATCTCTTCCATATATATTGTCTAATTTAATGTCTCAACAAAATGAAAAGAATTTCGAACCTGACTTTTTCCAATGCCCAGATTTTTTGCACATATTTAATTGGATTTTACCTTATTAGCATATCTAAACATAAATTTACAGAAAACTTGCAATGCACTCCCCCCCCCCCCCCCTATTTGTGTAAGTAATCAACTGGTAAAGTTTTATGGTAATATCTGCAACTTTATTTTTTATCCTACTCACCTGTAGTATCTCGCCTTAAAATAAAACAAACGTTTTGCATAAGGGGAAAATATTTCATCGGCTTGCTTGACACTCAAACCAAAATTGTTGTATAGACCCTATTCTTTAATTTGTCAGTGAAAAAAAAAACTTTTGGATCAATTTGAATTGACGGGGTCCTTCGGCGCCCCACTATAGCAGTCATACTCCATAGAAGTTGAAAAAGATATGGGGGCCATTCCGTGTGAAATCAACAAATGCATTCCGCCTGACCCTCTTGGATTTCCTTCAGACTTTAGGTGCCTAATGCCATCGTACCCATCAGCAATTGTGCAAAATATTAACCTTGTATCTACTTTACTTTCTGAGATATTGGGCCTTGAAAAACAGGGTCTTGATTATGGAAAAATGCAGTTTTTTAACTTTGTTAAGTTCTGTTGGCCATTACTTACACATACTTCATGTTAGAAAATTGAAAATTTCAGGCGGTGTTGCATACATGTAGACGTTCTGAACTGTCAAATATTTTAGCTTAGAGTAAGACAATTGCCAAGTTATGGATTCCTGAAAATGGTATAAACACAAAATGATGGCCGCTTTTGATGACAATATTTCCACACTGAAGCATATGAGATCTGCGATAATTAAATATATATCACTTCAGTAATCATGTTGTATTGAACTGAAGGAATACTTCGGAAAGAATTCAAACTTTTTGATTTATGGCACTTCAAAATTGACAAAGATAATATTGGATCCAACTTTTAAGTACATTTACAATTTTACTGGTAGAGTCAACCATAAAAACAAAAACATCAACTTAAAGAAAAGTTTTTAAACTCTGAATACACCACATTCCAAAGTGGTATCCAAAAGAAAAGTACATAAAATAGTCTGTCAAAGTGAGCTATCAAGGCATGGGGTGATAGATTTTTTCTGCCTTTCTAACCATGTTCTGTTTTGTTTTTGTAGCCATGTGCTTTTGGTACCTTTGCAACATTCCCTCCCTCTCACAGAACTGAGTCTCCTCCCCAATTTTAGCAGTACTGACATCAACTATGGACTCTAACAACAAGAACAACATTATTTTGTATATACTACTACTACTTATAATAATAATAATAATAATAATAATAATAATAATAATACTGATAATAGTAATAACCTCTTCTAGTACCCCAGGGAAAAAGTGGAATAATCAGTGTATTTAGTTGTCTAAAGCAATATCTTTTTTTATAAAATTTTTAATTTAATTTTTTAATTTTTTTTATTTTTATTTTTAATTTCTAAAGCAATTTTAGTTATTTTCATGAACTAGTTTTATTTTATTTCCTCAATAAAAAAATGATGAGTGGGATACAGATGCGGAAGATCTAAAAGTTTGTGAGCACACTTGCTTTGCTTTATATGGAAAGCATTTTATCAATGAGCAAGTCAAACAGATGCAATAGGCCTAGAGTGTTCACAACCGCCAAGGAAGTTATGTTTTTTGCCAGCCTTTGTATGTCTGTGTATAAGACAATTCAAAACTGCACAGATTTGGATGACACTATTGGAGTAATTAAGATCTGACTCAGTTTAGATGACAGTTGTAATGAGTGATGTCTGTAAGATCTGTAATCCAGTACATAAAATAGAAGTTAAATCATATTCTTGACCTTATTGCTTTGGAAGAAATTTGCACTTCCTGATATGTTTTCCCAGTTACGGCATTTAATTCTTTCAGTGACTTCCAGTTACTTTGTACTGACAGCAGGGCTGTCACTAAGCATGGTCTAAATGTTGTCAAGAAAATGACTAGTTTATTTTGATATACTTCTCTATCATGGTGACTGAGATACTAGCCTTCTGAACCCAATGGTGGCAGTAATCTAAGGGCCCCGCCCACAACCAACTCTAGTGGCCTTTGAAAAAAAGTCATTACCCATGAGCCCTAGCGCCTGATGAGACTTTCTTTTTTTCATTTCCATTGTTAAATCATGTGCTACAATTTTAATGTTTAAGCCAAGGCCTATTACTTAGAAGCTAGAATGTAGGTACAGCGAGAATGTATGTCACAATGCATGTATTTTGAACTTAGTTACCCTGATTAAGTCAAAGGTTTCATCATGTATGTTGGTTTGTGCTTTGCAGTAACGGTTATGCAGACTTTGGTTCATTCTTAGTTCCTGCATTGACTAGATTTAGGAATGACCTGTAGAATAATCATTCCTACTGACAACCATGATTATAGCATATATTTGGATGTATGTGATACATCAATATATAATGTGTTCATAAGTCAATTTACTAAACTAATTTACTCTGGTCTGTATTTTACCAGTCCACAGGCATTGGGTAATTCTTCAACTGAAAAGCTTAATTTTAGAAACAATTTGAACACGAGTCCCTTCTGCTGGCAATTGTGGTTATAACATTTAGTTGAATTTGAATAGATATGATCATTAACATTATTAACATTGCTGATAAGTCTATATTATACTATACTAAGTCTATACTATACTAAAGAAGAAATTGGCTAGAAAAAATTACAAAATACTTTGATAAAATATCTAGGTTATCATTTATTAATCATCTATCAATTAAACTATCTATCAATCAATTTCCAAATATTTGAAGAGATTGCAATGCTTTTAGGCCCATGACAATAATTCTGAATTTACTGTCACCTGCCGATTTATGCTCCATTTTAGCGATCAGTCATAAGAAGTTTTAGTTTCTTACAATTATAAGCCATCTCATATTAACTCTCAGGATCACAGACTGCATTTCCTTTGAGCATATTAAAGTTACAGCTATACATTCAATGTATGGTAATGTGGTATTTGAAGTAGCCTATCTTTAGAGATTGTGCACAAAAAGCAATTTGGGCCATTCCGTGTGAAATCAACAAATGCATTCCGCCTGACCCTCTTGGATTTCCTTCAAACTTTAGGTGCCTAATGCCATCGTACCCATCAGCAATTGTGCAAAATATTAACCTTGTATCTACTTTACTTTCTGAGATATTGGGCCTTGAAAAACAGGGTCTTGATTATGGAAAAATGCAGTTTTTTAACTTTGTTAAGTTCTGTTGGCCATTACTTACACATACTTCATGTTAGAAAATTGAAAATTTCAGGCGGTGTTGCATACATGTAGACGTTCTGAACTGTCAAATATTTTAGCTTAGAGTAAGACAATTGCCAAGTTATGGATTCCTGAAAATGGTATAAACACAAAATGATGGCCGCTTTTGATGACAATATTTCCACACTGAAGCATATGAGATCTGCGATAATTAAATATATATCACTTCAGTAATCATGTTGTATTGAACTGAAGGAATACTTCGGAAAGAATTCAAACTTTTTGATTTATGGCACTTCAAAATTGACAAAGATAATATTGGATCCAACTTTTAAGTACATTTACAATTTTACTGGTAGAGTCAACCATAAAAACAAAAACATCAACTTAAAGAAAAGTTTTTAGACTCTGAATACACCAAATTCCAAAGTGGTACCCAAAAGAAAAGTACATAAAATAGTCTGTCAAAGTGAGCTATCAAGGCATGGGGTGATAGATTTTTTCTGCCTTTCTAACCATGTTCTGTTTTGTTTTTGTAGCCATGTGCTTTTGGTACCTTTGCAACATTCCCTCCCTCTCACAGAACTGAGTCTCCTCCCCCAATTTTAGCAGTACTGACATCAACTATCGACTCTAACAACAAGAACAACATTATTTTGTATATACTACTACTACTTATAATAATAATAATAATAATAATAATAATAATACTGATAATAGTAATAACCTCTTCTAGTACCCCAGGGAAAAGTGGAATAATCAGTGTATTTAGTTGTCTAAAGCAATTTCTTTTTATATAAAATTTTTTATTTAATTTTTTAATTTTTTTAATTTTTATTTTTAATTTCTAAAGCAATTTTAGTTATTTTCATGAACTAGTTTTATTTTATTTCCTCAATAAAAAAATGATGAGTGGGATACAGATGCGGAAGATCTAAAAGTTTGTGAGCACACTTGCTTTGCTTTATATGGAAAGCATTTTATCAATGAGCAAGTCAAACAGATGCAATAGGCCTAGAGTGTTCACAACTGCCAAGGGAGTTATGTTTTTTGCCAGCCTTTGTATGTCTGTGTATAAGACAATTCAAAACTGCACAGATTTGGATGACACTATTGGAGTAATTAAGATCTGACTCAGTTGAGATGACAGTTGTAATGAGTGATGTCTGTAAGATCTGTAATCCAGTACATAAAATAGAAGTTAAATCATATTCTTGACCTTATTGCTTTGGAAGAAATTTGCACTTCCTGATATGTTTTCCGGTTACGGCATTTAATTCTTTCAGTGACTTCCAGTTACTTTGTACTGACAGCAGGGCTATCACTAAGCATGGTCTAAATGTTGTCAAGAAAATGACTAGTTTATTTTGATATACTTCTCTATCATGGTGACTGAGATACTAGCCTTCTGAACCCAATGGTGGCAGTAATCTAAGGGCCCCGCCCACAACCAACTCTAGTGGCCTTTGAAAAAAAGTCATTACCCATGAGCCCTAGCGCCTGATGAGACTTTCTTTTTTTCATTTCCATTGTTAAATCATGTGCTACAATTTTAATGTTTAAGCCAAGGCCTATTACTTAGAAGCTAGAATGTGGGTACAGCGAGAATGTATGTCACAATGCATGTATTTTGAACTTAGTTACCCTGATTAAGTCAAAGGTTTCATCATGTATGTTGGTTTGTGCTTTGCAGGAACGGTTATGCAGACTTTGGTTCATTCTTAGTTCCTGCATTGACCAGATTTAGTAATGACCTGTGGAAAAATCATTCCTAGTGATAACCATGATTATAGCATATCTTTGGATGTATGTGGTACATCAATATATAATGAGTACAAAAATCAATTCACTACATTAATTTGCTCTGGTCTGTATTTTACCAGTCCACAGGCATTGGGTTATTCTTCAACTCAAAAGCTTAATTTCAGAAACAATTTGAACACAAGTTTCTTCTGCTGGCAATTGTGGTTATAACATTTAGTTGAATTTGAATAGATATGATCATTAACATTATTAACATTGCTGATAAGTCTATATTATACTATACTAAGTCTATACTATACTAAAGAAGAAATTGGCTAGAAAAAATTACAAAATACTTTGATAAAATATCTAGGTTATCATTTATTAATCATCTATCAATTAAACTATCTATCAATCAATTTGCAAATATTTGAAGAGATTGCAATGCTTTTAGGCCCATGACAATAATTCTGAATTTACTGTCACCTGCCGATTTATGCTCCATTTTAGCGATCAGTCATAAGAAGTTTTAGTTTCTTACAATTATAAGCCATCTCATATTAACTCTCAGGATCACAGACTGCATTTCCTTTGAGCATATTAAAGTTACAGCTATACATTCAATGTATGGTAATGTAGTATTTGAAGTAGCCTATCTTTAGAGATTGTGCACAAAAAGCAATTTGTGATAATCCTCCATGAAGCCGTGATGACCAGGAAACCAACAATAATCATGATCAACAATAGATACAAACGGCAAGTCCGGGCACGCCCATAAAATCAGCTCCTCGTGTCCCCCATGTGGGGGAAAACAAACCCTAAATTAGTGAAGGAGTCAATGGCATGCTAAGCTACAAGTTACACTGAGCACCATCTACAAGGAGCCAGACACATTTTTGAGGGCAATAGATACAGACGGCAAGTACGGTTAACGCCCCCAAAGTGCGAGGGTGGAGTCAGCGTGGGGGATAGCAGAGGCCAATTTAACATTATGGTGAATGGACAAGGTAGAGAAAGTTACTTAACAATAAAAGATCGCTAAGTAAAATTGAACAAAGTCCATATTAGATGTTTTGTCTAATCATGACCTGTTTGCCTACTTGTGTTTAGACTAAAATAATTTTTCCATCATTAGTTTATTGCAGTTACACTAACAGAAATGTCATGAGCCGTCTCTGCTCCTGTCAAAAGTAAAGCAACTTTCAATCACAAGTCTGATTAGCTCAGTTAAGCAAGCTAAAGTTAGCTACATTTACTGTGGTGATCAATGAAGTTGGCTAGTTAGCAAGCTAATGAAGCTAACAAACATCATCTAAATTGTCATCAGTATCGCGTTTGGAGGGGTGTCAAGTTCAAAATTCACATCGGACCATCTGACCATCATTACTACCTTCAGCCATTGCCCTAAAAAATGTGTCTGGCTCCTTGTAGATGGTGCTCAGTGTAACTTGTAGCTTAGCATGCCATTGACTCCTTCACTAATTTAGGGTTTGTTTTCCCCCACATGGGGGACACGAGGAGCTGATTTTATGGGCGTGCCCCCGGACTTGCCGTCTGTATCTATGCCTGAAGGTAGTAATGATGGTCAGATGGTCCAATGTGAATTCTGAACTTGACACCCCTCCAAACGCGATACTGATGACAATTTAGATGATGTTTGTGAGCTTCATTAGCTTGCTAACTAGCCAACTTCATTGATCACCACAGTAAATGTAGCTAACTTTAGCTTGCTTAACTGAGCTAATCAGACTTGTGATTGAAAGTTGCTTTACTTTTGACAGGAGCAGAGACGGCTCATGACATTTCTGTTAGTGTAACTGCAATAAACAAATGATGGAGAAATTATTTTAGTCTAAACACAAGTAGGCAAACAGGTCATGATTAGACAAAACATCTAATATGGACTTTGTTCAATTTTACTTAGCGATCTTTTATTGTTAAGCAACTTTCTCTACCTTGTCCATTCACCATAATGTTAAATTGGCCTCTGTTATCCCGTTACCCCCACGCTGACTCCACCCTCGCACTTTGGGGGCGTTAACCGTACTTGCCGTCTGTATCTATAGCAGGCAAAATGCTCATTAATAATAAAAGAAGCCTTTAAAAGAAGAACCTCATTGGCTAAACACATAAGGACAAGGCAGACACCAAACATCCAATGAAAAGCCCTAACTGATGAATAAAGGGAGGAGGCAGAACCTAGGCCCAGAAGCACATGGCTATGTGGCCAAAGTAGTCCATAGCAACCAAGGGACCAAATAAACAAACACACCTAGCAACGAAGGCAGAAAAACCAATCACCAAGACTGTGAAAGCCATCTTTGATATAGTAATTTATGTGGTTTGGCTAAAGGTACCATTTCAAAATCTTGAGCATTTGCAAAATAAAACATGGGCTTTGTGGTGGTAACTTTGATTTTAAGGTACACTCAACCAGTAATTTGGAAAATATGCTTAAACTATAGGTCTTAATTAATTTATATCATCTTTAATGTCTCAAAACTCAAAAGCTGTTGTTAATATCAAATATTTACCTACTTGAAGATAATGTACAATAACTTGTGTGAACTACATAGAAATACCAAAGATCTGATGTCATTCATGTACAAGATACAGTACTTTGAAATAGATAGGAAAAAATGAGACATGTAATTTTTTTGCCATTTTCTGCAAAGAAGCATTACTCAGCAAATGTGCTACCGTGAAAGGTGTACTTCACAGTGTAAAGACACGAACTACTTTAGAATATGTCCTGAAAGTTTCATAAATGTAGCATGACAACTCCAAGAGTAACGCTTTGTGGAACATGGTGTTGTAACTTTAAGTTTAATGAGTTTATTCTTTAGAATACATTTAGTTGCATTTGCTAGGTTTCCCCAGTCTGTTTAGTTAAAAAAAGACTACATTACCCATCATGCATTTTGTGGCATTTCCTGTTTGATGCGTGTTTTGAGAGAAAAAGGTCTAGCGTGTACATGCCAGAGATGCTAAGTAAAAAGTTGAAAAGTTTTACACGGTGTTCAGACTCCATTTCATTTTGCAACTAGCCAGAAATACAGAACATTATTTGGTGCCGAAACCGGGAAATCTAGTCTGCAAAACAACGAAGGAAAATGGAAGAACAACTTGAAAGACTGATTCGAAAACGAGGAGCAGTGCGAGGAGCTACAACGAGACTCCTGCAAGTTATCCAAACGGAGCTAAGTCAGGAAGATGTGGATATGGGACGTTTGCGTGAGTTAATGGCTAACTTGTCTGCTAAAGAAGAATCTTTACTGGATTTAGATCGTGGGATTGAAGTAGCAACTGCTACGGGCGATTTGGAGGCAGAAATTACCAATGCAGAGGAATACAAGGAACGAGTCATTACGATGAGGACACGGGTACAGAGCATGATACGGGCTCGTGACAGTGAGATGCAGGCTCGTGAAAGCGTGAGTAACCCAAGGAGAAATGCTGTTGAAAGAGCGTCAATCCAGAACTCTGTCAAGTTGCCCAAGTTGACAATTCAGAATTTTAGCGGAGATATAAGTTTATGGAGAGACTTTTGGAACCAATTTGAGACTGCTATACATAAAAATGACACTCTGAGTAAAACAGAAAAGTTCACCTATTTGAAATCGTACCTAGCTGGCGCTGCAGCCAAAACAGTAGCGGGACTGATGTTAACAGACAGCAACTATGACCATGCGCTGAAAATACTGCAAGACAGATATGGAAGAAAGGACATTGTAGTAAATGCTCACATGACAAAGTTACTGAATCTGGCCCCCGTGAAGAGAGCATCAGATGTAGGTGCTTTAAGAGAGCTCTATGATGAATGTGAGATCCAGACACGTAGTTTGGAGTCCCTTGGAGTTGTGTCAGAGACCTATGGCAGTTTGCTCTGCCCAATCCTGCTGCAGTTGATCCCTGAGGAGATAGCTCTTCAATACAATCGGCAAAGAGGGACAAGTGATGAATGGCGAGTCTCTGAAGTGATGGATTTTCTTCAGAATGAGATTATTAGCCGAGAGAGAACCCTGCAGCTGACTCGAGGTAATAAGGACAGGGACAACCAGAGCAACCATAAGCTGTTTAAACGAACTGATGTAAATGTTGAACTGAGACAGAATAAAATGAGCATGCCCTCAGCCGCTGCTTTGCACACTGCCAGCCAGAAGGCACTAACTTGTGTATTTTGTGATAGTGCAGAGCACAAACCTGAACATTGTCCTTCACACAATGTATATGAGCGGCTGGAAATGCTGAAAAAAATGGGAAGATGTTACTTGTGCCTAGGGCCACGGCACATAGCAAGAAACTGCAGACACAAAGACCTTTCGTGTGGCCGATGCAGTGGAAGACACCACAGTGCGTTATGTGAGAATGGTGAAGAGCCTGTGCCCACCACCACCGACAAGGTAGAAGATGTGGTCTCTTCATTTGCTACTCATTCTACGAAAGTGAAGCCTAAAGGCCCAAATACAGTGCTGTTGCAGACGGCCCAAGCGCATGCAGTGGGTCCAGGTGGACATGCAGTGGTACGCTGTTTGCTGGATGGTGGAAGCCAGAGGAGCTTTGTGTGTGAAAGGCAGTCGAGAGCCCTGAAGCTTCCTGTTGTGAGGCAAGAGACCTTCACTCTCCACACATTTGGCTCAGCTGCTCCTGTGACGACCAAACGCAACACTGTAAAGCTGGTCCTGGAGAATCTTTGGAACAAGGGACAGAAAATAGAAATTGAAGCAATTGAAACACCACATGTATGCACTGCTGTGATGAAGGTTCCAGGTGAGGAGATCCAGCGTGAACTAAAAAGAAGAGGACTGCAGTTCGCAGATGCAACAGAAGGTGGCCCTGATGACCCTGAGTTGTCAGTCTTGATAGGGGCAGACTATTATTGGAGCACGGTATCCGGCCGTGTAGAACGACTCACTGATACACTCGTTGCAGTTGAGAGTGTGTTTGGATGGTCAGTACAGGGTCCAGTGACAATGTCCAGTGTCACTGAAGCAACATGTATGCACATCCGCATTGAAGAAGATGCACTGATTTCAAGCCAGTTGAAGGCCTTCTGGGAAATAGAATCTCTTGGCATAGTGAAACAAGAACCAACTGATCCAGATGAAGAAGAGGCACTTCAAAGGTTTGAAAACACTACCCATTTCCAAGAATGGACGATACGAAGTGGAGTTGCCATGGCGGCATGAAAACCCAGAACTCCCAGACAACTATAGAATAGCAAAAAGAAGATTTGAAGGTCTGAAACGGAGGATGCAGGCAGATGTTGTGTTTTTCCAAAGATACAGTGAGGTAATTGAAGACTACTTGAAACAGGGCATTGCTGAAGACGTGACTGAGAGTGAGTGCTCATCGGCAAATGTCAGTTACCACTTACCTCACCATGCTGTGCTCCGAGAGGACAAACTGACAACCAAGTTGAGGGTGGTGTTCGATGCCTCGTCACATGAAATGGACTCTCCCTCTCTTAATGACTGTCTGCTGACCGGCCCAAACCTCAATCCTGATCTGCTGGGCATATTAGTCAGATTTAGACTGCATGAAATTGCATTCATGGCAGATATAAAGAAGGCTTTTTTGCAGATTTCCTTGTCAGAGAAGGATAGAGATGCAGTGAGATTTCTGTGGCTCGCTGCCACACCCAAAGAAGACACGAGTGTGAAGCCGCGTGTGCTGAGGATGACAAGGGTGGTGTTTGGTGTGTCCCCAAGCCCCTTCCTTTTGGCAGCTACTGTGCGAAAACATCTGAAACAATATGAAGAACAGCACACTGCCCAGCTTCTGAAAGATTCATTGTATGTCGATGATTTTGTGGCCAGTGTTTGTGATGTTGACGAGGCTGTGTCTGTCACAACAGCAGCAAAGGACATCATGGCTGCCGCTGGCATGGACCTTTGCAAGTGGATGACTAACTCAGCAGCACTGAAAGAGAGGTGGAAGGAGACATCCATTGGGTCCACTGAGGAGCTAGATGCACACGGGACGGTGCTGAAGGTACTAGGCTTAGTGTGGAGAACACAGACTGATGACTTTGTGTTTGATTTTAGACCCCTGCTGGAGAAACTGACAAAGATTAGCACGAAGAGAAGTGTCCTGCAACACTCTGCCAGCATCTTTGACCCCCTCGGATTCCTAACACCTTACACCATAAGGGTTAAATGCCTGCTGCAAGAAATGTGGGAGAGAGGGCTGAGCTGGGATGAGGAGTTACCAGCTGATCTGACTCAACAATGGAACAGCTGGCGCTCTGAACTCCCCCTGATTCATCACATTTGTATCCCGCGCTGGTATGGAGGTAAAGATGAGGTGAGCGTCCAAACAACCAGACTTCACGTGTTTTGTGATGCTAGTGAGAAGGCGTACAGTGCCGTAGCTTACCTGCAGTGGGAAGACAGAGACGGAGAAATTACTGCCAGCCTGGTTGCCTCGAAGTCCAGAGTGGCACCATTAAAGAAGTTGTCTCTGCCACGTCTGGAGCTGATGGGAGCTTTAATTGGAGCAAGGTTGGGAAGAAATTTGATAAGCCTACTGAAAATGGAATTCCATCAACTTCACATGTGGACAGATTCAATGATTGTGTTACACTGGATCCGCAGCTCAGCACACAAGTGGAAGCAGTTTGTTGCCAACAGGGTGACAGAAATTCAGTCACTCACCGACCCGGCCTTCTGGTTTCATTGCAAAGGAAAGGAAAACCCTGCTGATCTACCCACTCGTGGCCAAACCGTGATGAACCTGAGTCAGTGTCAACTGTGGTGGAAGGGGCCTGCGTTCCTGACCTTATGTGGATGTGAGGAAGAGGCTGATGAACAGTCAGCAGATGACACTGCGGTTGAAGAAGAATTGAAAGTAAGTGAGCATGTAACAGTACAACTCAGCACTGAGTGTGAAACAATAGAACCAGTGTTAGATCTACAAAGATACAGCAAGTTGAAGACAGCATTGCGAGTGACAGCATGGATACAAAGATTCACAGACAATGCCCGCTCCACCACAAAGAGACGTGGCGAGCTTACAGCGGAGGAAATCTCTCACGCAGAAAGGTACTGGATTAGAGTAACACAACACCAAAGCTTCACTCAAGATGTCACTCTCTTGAAGTCTGGGAAAACATTGAGTAAAGATTCTAAAATCAGAGAGTTGAGGCCTTTCTTAGATGAGAGTGGACTGATTTGTGTTGAGGGCAGGCTACAGCAGTCAGACTTCAGTTTCCGACAACAGCACCCATGGATTTTGACTGCAAAGAGCAAGTTCAGCGAGATGTTAGTTCAGCATAACCACCACAAACTGATGCATGCAGGCGTGCGGGACACACTGGTGCAGTTAAGAGAAACATATTGGATACTCAGAGGGAGACAGCTTGTGAAGAGTGTTCTGTCAAGGTGTCATGTATGCAGAAGATTCAAGGCGAAGCCTGTGCAGCAGGTTACTGCTCCGTTGCCCCGTGACAGAATCACTGAATCCCCTCCATTTGAAGTCACAGGTGTGGACTTTTGCTGGGCCGCTTTATGTAAAGGTTAGTAATGTGATTACCAAGGCCTACATTGCATTGTTCACCTGCGCAGTGACTAGAGCAGTCCATCTGGAGCTTGTCTCCAGTCAGTCAACAGAGCACTTTCTGTTGGCTTTGAAAAGATTTATAGCCAGAAGGGGACTGTGTAAAGTGATTTGCTCAGATAATGCCAAAACTTTCAAGCGAACAGAACAAGACCTTAAAGAACTGTGGAGAAGCATTAAAGATCCACAGCTTCACTGGAGTACTTTTCAGATAGGGAATAAGCTGGCGTTTTATTGCCGAACGAGCTGCAGTATTGACGGTTCCGCCTTGACCCTTCGGCCGCCCATGGGCGTTCCAAGAATTTGCAAGATTGGCCAATCGTGAAGAATTTCGCAAGGGACACTGGGTATGATGTCATTCTCAAATCCATTTCTGAAAGCTTTCGGCGCACCACCGCTCTAACTCGTGGTCAGCAATGGTGACATCAGGAAGATTATGCTGGTAAGCTTACTATATTGTTTATTTCGACAACACGCACTGACATTGTAGCCTAGCTTTGCGAGAGACACTCGTGTATTCATCTTGATTCAGTGCGGGAGTGCAGGTTACTGACATTAAGGTTGTAATCTTAATTGGATTCGAATTCGACAGACAGATAACGTTAACGTTAGCAGTTAACGTTAGGGTCGTGTTCTCTTCTCTCTCTCTTACCTCATTGTATGTGGTGTACACTTAGCAGCTAACGCCACCTAAAAGAAAGTACCCTATAATATAAGTGCTAAACAAAACCCAGTGGTTTGAACAGACGATAGGATTGGAGAAGCAAGGTTAACGTGGTTAAGCACAACGGCGCCATGGACCTGTGCACAGATATTAAACCTGAACTGTGAAAGTATGCTAACGTTATGAATTGTTTGGCTGATGAGGTAAAATGTGTGCCTGCAAATCTTTGCATTTAGTCAAGTTGCTTACACTGCTACAGTCTTGATTGTTAACTGTGATTTGATGACATAATCAAAGCTATTGAGGGTGGAGATCTGTATACAGCCATCATGAAATACGATACGATTGAGAAGCAAGGTTAACGTGGTTAAGCACAACGGCGCCATGGACCTGTGCACAGATATTAAACCTGAACTGCGAAAGTATGCTAACGTTATGAATTGTTTGGCTGATGAGGTAAATGTGTGCCTGCAAATCTTTGCATTTAGTCAA